>CM064917.1:12137168-12737168 GCA_032727855.1 Quercus ilex subsp. ballota | reverse complement strand
CTGAGGTCATCACCAGTTATGATCATATCATTCACATATAGGAGAAGTAAAATAGTGCCTTTGTCAGTGCAACGAAGAAATAAGGTAGAATCATAATGATTAGCCATGTAACCTAAGCGAGAGATGATAGAGCTGAATTTGGCAAACCAAGTTCGTGGAGCTTGTTTAAGGCCATAAAGTGCACGTCGAATGTGACAAACCTTGTTTGAGTCAACAGAGAGACCAGAAGGAGGTTGCATATACACTTCTTCACTTAAATCCCCATTAAGGAATGCATTTTTGACATCCATTTGAAAAATGTCCCATTTACTCGCATCAGCAACAGCTAAGAGGGCACGAACAGATGAGATACGAGCAACCGGAGCAAAGGTCTCTTCATAATCAATCCCATACTCCTGTGTAAAATCTTTTGTAACAAGACGAGTTTTATAGCACTCAATGGACCCATCAGAGCGAGTCTTAATCTTGTAGATCCACTTACAATCAACCACAGATTTCCCGGAGGGGAGTGTCACTAAATCCCAAGTATGGTTTTTAAATAATGCATCAAGTTCCTCTTTCATTGCAATCTGCCATAAAGGGTCAGTGGAAGCTTCACGATAGGTGTGAGGCTCGTGTAGTGTAGCAAGGGCAGTGTAACAATGATAGTCAAGTAAACGTGCAGGAATAGATCTTACCTGAGTTGAGTGACGAGGTGGAATGTCTTGTGCAAGGTCTTCAGGCGGAGCAGGAGCAGGGGACCTAAGCTCAAGGTTGGGGTTGGGTAGGTCTTCAACTTGTTCATCTTCCATCTGTTTATTAAAGGGTGAACTAGGAAAGGGATCGGTGATATCTGATGGTTGGATAGAGAAGTCTACAGGAGAATAAGGAGCAACTACAGGAGGATCAGGAGCAGCTATAGAAGGAATATGTGCCTCATTTGGAAAAAGTTCTAAGACAGAGGAGGAAGATAGGGAGGTACAGAAGTGAGAGAGCTCGACAAAGAGGCGATGTTCCCAAAAGACAACATTGCGAGAGATACGAAGACGATGAGAGACATGATCATAACACCGATACCCCTTTTAAGTTTCGCCATAGCCAAGAAAACAACAAAATCTTGACCGAGGCTCAAGTTTGTTATACTCATGTGGCTGAAGAAGAATGAAACAAGCAGAATTGAAGGAGCAAAAGTAGTGATAGTCTGGAGGTGACCCAAAAAGGCACTCATATGAAGTTTTATTTTGGATAATAGGACTTAGAATGCGATTAATAGTACGAACATCATGAAGAGCAGGTTCACCCTAAAAAGGAGCAGGAACTTTAGCAGAGAGAATGAGAGCACGAACAGTGTCAAGAATATAACGAAGTTTTCGTTCGGCTTTATCATTTTGCTGAGAGGTACCTAGACAAGTTAGTTGTTGAACAGTGCCATAAGAATGCAAAACAGCTTAGAAAGCATATTGAGTGTATTCAAGAGCATTATCAAATCGAAAAATTTTGATGCGTCTGGAAAACTGAGTTTCAACTATTTTGCAAAATTATAATATACTTCCAATAATTCAGAACGATGTTTCATATTAAAAATCCAGCTATAGCGAGAATAATCATCAACAAAAACAACAAAATATCGAGACCCACCAATACTAGAGACAGAGGAAGGTCCCCAAACATCAGAATGAATAAGGTCAAAGATATTAGTGGATATGGATTCACTAATATTGAAAGGCAAAACTAGTTGTTTTCCTAACTGACATGAAATACAATCAAAATTTTCTATAGACACCGAACCTAACAAACCTCTAGAAGCCAATTGTTGTACCCGAGAGGAAGATGCATGACCAAGTTGAGCATGCTAAAGTGCAAGGGAAGGAATTGAAGAAACTGTTGCAGCTGCAGTAATAGAAACAGGAGCAACAAGTGGAAGATGAAGGTTGTCAACGGGAAACATACGCTCAACTCTAGGACCTGCCCCAAGCTCCTGTCTCGTCCTCGGATCCTGCACAATACACTCAGAATAATCAAATATAATGCGATAACCCAACTCAGCTAGTTGTCCCACAGAAAATAAATTGTAAGAAAGGTTAGGAACATTAAAGACCCAAGGAACCAAGAGGTTGGAGGTCGAAACAGAACCTATATTATGGTCAGACATTGTGGAACCATTTGCTGTGCGAATATTAAGAGGGTGTGGTGTAGGTTTGAGTTCAGAAAATAAGGACGAGTGAGGTGTCATATGATTGCAACAAGCGGAATCCATAAGCCAAGAGGAATGAGACATACCGGATAAAGCTAAGAAAGAAGAGACGGGAGCCATTGGTTGGACACTCTTAGTGTTAGCAACAGTAGAAGCAGAAATTAAAACAGATGATTTGTTGCGACTATAGCAAGTTTCAATATTGTGGCCAAAACGTTTGCAAAAATTGCAAAAACGTTTGCTGGATTGTCGGCTATGATTATTGTAACAAGAAGAAGATCTGTCCTTATTCTTCATTTAGAAGCAAAATATGTAAAAACGAACTGCAAAAATGAAATCTACGCAAAAAAATGGGTAAAGAGCACCTGAACTGCAAAAAAGTCAACTCTTGCAAAGTCAATGGTCAAAGTCAACGGTCAATGGCGCGGTCAACTAACTAGGATGACGTAAGCAGCTGACGTAAGCAGCTGACTGGTGATGACGTGGACTGATGACGTAAGCAATGACGTAGAGTGATGACGTCAGCTAGGGCTAATGTGGCAGTGATGACGTTAATATGTGACCCAACGGCGCGTGAGGCATATGGATCAATCTCCGAAAACTTTGGCCGACGCGTGAGAGCACATGGGACCTTCAATGGTGGTCAGGTTTTCACTGAATGGTAGATCGTCGAAGGACGATCTTAGTGATGCCTGCAAAAACACAATCAGAGCAAGGATCATTGCGGCAATGGAATGGTAGTAGTTTCGAGACTCTGAATGACGGCGGCTGCAGGTCCGAACCAAAGACGATGACTGAGATGCGTTAGAGGTTTAACGGCAAATGGCTACAACAGCAGTTGTAACAGCGAAAGCAATTGTGAGTCTGGAATAACACCAATAGAGACAAGACTGCAATGAAAAAGTCAAAACGATGGCTCTGATACCTTGTTAGAAATACTGAATAATTGTATTGTATTTCTCAATGAAAGAATATACATGAGTGCCTTTATATAGGAGACATATAAGTACAGTACAAGTAAAAGTGTAGTGCAAGAATGTGTACTATACAAGTAATCTAGTTAGGCGTAAAGCCCACAACACTATACACGTTAACAAACCCAATTACAATAAAATCCACAGAATACATAAAAAAATAAGCATATAATTAAGAAAAAAAAAATTGACACGAAATAAAGCCAACAAACATCAACAACAAAATTTACAACTTATAAATCACCAAAGGCAAGAGTCCTGGCATGACTAGCATCTATTCTCAACAATAGAAAACCACCTACGGCGAAAAACAAAACAAAACAAAACAAAAACCCTACAATTGGGAGTAGTCTAGTTAAACATAAAACTTTGTGGCTGAAATATAAAGTAGTTAACTCACTTTCCAACTCTTCAGCACTGTTGCAGAACACAGTCATTTTTTTCCAAACAGCCGAAGTTTTCAATCGTCACAGCTAAATAAGCAGAATTTCTTGCAGGCTGCGCAAGAAAACTAGGCAACTCAGAAAGTGCAAGTGAAAGTAGTCCAGGCAACACAAGCTCAGTTTCTTGCTTCACTGGCAAAGTCAGGCGACCATGATCGATATGCAAGTACATGGAGCATGGAGAAGCTGAGTTTGTCAAGAATACTGTCCATAAATGCCAGATTTCCTGGCCACATCAAGAGCCCATGGAAGCAAAGAGTCATACACAACACAGTTTACTGGTGAGGTCGAATCTTTGAACTTTGATATGAGCTCTGATAAAGTTTTTTGAACTAAGTGATTTAAATGACTCTAAGTGGGCTTCTGTACCAGGAGCTTGCTTAAACTCACCTTCATCACAGGCAACCATTTGAGATAGGCTCAACACCTACAGGCTACAGGGGTAGCTTGAATGGACCAGACAGCGTAATGGGTGGTGGCTGGAGTGGCCTTGAGGCCTTTGGAGGCCAAACATTTGGCAAACTGGAGGAGTGGGTTTATGTGGCCTTGGGCAGGATAAGTGAGCACAACAACATGACCTTTTTGATTGCTCATTTTTCTCGATTTCAGGGACGTACGATTGATGAATAGAAGACACTTATAGGCCTTAAACTCACCCTTTTAACTTTAGTGGCCAAATTTGGTGAATAATTTTTTAAATAGAAATGCTGATTAGATATTGAAAAACCAAACCTTATTGTTAACCTATATGTTTATGTGGTTAATTATTATTCTAAGTCACTTATTTTCTATAATTAATAAAAGAGAATTTAATAAGCATATTATTTTATAATTCTATTATATAAAAATTGTAAAGATTATAAATAACTAATTGCATATTATGATTATATACTTAGTATATGTACAAAGCATATACAAGTATGTACAAAGCAAATATGCTACTATATTAAGTGGTTAAGTTCTTAGATATATAGTTGGTGTTTAAATTAGGTACTTAAGGTAAGGGCATTTTAGTAACTTCCTACACACAGTGACTAATAAGATCAAAACACTTGGCCCAATCCTTGAGAGGAGACTTGTCCTCCTTACCATGCATGTGGTACATGTGGCGTTACCACTAACAACCACCCCCTAACCCCACCCCACTAATCCCTAGCCGGCCATGCAAACCACAATACTCATCTCATTTGGTTTGATCCAAAGAAACTAGAAACACAAAACGCACTCTAAGCTCTCTCTGACTCTCCATCTCCAGTCTCAGGTTCAGCAATTAGAAGGGGAAGATCCCTTAATTTCTTCACAAGTTTTCAATCGTTATTTCATGATAGTGATTCTAGTTTTACTTCCCCTCAAGAACCAATAGCTAGGTAAGGGTTCTAGCTACTCTCACCTTAGAATCCATAATTTCTTCATGAAATTTTAGTAATGGTATTTGGGGTTTGTGAAATTAGGAAGTTGTGAACATGTAAGTCTATATATATATATATATATATATATATAGTGTTTTAAGAAAGCTTTGGAACTTTTTTGGTGATTTGTTGAAGGTAGATTAGGGCTTTTACTAATTGATTATTGTTTGCGATTAACAAATTAAGAAAAAACTAGGGTGAGTACAAATTGATGTTACTACTGGGATTTTTGTTGTATTTCATTTTGTAATAAATGGTGAAATTACTGTATATAAGTGTTTTCTAAAATGTTTAATGGGAGAATAAAAATCCCTATATAATAATAATACCATTTGCAATCATTTTATGATTTTATGCGTAAAGGTGTTAAAACTACCACTATGACAGATTATGTGTTTACAACATGAAAAAGTTTGATTAAATCATATTCTGTGAATTTGGATTCTAATGGTAGTTCTTAAGAATTCAAAGACATATGGTTGTAATGAAATTGGTTTCACAACAATTGGATGAATATAAAAATGATGGTGTAATTTCTAAGTTGAATGAAATTCTATAAGGGCAGATTTGAGAATGTTGGCTAGTATGATTTTTAATAAATTATGGTTTTATGCTTTGGCAGTGAAAATGATGGGGAATTTACTAGACATTCATAGCAAGGTTTTCAGACCCGGACCGTTCAAAGAACTGGAGAAGGGAGAGGTTCAAGGTTTTTAAAATCGGACTGAGGTCCAACCGTGATGACATCAAAATTAATTTAATATTAATTAAAATACAAATAAATGTATTAAATGTGTAAAAATATGAAAATTTACCCTTAAAAAAATATTAAGCAATTAAAACAACTTTCAAATGTATTTTCGTTATTTTTATAAAGTGAATAGAAAATAATAAATATAAACAAGCTTTAAAAAATTTTATTTATTATTCTTTCAAATAAAAAATGTATTTTAATCATTTTTAACATAAATTTACAATTTTCACATTCATATTGTGGGTACCCGAGGCCCGAAGAGAAAGTGGAAGGGTCAAAGTACTGGACTGAAGCCTAGAGAGAAGTAGGAAGGGTAATGACGATAACTTGAGCACAACACCAAACTGGGGCGGAGCAATGGCCCGAGGAGCTTCGACACCCAAGGAGGGAGATGGGTCAGCTTAAACATCATTCGAAGCTCTGTGGGACGAACCACAAAATAATAAAAATGGAGGTCAGTGGCAGACAAGTAGCAGCCGGATGGGAGCTGCCTGTCCCATCCGCATTAAATGATGTACACTAGCTTTACTAGCCACATTAAATGAGAAAGTGATTTGAGCAGTATTGGCCACAGCTATTCCAGCTTCCGCCACCACCTACTTCAGACACAGCAGGAGACAGGTGTTGAAAGGGGGATGGACGTCCAGTAGAGATGGACAGAGTGGATGCAATAGGGGAGGCTATAAAAGGAGGAGGCATGGGGACCTAGAGGGGGACTTTTTTTTGGATTTTTGGAGAAGGGAGTGGAGTTAGACATTGTTGAGGAGCCATCATAAAGAATTACACCAGCACCTAACCTTTAGGGGAGAATAGGATCCCCTACAAAACAGGCAACTCTCAGGGAAGATCCACCCTTGTTGTGCTCTCCCATCTCTTATAAATTCTATTGGTTTGGACCAAGTCTTAATTAACCCGGTCTATTGTTTAGAGTGGGTTGTTAAGCCAACGCATTTTAGGGTCCTTACACATATTTATTGATGTGAAAGAATAATTCTTGAACAAAAAAGAAAAAAAGAAAATACTATTAAGTAAATTGTGATAAAATTAAATCCAAAACTATTAATCTTGTAGAATTAAAATAAATAAAATATAAGTTTCAAGAAGAACACAAGGAAGCCTAGTGGTTCAGTGGTTAGCACCTTGGACAAAGGTCCAAAACTCCTAGGAGATCGCTGGTTCTATTCCTGGAGCACACGTTTTTCCTAATTAATTTCAAAACCGGTTTTCACTTGCTAAAGAACTGGGTTGGAGCCCAGGTCACGGGTAATCGGGTCAGACCGTCCGGTCCGGTCCGAATTTCACAACCTTGATTCATAAGAGTGACTTTGTAAATTAGCATGAAAATTGGATGTGAATTGATAGCCCATTTATATTTTATAAGCAATGAAAGGTAAGTTTCTATATGGAAAATTAAAAATTTCCTCCAAAAAATGTGTGCAGTGGATATTAATAAATTGTTTTGTATTTTATAAGCAATGAAAGGTGTAAGCAGAGACAGACCTATGTTAGGGCAGAGGGGGGCCATGCCCCCCCCCCCCCCCCCCCAAAATATAGCACTGTATACATTTCTATATGGAAAATTGAAAATTTCCTCCAAAAATGTGTGCAGTGGATATTAATAAATTGTTGATTTATTTTATGAATTATTAACTATTTTTAGAAAATAATTTATTAACATTAATGTTGTTGTAGCTTGTGGGGTATGTTTGTTTGGTTTTTTTTGTGGACTAAATTTTGAAACTATAGAGCTATATAATATGGAAATAATGAAACTTTTATTTGAATGGTTGATGATGGGAAAATTATATATAATATTTGATTTTTTAAAAGAGAAAAAATTACAAATAATTTGAAGCTAATAATGCAGCATTGCCTCTAGCGTTGATGTCCCAATTCATGAAAAAAATTTCAAACAAAATTCCTAAAAATTACCACCGATTAAATCAGTATCAATCCAAATTGTGAAAATATGAGATTATAATGTTAATGAATTGGGTGAAATTTGACAAAGCTTGAGTAAATGTTAGTTTTGATTTTCATAAAAAATTTTGTACTTATACTTTGGCCCCCCCACGCCCCCCCCCCCCCCCCCCAACTTCGAATCCTAGTTCCGTCCCTGGGTGTAAGTGACATACATAACTTTGAGGATTTAATTTTAAAGTTAGGGTGAATGATTTGACTTGTAAATTAGTATTTTCATCATTTTGTATGTATAGATCATAGATAAATTTGTGTATGGCTTGGTTTCACGGTTTAGTACTCAAAAGAGGGGTTATAAACTATTCTACTAATTCATGTTTTTACGTACCTGTTTTGTTCACTGTGTGGTATGTTGCCTTATGAGTGTATATGGTTGCACGTGTATGTCTATGTTGTGCTTATTGGAACCTAAGGATCTTATATACATGCATGCACCATTGCTTCCAATCTCAAGCACATTCTTAATTGATTTTAGCTTTGTTTGACATGTTATGAATATGAACATAAAATAGAGTATTTTTGGGACTGAGAGAGTAATTTTTTTTTTTTTTATTTGGTAGTGATATTAAAATAAGTTGGAAAACTATATCTTGATTTCTTGTATTTAGTTTGACGTCAACACCTTTATTTTATATCAAGCTAAATAAGGGAAATTTAAAAGTTTTCCTTTGATTTATTGTCTTTTTTTCCTAATACCACAAAATACAGAAAAAAATGAAAAAAAAATTTCGTATAAATTTTTTCATTAAACCAATTGGAGCTATAGTTTTGGAACTTAGATTTTCTACAGTTATTTGGTCTACATTAATTTTTATAGCCGTTGCACAGTTTACTTTTTTTTTTTTTTTTTTTTTTTTTGAGTGGATAGTATATAATTTTCTCTACTCGTCGCCTCACAAAAAAAAAAAAAAAATCTGTAGTAGTGGTTTTCATTTTACATCTTATCTGGTTAATTGGGTTGGTGGTAAGACTTTGCGCATTATTATTTCATTGGATTGGTAGGTTTATGTTGGTGGATATCCCTTACCCTCGAGCTTCTACAAAACGCAAGCGTGCCTTTAAAATTGTCTTTTTATTTTTTTAATCTGTAACTTTATTTTATTTTATTTTATCTTTGAGTATCTTGAAAGTTTATACATTAATTAACTATTTTTACAATAGACCCTTGCACAGCAATTTTTACATAGAGGGGGGCCCCACAGTGTGTGGGGCCCGCCCCCTTGTGTGGTATTCCCAAAAAGTCCTCAAGCAAATGCTATTATATTGTACAAATGTAATAGGTCTTATCTGCCCAGACAGCCCAGCACATACAAAGGACAAACAACGTCTTTATTTATTGTACAGTAGCTTGTCAGTTGTCATATGAAAACAGCTTAAATTCCCCCGACAACCTTTTTTCCTTATTGGGCAAGGCTTATTGGGCAAGGCTTGTGTCAAGTGGAAATTCCCACTGAGCACGTCCCGATTTGAACACATGTTCACGTGTTCAGTGAAAACTTTCACTAGACACAAGTCACAACTTATTTTTTTAATTTACACTTCAACGTCAGTTCTTATATTAAAATAATGGTCCCATTTAGTAATGATAAAAGTAAAACAACTTGTACGATAACCCACGTCTCTACCACTGCTTTGCGGAATAGGACTATGAAAAAAGTAGTTAGAGCAGGAATTACGTCCTGTCTTTTTTTACCATCTCAAAAAATTATTTTATCAATTATACGATACTATTTTATAATACATCTAGCATCTGAACTTTTATTTTTCTATTCTACTCATTAAAATGATATATATTATCCACTAAAATATATAACAAAAAAAAAATCTCCTCTCTCTAATTTTCTCTCTCTTCCTTCCTCCCCGATCTCTCTCTCTCTCCACCGTGAACAAACCCAAACCCCAACCATAGCAAGAACAACCACATGAAAATGGCCACCTTGCCATCACCACGCCACCAGCCAACAACCACCACCACAACCAAACTCACCACCAACAACAACCACAAGAAACAACCACCAAGAGGAAAAGAAACACAAAAAATTGCCAAAAACCATAACCAACAACCACAATCACAAGACACGGCCACCATAAAAACCACCAAGAGAAAAAAAAAAAATCAAAGAAACCCACCACAAAGAAACACAAAGACACCAAAATTAGAAACCCACGTTGCCAATTAGAAACCCAGGCCATCGATTAGCACACAACTCGCCGATCTCCACCTAAATCACGCCGATCTCACCACAAAAAATACCCATAAAAACACCATCATCGCCATGAGAGAGGGACTGATCTCGCCACGACCATGCACAACCTCACCGATCTCCACCGCTACACCCACACCGTGAGTTCGTGACCACACCGAATCCAACCCAACTTCGGTGGCATGCTTTGAACTAGAGAGAGAGAGAGAGATGTGAGAGAGGGAGTGAGAACTGATGAAGTTGAAAGAAAGGAAGAATCAGAGAGAGAGAGAGAGAGAGAGAGAGAGAGAGAAATAATATAATAAGTTTACAAGTTGCTACAGTACCATCTTAGAAGTAAGACGGTACTGTAGCGGTATTGTAAAAAATTTTATAAGTAGCAGACCGAATGCTGGGCTTATTTGGTGCATTAATGCTAAAATTCTCTTACATATGGCATTTGCAATACCAAATGCGAATGCTCTTATAAGATCATGAGTTATTTCATAACTTTTTTTGCCATAAACTCTAATATGGTAGGTTTTGATTATTTAACTATCACTTTCACATAGATTTATCATTTTATCTTCACCAATCAAACTTTGTCATATCACAGTTGTGGTTAGAAATTGTGAAAAATTTTGTGGTCTTGAACTTTTCCCTCTGAAAGATACATTTTAAGCAAATTTGCCAAATAATATTCTAAATATATATATATAAGCAAATTTGCCAAATAATATTCTGAATATATATATATATATATATATGTATATGGAAATATTAACTAATATCCTAAGGACGTTGATATAAGAACTATTTTAACAAACATTATTGGTTTAAAAATTATTTTAAGAAACTTTTTATAGGAAAAAATTAATTATTTTGACAGCTTTTTATATTTTTCATAAAAGTGGTATTAAAACTTTTCTAAAATGGTTTATTAACAATTGCTCTAAGAAGTGGGTTTCAGTTAGCTCAATTGATAAAGTCTCTGATTGTTGAATAAAAAATATGAAATTCAATCTCTGCCTACGCCAAAAACTGATTAATGTCTTGATTTAAAAATAAAGAACTACCATCAAGAACGGATGCCATAGATTGAAACTCTTTATAAAAAAAAACAATTGCTCTAGACACCTATTAATAGAATCCATATATATAAATAAGCAAATCACTTTTAATAAGCACTTGTTGTGGCGCCTCCTGCCATTTCTTTTTCTTTTGGTACCAGCCTTTTTTAGTCTCAAACCTCTAGTTTCTACTAAGTTTTTAAAAGCATTCAAGCCATGGAGTCAAATGCAAATCTTCACATGTATATTGCTATATTCTTAATATTTTATATCGATTTATTTTTAAAATTTATTTTGAAGAACCAAATTATATATTTAAACTATTTGTATTTAGATTGATCACATGATTTGACAATCCTTAACCATAAATTGATAGTTATTTTTCTTTATTTTAATGATATGACCACTACAAGAAATCTGGGTTTAGGTGACGTTTTAAAAATGTCACTAAAAACCCAAAAAACGTCACTATAAACACAAATGGTCTATAGCGACATTTTTTTCTGCGACATTCAAAAACGTCGCAATAGAACAGTCGCTATAGATCTATTGCGACGTTTCCAAAAACGTCGCCATATGTTACTCTATAGTGGCGTTCAAAAACTTTTAGCGACGTTTTCTAAAACGTCACTAAATAATATAACATTTTCGTATATAGTGTAGAAAAATACATTTAGCGATGTTTTCTAAAACGTCACTAAATAATCAATCCTATAGCGACGTTTCAAAAACGTCGCCAAAACATTTGCCCTCTTGTTTTTTAGTGACATTTTTAAAGCGTCGCTATAAGATTGATTATTTGCGGCGTTTTAAAGGCGTCGCTAAAAAGGATTTTCTCTTACCTTTTAGCATCTTTAAAACGTCGCAAAAACTTGCTCTTTTTTTTTTTTTTTTTTTTTTTTAATGCTGTATAAACTTGCTTAAAATTCAACAATAACTAACACAAACTTGTAATAGATCAAATTCACCTATTGATCATCAATATTCCACAATAACACATTAACCATTGAGTCAATATATATATATATATATATGTATGTTTAATACCAATACATATATCATCTTGAATTGAACAAAATACTTGTCTATCTACAAAACAAAAACAACCACCTAAACTATGACTATTAAACAAAGTACAATACTTCCAAAAGAAATGTGGTTGTAACAAAACACTTGTCTACCTATACCAAAAAAAAACACCACCCAAACTATGGCAATATTATAAACAAAGTATAATAGTTCCAAAATAATTGTGGTTGCTCAAAACAACTATGTAATAGCCCATGGAGTCTTTAAAGCACTGCATGTACCACTCTATGCTAGTTTCTTGGTGGAATGAAGCCTGTGATCTGTAAGGAGTTGGAGATGGATGATCTAAATCAAAACCACCCTGAATACAAATTAAAGTATCTAATAAGTTCATAAAGAAATCATTTCGAGTAACAAAATAATAGTTGTTATACTTAAAAAATATAAAAACCGAATACATTCTTAAAACATTAAAATTTAATACCCTTCAATTGACAATTTGCTAAACTTGCTAAACTTTGTACATCCTTCATAACAAGGTTCCTCAACATCTTTGAGCAATTTGAGAAATTGGAGTGACTCTTCGTTAGGACCTTGTGTAGGTTGTTCCACACCAGGGCCTCCTACCACAGGATCTGATGCCATATCTTCTTACATTGGTTCGGGCACTACATCATGCATAGGGAACATGTGATGCAACATTTCATGCATATTACTATTTTCATTTGAGTTTTCTTGGACAGAAGTACTAGGAGTTCTAACAGAAGTCTTTCTAGATGATGATTCCCCATGAAAAATCCAACGTCGATAACCCTTACAAATCGCATGTGATACTAGATGAATTCGTACAACATCTATAGCCAACATTTTTGAATGTGCACATTTTCGACATGGACAAACAATCGTACCATCTCGTTATGCATGTTGAGATGCAAAATTCAAGAATTGTGCAACTCCAATTCTATATTCCACAGATGTCCTATTTCTAATGTCCATCCAACTCTTGTTCATAGCTATAGAACAAAACAACTAAACAATCCACCACAAAAACAATTATCAATATAACAATATAGAATGCTTACAAGTATTGAAGTCTAAAAAGTAATCAACAACCACAACTCAACAACATTCAAATGTTCAAAAAATAATAAACACTCCCAATATGAATGTAAACCGCCTTATAACACCATGCAAGCCACCCGCTTGCTCCAACACAACAATCCTCCCAATGTAGTTATCATAATCACAAATATAGAATGCTTACAAGTATTGAAGTCCAAAAAGTAATCAACAAATATAACTCAAAAATATCCATCCAAATTTTCAAAAAATATTAAACACTTCCAATATGAATGTAAACTGTCTTATAGCACCGTGCAAGCCACCCGCTTGCTCCAACTCAACAATCCACCCCAACACAATTATCATAATCACAAATATAAAATGCTTATAAGTATTAAGTCCAAAAATTAATCAAAAAATAATCTAACTAGATAAATCATTAATTTTAGCACCATGTAGTTAACTGAGAACGTTTAAGATTTAAGTGAGGGAGATTTTAAATTTCAGTTGCAACAACTACATGGTCCCAAAAACAAAAATAATCTAACTAGATAAATCATTAATTGTAACCAAGGGCTTGGGAGCTAGCCCAACTAAATTATGTCTATCCAGAAGACCCAGGTACTAGTAGTTACTCAAGCTTTATTCTACAAGAAATGACTCACGTGTAATTATTTTTTGAATTAAGCCACATTGGTAATCATATTTGTTGTTAAAATGTAATGACAGTAACTTTACCTATTTTTAGATACTCTCTTAGGATGTAATCACCTTTGAAATTAAATCTTTTTTTGGTTTTAAGAAATGAATGTTAAGGAAGGATAATGCTATAGCCTATAGTACATTAAAATCATTCCACTTTAGTTTTCATTTTCTTTTCCTCTATTTCCTTTTATCTTTTTGTGGGTATCCTAAAAAGTTTGTTACTTTGCCCCTTCAAAAGTAAAATAGGCTCTGCATTGGGAAATGTAAGATGCCACCTTCGTAAAAGCAAGAAGGTTGCACCAAAATTTGATGATGATAGTGCTGTGCATGTCAATAGATTCTAAGTAAGGAAGTAGCATTATGTGGTACACATTTGAAAGTAACATACCATAAATTGTCCCTAAAGGGGAAAGGCAATGTTTTTATTTTTTTGCTATGAACATGGGATAATGTTTAATAAAAGAATCAAGCATAGTTACAAAGTTCAAATAAAAAGCTTAAAAAGCAAACAAGAGAAGTGGAAAGAGCCAAACATGTCCTAAAGTCAGCACATTGTAGCTTTCTCTAAAATATGTTTAAGTCTTACCATCTATGGCTTTGCTAGAAGGTTTCTCCAATTTAGAATCAAGTTAATCAATGTAGGAGCAAAATGCACAGTATCAGATTTCAACCAATTAATAATAGCTAATGCCTAATAAAAAAGTCAAGTCTCTAAAGAAATAAAGGGAAAACCATGCCACCATAAAAGTTGGAAGGCCTAGCTAAATAGGTATGTCCCAAAGCTCATCTAGTCATCTCTTGCACTAAAAAGTGATCCCTAAGAATTTGAGGGAAACCCCACTATTCATGTGCCCTCATCAAGGCATTTTGTCATATTCATGTACATTATATAAATAGTATATATTTTGGGTATGGTTTTCTTATTTATTAAGTTTGCATATTTATTCCTAGGTGCAATTGAGCTATAAGTATAAACTGCTAAAAAAGAGTCTTGAGTACTGAATATTTTGCAAAACCCAGAAGTTATGATTTTGATATAAAGTATAGCTACAAATTACAAGGGAAAAGATGACCAAAAAAAAAAAAAAAAAACAATAGGATGTTCAGAAAAAGAGCTTATCCCTCTATCATTCCTTATTCTTTCCATTCTTCACAATGAATAAATATTATAAAATATTATTTCTCTTTTCTTTTCAATATATTAAGAATAGGGTGGGATCCCCTGTTATTTTAATTTCCTAGCTACTTTTATGTTTTGGAGTGTATCAAGCCCATGTCATCTAGTGCAGGATTATAAAATTTTCAATGGTGTAACGACTAATTTATGTCTTGTGCTATTGTGTGAGTAAGTGAAAAAAAAAATTCACTTGCTGGGTCTTTTCCAATGTCAAGTGTCAACTTGAAATGATAACAAGACAAACAAAAGGTGACATTGTTTCCTGCACTACAACTAATTTCAATCTCATCAAACCAAGCACTATTAAATTCACATGAAAATTTTTCAATTTTCTTTGTGAAAAATTGTGGTTATCAGATTCACATATCCTTTTGCTATTAGCCTATCATGATTTTATAACTTTGTCCTTATAATTTATATAATTATAAAAAAAGAAGAAGTAAAGCACTTCCAATATGAATGTAAACCACCTTATAGCACCATGCAAGCCACCCGCTTGCTCAAACTCAATAATCCACCCCAACACAATTATTAACGTTTCAAGTACAAAGTTTTAAGCAAAAATTACTTACTATGCTCAAGCCAAGCAAACACCTTTCTAAAAAAAGTCCAAGCTTATCACAATAAATGAGTACTTAACCTACAAAATAAAAGAGGACAATTAAATGATGTGGAAGGCAAATAAAGGTGCCATTGCAAAAAAAAATTATGAGTTAGGACTTGGAACAATTAGGCAAAAAAATTAAGGTCCACTTTGCAGAAAATATTTGAGGTTTAATTATATCCAAACTTTGTCATTTGGTACACATAAGGAAACTTACCCGTTATGCCTAAATGTCTCAACTGAAAAAGGTACTCCAAATCATCCAAATTTTGCATATGAGAATGCTATTGCAAAAAATTTTAATGAGTCATGGTGCATGGAAATTTAGTAACAATATATATAGATATATATATATATACACACACACACACACATATATATATAAAGAACATTTAGTTGAGATTATTTACTCACAACAAGAGTGAAACCCCAACACCTAGGCCAATAACACCAAATGAAACCAGTAAAAAAAAAAGAAAGCCACAACTTTCTTAATTTTCCAAGATTATAAAAAATTACTATAATTTCATATAAAGCAATAATTGTAATTTCTAATATAATAACACACACACAAAAACACAGCTTAATAAAAACTAATTCTCATCCATAAGTAATTCTCTCTCATTCTCATTCTCTGCATTCAATGAAAAAATAAAAACTAAAGCAAGCATATACATACATACATACATATATATATATATATATATAATGATAACACATTGAAGATATAATTTTTAAGTAAAAATCCTCATCTAATGGAAGAATCTTCTTGTACACATTAGTGGGCAGTGGGCTTTTAAAAAAATAAATAAATCTCAAGCTAGTTAAACCACAAAACTAATAAAAAAAAAAATTCAAAATCTACACAGTATAGAAAAATTACGTAGAAAAAAAATACAAGATTTACAAACTTATACATAAACTTACAATGATTCAGCCTTTGATGCTCAGGTCTTTTTGCTCAAAAATCCAAATTTGAATAAGAGATTTCTATAACAAAATCCAACCAAAACAAGCAAATAACAAAAATTAGCACAAAAGTTCCAGGACCCATTAAAGAAAAAATAAATCAAAGCAAACCCATAAGCCAAAACACAAAGACACCATGACCCATTAAAGAAAAACCAAATAAAAGCAAACCCATAAGTTAAAATACAAAGACTTACCATTTAAAAAAACTTGAACACCAAAAAAGAGGGGAAAAACGTTGGTGGTGGCATTGGGTGGTAGTGGAGGTCGATGACGGCCGTGGTGGCTATGTTGGTGGCAATGGGTGGTGGCTAGAGAGGGAAGAGCTTGTAGAAGTGATAAGGGGAGGGGGAGAATATAGAACTGAGAAATGAAGTTCTTTGTCTGAGCTAAAAAAACAAAACAATGAAAAGTGCAGGACAATGAAAAAACGTGCAAGGTAAAAAGAAACAAAAGAATAAAAAAAAGTGTAGGACAAAAAAAAAAAAAAAAAAAAAAAAAAAAGAGGGAAAAAGGAGGGCCAAAAACGTGGGAAGTGAAAAGTCAGCGAAATTTTTAGTGCTGGAAAGTGACAAAAATTTTGGGGAACATATAGCGACGTTTTAAAAACGTCGCTATAGTTTCCCCAGAAACGTCGCTATATATTTCCCCAAAATTCTGGTGGGTGTTCTCAATAACTATAGCGACGTTTTATAAAAACGTCGCTATAAACAAAATATACGCCACTAAAACTATACCTTTTGCGGCGTTTTAAGAAACGCTGCTATTGTTTTGGGTTACAATGACGTTTTTTAAAAAACGTCGCAAAAGGATCACTCTTTAGCGGCGTTTGTTAAAAACGTCACAATATGCTACGTATAGTGGCAGATTTAAAAACGTCGCTAAAAAAAACGCCGCCTAAACCCAGATTTCTTGTAGTGGACATATATTTGTAGTTAATTAAAATTATGGAGAATCCTGATCATAACTATGAGTTTGGATAAAATCCTAAACGAACTTGTATCGAAGTGAATTTTGCAAATCTTTCCATGGATCCTTATTTAAGAAGAAAAGTTTCTGATTATCATCCTAATTCATCCTAACATAAGAGACCAATTCAAAGGCATTATCTACAAAAGAAACTTTGTCAGCCAATAAACCATGATTTTTTACAAAGTCAATTTGGCAAAACTGAGCATCGATTAATATTGATCAGATTAACTTTTTACTTTCAATCTTGCCCCTTATGGCTTCCTCTATAAGTCTATTTAAATATTCTTTCTTTGTTCTGACCCAAATATTCACCGTTCATAGTTCACACTTCACACAAATAGCCGATCACAATTCACCTAAAGCAAATCCAAATAGCACAACTGCCCGACCCATCTTCACCGTTCACTGTTCTCCCAAGCTTAAATCCCAATCAAACCCAAACAGTTTAGTCAATGATTTGGCACATATGTGTAATTATTTAGAAGTAGAATCTGTTTGAAGAAGCTGGTCAAAGAGCTCAATACTCAATAGACGTTCTTTTAGGCTCTCACTGTTTTCTTTATCTAACATACATCTTAACGAAGAAAAAATAATATTTCACACAAATTATAAACTTTTGTAGGAATTTAGATGGGCACGTATGACACAAAAACACAGGGCCGGCCCTAGGCCATTTAGGCCATAGCCTAAAGCCCCTAACATAGAAAAGCCCCCAAATTAAAATGGGGCCAGTAAGGCTTTTTTTTTTTTTTTTTTTTTTTTTTTTTAATAATTAAAAAAGAGTGTGTAACTTGCACTTTTTTTTTTATCATATAAGTCTTATAAATTGATATGTTGGATCCCAATAAGTAATTCAATATTCTTTTTTTTTTTTTTTGAAATGTTACATCAGTTTGTAAGCTTTTTATAGTAAAAGTTGTAATATTTTAGCATCTTCTTCACACAAAAAAAAAAAAAAAATTTGAATTAATAGAATTACAACACAATCACTAATTTACCATTAAGTGAATGAAAAATGATAAAACTAATACAAATTTTATGACAAAAAAAACTTACAAACTGATCAAATAATATAATAAATAAACATTTTGAATAACTTTTATTTATTGATGACTCATCAGTTTGTAAAGCCTACATAATAAGTATTGTGGGGCCAGCAAGTCAGACAGCCCGGCCCACTTCGTTTCAGGACCGAAGGCCCGAGCCGAGGAGGCGTTCATGATCCGAGGATGAAAGCAGGAAGCCCAAGAGCCCAATAAGCCACGCCGAGGACGACTCTATCCTCGGACATCCGACACCGTAATGTAAACAGGCAACACGCCATCAAAGGAGCCTTCCTGACTATTCGAAGAGCAGGGAGCAAGTACCACGCGCCAGCAATGAAAGCATGGTGGAGGAGCAAGTTCAGGACGAACTATCACCTCCACATTAAATGCCCTCCACTAACGTCCTGGCCGCATTAATGAGGAGGGAACTCCACAACAGTGCCACCTTCGTTGCCGCAACCCACAGAGAGAATGGGAAGGTGGTTGATGGGACAGGCACTCGAGTAATGGCCTAATTCTTCGACAAATGTAGGGCTAGGATCGATTGGGAGAGAGGTATATAATGTAAGGAACCCCTCCTGAAAGGGAGGACGAGAGAGATGATCTAAGGAATACTGTAGTAACCTGTATTCTCTGAGAAAACCTTGTAATCAGTCTTCAAAGTAATTATAAGAACTCCAAGCCTTGGAGAGCACGTCCGAGGAGCATTATTACTTATCCCAATTCACGTTCAGGTTATCTAATCCGCATGCAGCCATGCATGGTCATTGCACTTCTCATTAACGCCTAGTTCTTGAGCCCATTCTCTATAAATTCATTGCGGGGAAAAACTGGGCTTGGGCCCACTCCCTCAAACCTGGTCCTTATAATTGGCGCCGTCTGTGGGAAGAACTCGTGCGTTAGTAAGGACAACAGCAAGCATGGTAGGATCAGGCCCTCATTAAGGAAATCCTCACCTACCTGAACCGGCTAAATCCCAGCACTAGGGTAGCTATGGCGACCCCGAGGGCGGTCAAAACGAGGAGAACGGAAGATTTCGAGAGAGAAGCGTGCATACCTCAACAACCAGCGAAAGCCATACCCGCCGAGACGGACACGTGCCCCAGACACACGACAACGGCCACGCCACGCGATCTGAAGAGGCCCATAGCCATGCATCCCAGAGACAGGATGATAAGGTGGCCATGCAGCGCGAGATAGATGATTTGAAGAGAAAGCTGCGCCGTGCACGGCGAAGACGGTCCGAACCCAGCCCTAACCTGCCCTCTGACGACGAAAGTGACGACGAATACAGACAAAGGTCCAGAACACCCCCAAGCGAGACTTTCTCTCATGAGGATGATTGCTACAGGAGGCGTAAGCATGACAGCCCAACTCCGGGGGGCCTGGGGAGCGACGCCATGAGCAAGGCACTGGATCGGCTCTCCAAGTCGCCCTTCACGCTTCGTATAAAGGAAGCAATGCTCCCTCGGTGGTTCCAACAGCCAATCTTCACAGTTTACAATGGCAAAACGAACCCCGTAGATCATGTGAGCCAGTTCAACCAGAGGATGGCAATCCACTCTAAGAACAAGGCGTTGATGTGCAAGGTCTTCCCATCCAGTTTGGGACCTGTGGCAATGAGGTGGTTCAACGGTCTAAGGACGAATTCCATAGACTCGTACAGACAACTGACCCAGGCTTTTGGTTCCCGTTTTGTCACGAATAGCAAACCTCCTTGGCCCATGAGCGCGTTACTGTCCCTATCCATGCGTGATGGGGAGACCCTCAAGGCTTACTCGGACAAGTATTTGGAGGTTTACAACGAGCTGGATGGCAAGTACGACGATGTCGCCATCAATACGTTCAAGAACGGACTACGAATGGGGCATGGCCTGAGGAAGTCCTTGACTGGCAAGCCCGCCACCAGCGTGCGGCAGTTGATGGATCGAATTGATAAATACAAGCGGGTGGAGGAAGATATGCTGCAAGGCAAGGGGAAGGATAAGGTTATCCCTCAGGAGAGGAGGGATTTCAGGTTGGACCGGTATAACAACGCACGCCCGATGAGGGACTTCGGTGGAGAATCTGGAGCGACCAATGCCCAGACTGTCAGCGCCGTGTTCTGAGAACCCGTACATAGGGTGCTGGAAAGGATAAAGGACGAACCGTACTTCAAGTGGCCGAATAAGATGGCTGGGGAACCTGAGAGGCGCAATCAGAATCGCTACTACCAATACCACCAGGACCACGGACATACCACGGAAGACTGCAGGAACCTCCAAAACTACCTGGACCAGCTAGTTCGGGAGGGAAAGCTAAAGCACCTACTGCACCATCCTGATAATCGTCAGGGCCAAACGTACCAGGAGCCACGAAGGGATACCGCCATAGGGCAGCCCGCTGGCACGATCAACGTAATCCTGGCGGCACCGGGGAGAACGGGCACGCGCCCTTCGCGAATGTTGTTTGTGGCCCAACTGCCTGCTGAGGAGTCCCAGACAGAGCCGAAAAGGGCTAAGAGGAGTTCCTGTCCTCCTTTGAGCTTCTTAGAAGACGACAAGATTTGGACCACCCAGCCCCACGATGACGCTCTGGTGGTCACCCTTAGAATTGGGGGCTACGACGTGAGGAGAGTGATGGTGGATGATGGCAGTGCGGCAAAGGTCATGTACCCAGACCTCTACAAGGGGCTGGGGTTAAGATCGGAGAACTTGACGCCGTATAGCTCCCCCCTAATGAGCTTCGATGGGAAGCTCGTCATCCCGAATGGCATGATTAGGCTGCCCATACAGACCGGCCTAGAAGTGGTGGAGGTGAACTTCATAGTGGTGGACACATACTCCCCCTACACGGCCATCGTAGGAAGGCCCTGGCTCCACACTTTGGGGGGCGTTGCCTCCTCCTTGCACCAGAAGGTGAAATTCCCATCAGGGGATCAGGTTCTAGAGATCCGCAGTTGCCAGCCCACAGCGAGGCAGTGCACGATGGCTGCCATATCATGTCGGCTTGACGCACAGCCCTCGGCCATTGCTGAGGAAGGTTTATAGCAATCAAAGACCACGGTAGCGCACCCTAATGTAGCTACCGAGGGGGCCAAGTGTGAGTACCTGGAGAAAGTGGTAATTGGTGACGATCTATAGAAGTTCTTTCGGGTCGGGGCTCGGCTGCCTCCCACCGAACAGGAGGAGCTGGTCGAGTTCCTCAGAAGCAATATCGACATATTTGCATGGGACCCCTGCGACGCCCCAGGGATTGACCCATCCTTCATCTGTCACCATCTCATCGTTAGTCCATCCATAGTGCCCAAGAAACAGCCGCCACGATGCCCATCGAGGGAGCACGCTGACGCCATCAGGGAAAAGGTGAATAAACTTAAGCGTGCTGGGGCTATCAAAGAGGTCTTTTATCCCGAGTGGCTAGCCAACACTGTGGTGGTCAAGAAGAAGAGCGAAAAGTGGAGGGTCTGTGTGGACTTCACCGACCTAAATAAGGCGTGTCCAAAATACCCGTACCCCATGCCTCGGATCGACCAGCTGGTAGATGCGACCACGGGCCATCCTCGGATGAGCTTCCTAAACGCCTTTCAAGGCTATCATCAGATACCACTAGCCCTGGAAGACTAGGAGAAGACAGCCTTTGTGACGCCCGTCGGGAACTACCATTACAAAGTAATGTCGTTCGGTCTGAAGAACGCAGGATCCACCTATCAAAGGATGATGACGAGGATGTTTGAGCCAATGTTGGGCAAGAGCATCGAGGTCTACGTTGACGATATGGTGGTGAAGAGCAAAGCGGTATCTGAACATCTGGGGGACCTCGGCCGCACATTTGACGTCCTAAGAAAGAACCAGCTGCGCCTAAATGTCTCAAAATGCTCGTTTAGGGTAGGCTCAGGCAAGTTTCTGGGGTACATGATCACCCACAGGGGAATCGAAGTCGACCCTGACCAAATCAAGGCTATTCATAATCTGAAGCCTCCGCAGAACCCCAAAGAGGTCCAAAAACTTACTAGGATGATCACGGATTTGAACCGATTCATTTCCAAGTCGGCTGACAGGTGCAGACCCTTCTATCTCCTGATCAACAAGTGGAAAGGATTTGAGTGGTCCGAGGACTGTGTCACAGCTTTCCAGCAACTCAAGGAGTACCTATCCCGGCCGCCTATCATGTCCAATCCTGATGCCGACGAGATCTTGTACGCATACCTTGCTGTGGCGCCCCACGCAGTGAGCCTAGTACTGATCCGGGATGACAATGGCGTTCAAAAGCCAATTTATTATGTCAGCAAATCGCTACATGAAGCAGAGGTCAAGTACCTGCCCTCGGAGAAGGCCATACTGGCTGTGGTCCACGCCACGCGAAAGCTCCCCCACTACATCCAAGCTCACACAGTGGTCGTCCTAACCAGACTGCCCCTGAAGTCTGTACTTCGGACCGCCGATTACACCGGGAGAATCGCAAAGTGGAACACAATCCTGGGGGCTTTTGATGTCAAGTATATGCCTCGGACTTCCATAAAAGGCCAGGTTCTGGCGGATTTGACGGCTGAGTTCGCCGAACCTACTGTGGAAGTAGCAGCCGAGGAGGAGAGCTCGGATGAGAAATCAGTTGGGGCAATCTCCATCCTGGGGTCACCATACTGGAAGGTATATGTTGATGGCGCGGCAAACCAGAGGGGTCCGGAGTGGGGCTAGTATTAGTATCCCGTGAGGATCATGTCATAGAGAAGTCCCTGAGGCTCGGATTCTCGGCCACAAACAACAAGGCCGAGTATGAGGCGTTGCTGCAAGGGATGGTCATGGTACGGAAGATGGCAGGAAGATCGATAAAGGTGTTCTCAGACTCGAGATTGGTGGTAGGACAGGTAAACGGAGAGATGGAAGCCAGAGATCCGAGAATGCAAGAATACCTGAGCCAGGTCAAGCACTCACAGTTGGAGTTCGACCTCTTTAGCTTGTCTCATATTCCCCGGAGTGGGAACAGCCATGCCGACTCATTAGCCACACTCGCAACTTCCTCGACAGAGGGTCTACCCTGGATCATACTTGTGGAGCATCTAGAGAAAGCGAATGAAGTAGCAAAGGGATCGATCCCCGTCCATCAGGTTGAGGTGGGTCCCAGCTGGATGGATCCCATAGTGAAATTCCTCAAAGACGATATCCTACCCGAAGATAAGTCAGAAGCTGAGAAAGTACGGAGAAAAGCTCCTCGGTTCTGGCTGTCCGACGATCACAGACTATACAGGCGCTCCTACTCTGGGCCATACCTGCTGTGCATCCACCCCGAGGCAACAGAATTACTGCTCGAAGAACTGCACGAAGGAATCTGTGGGAGTCACATAAGAGGGAGATCCCTGTTACACCGAGCCGTCACGCAAGGATATTGGTGGCCGGGAATGCAGCAGGAAGCCCTGGAGTATGTCAAAAGGTGTGACCAGTGCCAAAGATTCGCCCCAAATATTCACCAGCCAGGAGGGGTCCTCAATCCTTTATCCAGTCCTTGGCCGTTCGCCCAATGGGGCTTGGACATTGTAGGCCCCTTCCCGAAAGCGCCAGGGAATAAGAGGTATCTGCTGGTGGCCACGGACTACTTCACCAAATGGGTCGAGGCCGAGCCCCTGGCCAACATTAAGGACGTGGACGCCAAGAAATTCCTTTGGAGGAACATTGTCACACGATTCGGGTCCCTCATACCCTCATCTCGGATAATGGGCTCCAATTCGACAGCAAGGCCTTCAGGAGGTACTGTTGTGAACTTGGGATCACAAACAGATATTCGACGCCTGCCAACCCTCAGGGAAACGGACAGGCAGAGGCTGTTAATAAGGTTATCGTCAATGGGCTTAAGAAGAGACTGGACGACGCCAAGGGAAGATAGGTAGAGGAGCTACCCCACGTTATATGGACATACCGGACTACTCCCCAGTGGTCAACAGGGGAAACACCTTTCGCCATGACTTATGGCGCCGAGGCGGTGATCCCCCTGGAAACGAACTTCCGAACGCTAAGGACAAGCTCTTTCACTCCAGGCAGCAATGATGAACTGCTGGAGAAGAGCCTGGACCTAGTGGACGAACGAAGGGAACGAGCAATGATCCAGCTGGCCTATTACCAACAAAAGCTCAAGCAAAGATATGACACCGATGTGAAGCTCAGACCACTGGCACCGGGGGACCTGGTGCTGAGAAAAGTTGTTGGGGCTGCCAGGAACCCATCCTGGGGAAAGCTGGGACCCAACTAGGAGGGCCTCTACCGAATTACCTCAATAGCAGGGGTAGGTGCATATTATTTAGAAGATCTAGACGAAAAACCTGTACCTCGCCCATGGAATGTAAATAACTTGAAAAGGTATTATTATTAATGAAGAAGTCTTTTTGGATTTCGATTTTTAGCCTATCTCAATTATGAATCTCATGTTCGGACGGCCAACCTAAGTGTTAGACAGAACCAAGGCATTGCATGGTCCTCGGACTCAAGCCTATGGGGAAACTAACTACTTCAAAAAAGAGCCTAAGTGTTAGACAGAACCAAGGCATTGTATGGTCCTCGGACTCAAGCCTATGGGGAAACTAACTACTTCAAAAAAGCGCCTAAGTGTTAGACAGAACCAAGACATTGCATAGTCCTCGGACTCAAGCCTATGGGGAAACTAACTACTTCAAAAAGCGCCTAAGTGTTAGACAGAACTAAGGCATTGTATGGTCTTCGGACTCAAGCCTATGGGGAAACTAACTACTTCAAAAGATTCTAAGTGTTAGACAGAACCAAGGCATTGCATGGTCCTCGGACTCAAGACTATGGGGAAACTAACTACTTCAAAAGATTTTAAGTGTTAGACAGAACCAAGGCATTGCATGGTCCTCGGACTCAAGCCTATGGGAAAACTAACTACTTCAAAAAAGCGCCTAAGTGTTAGACAGAACCAAGGCATTGCATGGTCCTCGGACTCAAGCCTATGGAGAAACTAACTACTTCAAAAAAGCGCCTAAGTGTTAGACAAAATCAAGGCATTGCATGGTCCTCGGACTCAAGCCTATGGGGAAACTAACTACTTCAAAAGATTCTAAGTGTTAGACAGAACCAAGGCATTGCATAGTCCTCGGACTCAAGCCTATGGGGAAACTAACTACTTCAAAAGATTCTAAGTGTTAGACAGAACCAAGGCGTTGCATGGTCCTCGGACTCAAGCCTATGGGAAAACTAACTACTTCAAAAAAATTCTAAGTGTTAGACAAAACCAAGGCGTTGCATGGTCCTCGGACTCAAGCCTATGGGGAAACTAACTACTTCAAAATATTCTAAGCGTTAGACAGAACCAAGGCATTGCATGGTCCTCGGACTCAAGCCTATGGGGAAACTAACTACTTCAAAAGATTCTAAGTGTTAGACAGAACCAAGGCGTTGCATGGTCCTCGGACTCAAGCCTATGGGGAAACTAACTACTTCAAAAAGATTCTAAGTGTTAGAATGTTGGGGAAGCAAGAGCCCTACCTAGTCCTTGGGACATAAAAGGTTTGCCTACGCATACACGCCTTCACGTTATTACAATCACCACCGTGATCGGCCGGGGTGCAATTGATGTTAAAATTATACAAGTAAAAAAGGGGTAGAGATGGAAGAAAACGGATAACGCGGAAATATGCAAGCAGCCAGAACAAACAAAGAGAGAGCCACATTACATTAAATCCATAGAAGTTACATGATAAGCGTCACATTACAATGTAAAAAAAAAAAAAAAAGAAGAAGAAATACAAAAAACAAAAGAAATGACAAAACAAGGCAGACAGGGGCGCCGAAGGGCCTGCCCCTTCCACTTAATCTCTCCCCCCAGTAGGCGGCTGGTCCATGGCAACCCCAGGGTCCTCTAAGCTTTGGTCAAGAGGGACGGCCTGCAAAGGCACGACAGGAATGGCTGCCTCCTCAGCGAAAGAAACCTGGGCTTCAGAGGAGGACTTCATAACCTCTTGGGGCGCTTCCTCGCTGGGGCCCTTACCTGATTCAGCTACCCCGGGAGGGTCACTCCCTTGGACAGGCTCACCAGTAGGTTCAGCGACTGAGGCGCCCTCACCCGTAGTAGCACCAGCTTCCTCTGCAGTCTCCTCGGCCTCAAGGCCATCTGGGGCCGCCTCGCGGATGGCAGGGCGGTAGTACACACTCTCCTCCTTCCACAGGTCGGACGAGGTCTCGACCCCAGCCTGTTTGAGAGCCTCTTTCCAAACCTCGGAGGAGTAGCGCCTGCATACCCCGGGGACTTGAGCCTTAAAGACAGCTTCTGTCTTGGCCATCCCCGCAACATAGGCCGCCTCCTCGGCTTCCTCCTTAGTGGCCCATACCTCCTCCCTACCTTGGTTAGCCTCAAACTTGGCCCTCACGGCCTCATCCTTGGCCTATTCAGCCACTTTTTTGGCTTCCTCGGCAGCAACCACCTTCTTTGTCAGATCAGAAAGCAGCTCCTTTGCGATCTTCAGCTGCTCCTCTGCCTCACCCAGACGCCTCGTCTGATCTTTGGCCTGCTTTTGGAAACCAGCGAGGCCTGACACGGCGTTGTCCCGGGCCCTGGCCATCGTCTTCAGCTCCTCCCGGGCCGTGGCAAGATCAGCCTCGGAGTTTTTGAGGGTCCGAGTGGCCTCCAAGCGTTTCTCACGCTCCGCATCCATGGCCTTTCCTTGGTCGTGGGCCACCTCCTCCAACCTATAAGTGGCCTGGACGGCCTGCCAAACAAAACGGGTGCATAATGAGCCGAGCTCAGAAAAGGGGAAGAAAAACTGAAACCAGAAAAAATCACAAGTGTTGAGGGTCTTACCATTCCCAGGTACCGCTTGAGGCTGAGGAAGACCTCCCTACTCCTCATAGTCCCCAGCTCTGCCATGTCCGCAGGGAGTAACAGGCACCTTTCCAGCGCATCGGCCACATACGCCCCTTCGCCCCCTCTAAAATCCCTGAGGGAAGAGTCATCCCTCAGAGGTTCCCCATGGAGCATTGGGGCAGGGAGCTAGGCCTGAGCCTCGGGCTGGGCATCGACCTCTTTAGCCTGGCCTTGGGAACCTATCTTCAGCTGCTTCAAGGGCCGCCGAGAGTCACCCTCCTCCTACGTGGATCTTGATTTGTCCTCAATTGGCCTTTTGCCCTTATCCTTCTTTTGCTTAGGATCAGTGGGCTCATGCTTAGAGGGCGGACTCATCTGAGGTGCAGGGGGAGGAAGCCTAGACTGGGTCGAGGCCGACCTACTCTGGGTAGGATGAGTCTTTGGAGAAGGAGGGGGAAGCTTTGGCTTAGACTTCCCCGGTTGGCCTTCGATTAAGTCCAGCAAGCTGGATTGGGGCTTCTTCTTGTAACCCATCTCAAGCCGAGGAGAGGACTCGGTCGTTAGGAAGTTCGCTTCGGTCGGGCGAGGGTCACCCAAGTCTCCTAGGGGGTCCTCGGATTGGTGGACTTGTTCAAACACGTCAAACTCGTCCTCGGCAGGGCCAAAATCAGCGACTTCCTCTTCCCTCTCTAAGCTTTCTTCTGCGGCCTCTAAGAATCTATGGGGGGAGGACAGGCCCGCTAATGCTACGCCTTCTAATGTGGAGGGCTCCTCGGGGAACTGGAACCCGCCCTCGGTCATGGTTATTTTCCGCAGTCGAGGGTCTTTTGCTCTGATCACGTACTTCGGTGCCGCAAACGATTTTTGAATCGGGTCGTATCCCAAAATCCTGTGAGCGGCCCTAACTTGATTGTCGGCTTTGTTCACAAAAATCTTCGCCCTTAGCGCTTTCTGCAAGTCCTCCCTGTTGATCAGGTTGAAGTGACGCGTGAAGGCGTGCGAATCTGCAAAAAGAAAACACATTCATGTTAGTAACCAAACGGTGCAAAAAAAAAAAAAATGAAATGAAATGAATGAAATAAAGAATAAAACAAACTAAAATCCTAGAGCCCTCCCCCCTTACTCCCACTGCCCCACCTGGTGTCCCCTCCGTCGTTGGGCAGTGAAGGCCATCGTGCCACTCTCCGGACACAATGAGGAAGTCCTTTCAGGCACTGGAAGTTGTAACACCAGTTTACGTCGTGATGGGTCAACTTTAGCCCCATCTTCTCGTTCAGGGCATCCACACAACCCAGAATTCTGAAGACGTTGGTGGCACACTGGGTGGGGGCTAGCCGGAAGTACGTCAGGTAGCCCCTCATCACCGGTCCCATGGGAATTCTCATGCCACCTTCAAGGAAGGCAACGATGGGAATCACCACCTCGCCTTCCTACCTCCGAAGGTGCCACTCCCCATCCTCACAATACCTCAAGCCCACGTTGCTGGGTATCTTATAGTCGGCGATGAATTTCTCCATCGCCTCCTCAGTATAGACATATTTCTTAAACCTACCCATCCCAAGTGGTGCCTAAGGGAGCTAAGAAAGAGCAAATGAAAGAGAAGAAGGAATAGAGAAGAAGAGAGCTCGGAGAGAGATAGAGTGACTTACAGAAATGAGGAGAAGCTCCTCGGACAGGCTTTTTATGCTGGAGATGTAGGCGGAAATTTGGCTGGACTCAGGTTGTATGCGCAAGAGCTCTTAGTTGCGAGTAAACAAAGGGAAAGGCAGTTCGAGTGGGTATTTATACCCCAAATCGAGGAGCCACGCGGGTTTTCCCGCCCATAAATGCTAGGCGAGTCCTCACCGTTGGATTGTCATCCTCCCGTTGAACGTGGGAAGCACAGGACCGTCAGAATTTAATGGGAGACGCGTTGCGCGCATCGAGGCATCAGTAATGCGTCTTGGGCAGACGAAAAGACTCCAGCAATGATGCATGACAAAACGTGATGGGACACGTCGCAGGCCCGAGGACGTCAAAATCCTCCTCTCTGGCCGAGGATGCGGACAGCAAGATTTTGAGGGGCTATTGTGGGGCCAGCAAGTCAGACAGTCCGGCCCACTTCGTTCTAGGACCGAAGGCCTGAGCCGAAGAGGCGTTCATGGTCCGATGATGAAAGCAGGAAGCCCAGGAGCCCAATAAGCCACGCCGAGGACGACTCTATCCTCGGACATCCGACACTGTAATGTAAACAGGCAACACGCCATCAAGGGAGCCTTCCTGACTATTCGAAGAGTAGGGAGCAAGTACCACGCGCCAGCAATGAAAGCATGGTGAAGGAGCAAGTTCAGGATGAACTGTCACCTCCACATTAAATGCCCTTAACTAACGTCCTGGCCGCATTAATGAGGAGGGGACTCCACAACAGTGCCACCTTGGTTGTCGCAACCCATAGAGAGAATGGGAAGGTGGCTGATGGGACAGGCACTCGAGTAATGGCCTAATTTTTCGACAAATGTAGGGCTAGGATCGATTGGGAGAGAGGTATATAATGTAAGGAACCCCTCCTGAAAGGGAGGACGAGAGAGATGATCTAAAGAATACTGTAGCAACCTGTATTCTCTGAGAAAACCTTGTAATCAGTCTTCAAAGAAATTATAAGAACTCCAAGCCTTGGAGAGCACGTCCGAGGAGCATTATTACTTATCCCAATTCACGTTCAGGTTATCTAATCCGCATGCAGCCATGCATGGTCATTGCACTTCTCATTAACGCCTAGTTCTTGAGCCCATTCTCTATAAATTCATTGCGGGGAAAAACTGGGCTTGAGTCCACTCCCTCAAACCTGGTCCCTACAAGTATCATTAGCTTACTTTGGATGAATTAGTCTCATTAATCAGTAAGAATTAATAATAGATTTGAAATAAAAAAATTATTATATAAAAAATAAAATAAATATCATTTAGGTGATATTTAGATATAAAAAGGCCGCTTTAAAATTTTTGCCTTGACCTCAAAACTACCTTGGGCCGGCTGTGTTTGAAGACAGTATAACCCCAACATGTCAACAATACTTGTGTCAAAACTTGAACAGAGGATGCATTCCTAAAATGATAGTTGATGAAACAATTGAGATATACGATTCTGTTCCAAAATTTTGAAAATGTCTGGATGCCTGTGGATTCTTATATGCTAGAACGTTGATTGAAGATTTTTAAGTCCCATGTGATGTTAGAGGGACCGAAAACTCATCAAGAATTAGTTTTCTTTAGCTCAGCTTTGCACATCAATGTATTGGGTTATAGCCTTATAGGAACTGAGAACCCATCAAGAATTTAGTTTTCTTTAGAAGATTTTTAAGCCCCATGTGATATTAGAGGGACTGAAAACTCATCAAGAATTAGTTTTCTTTAGCTCAGCTTTGCAAATCAATGTGTTGGGTTATAGGAACTGAGAACCCATCAAGAATTTAGTTTTCTTTAGCTGAGCTTTGGACGTCAATGTGTTGGTGGAATGTAATACAGATGCTTTGGATTCATTATTTTGGACACAAATTGTCCATGTAGGTAAGAGTTTTGTTAGGACATTTCTTGGTTATGGCTTTTAAAATTATTTTGAATTTTGTCACAGGCTTACAGTGACAAAAGCTGCCACTACAACTTAAATTATTGCCTCAGAAAGCTCTTTTGGTAACTGCATACTTTAATTCGTTATGAAATGCTTTAGTCAAGTCAATATACTTCACCTTAAGTCCTTAACAAGCTGAAGTCTCTATATCGGCTGAGAAAACAAATATGTTGAACCTATTAAGGCATGTCGCCAATACAAATCCAACTTGGCCTCGTTAAAAGCTTTTGGCAACTATACTTGTTAGTCCATTACGAATAGTATATATCAAGTCAAATTATGTCACATGAACAAGTTGTAATTCTCCTCTATACCTACTAAGAAAATGTTGTACCTTATTAAGTCGAAACATACTGAAAAAACAATTCAATTTTCACCACAGAATGCGTCTTTGGTAATGATACTGATAAATCTTAAATACTGAATATTGGCTTGTCGAGATAAAATCACCTCAATATCCATAAAGAAAACAAATCCTTCAAATTAAGGTGAAACAGTCATGTTCACATCATATATATCACATCATATATATCTGCCTCTTTTTTTTTTTCTTCAATGAACCTTAGAAGATTGCTACGAAATTATTTGTTAAGATGACTATGTTGACTCTACATCTACTGAGCAAACCGACCTAGATAGATTTGCTTTGGTTTTTAACGAGACCATACTAGAAATTATATTAGATGTTTTGCATGGCTAAAGTGATACGCCAGAAAACATTAATAGATTAACCTGCCGGATGACAAGATTTCAATTCGTAGCCATGTTCTTATTGAATACTATTTGCTATATTATTCTTATGAGAAATACTATATTCACAACATTTTCACAACACTTTTACAACATATTCTAAGTGAGCAAAAAAGTAATTTCAATAATAACTTCAAATTAAAATTAATAATAACTTATCACTTAGAATTTGTTGTGAAAATGTTGTAGACATATTACTTTTCTATTCTTATTAAAAATTGAAAGATCAAAACACATCCTAGAAAGTGTATGTGTTGTACTCAATCTAGCCTTTTCAGGTCTCTTTCCTGCCAATGAATCACACATATTATCATCCAAAGAAGTTAATTTTGTTGGTGTGGAGATCAGCCTTTGAAGCTGATGTTTTTAGTATTGTATGATACTGTCGTGGATAAGAATGCTTTTATGGAATCTTTATTGGAGAGACATGATGAAGGGCGAGGAGAAGTTGGTGTGTGGAATTCATGAGAAATTTTAATGATTGAGAAATAAATGGGGTGGCTTCATTTTTCCTAAAATATATACACACACAAGATTATTATTATATAAGAGAACTTATCATCTTCCTAAAATCTAATAAGTAAAAGATGTTTAGTCTGTTATAGCATATACAAGAAATTTTTAAAAACAAAATTAAATTGAACATTTTTCAAAAAAATTATGCTGAAGGATAATTTTTCATATAATAAGTTTGATCAAGTATCATCTACATTGTGAATTTCTTAACTATTTCCTATATACAACAATAATAAAGCCTTAGTCTAAGAATTTGGAGCTGGCTATGAATTTTCGATAGAGTACTAGATTGGGTCGGCCACCCGAATTCTTTTTCTCCACTTTATTATATCTAAAGTCATGCTTTTTATTATTTCCCTTATTGACATGTCATTTTTTATTACTTCTACTGATGATATTTTGGTCTTCTTCTAACTTTTTCCATTCCTTCAACTTGAATTAACTCGCTCTTTCTTACTGTTTCATTATTCGCTCTCCTCTGAACATGACCAAATTATCTTAAACAACTCTTCCTCATTTTTACACTAATATGTACTACCCCTATCCTTAAACGGATTTCCTTATTTTGAATTCCATCTTCCCGTATTCTTGCTTATCTATTTTAACATTCTTGTTTTTGCTATACTCATTTTATAGATAATTAGCCAACATTCGATACCATAGAGCATCATATAGCAGTCTTATAAAATTTTTCCTATAACTTAATAGGTATTCTGTGGTAACACAATACTCCTGATGTACTTCTCCACCAAATCCACCATAATTTTTTCTTAATATTCACATCCTCTTTAATCTTTCAATTTTTATGAATTATTGATCCAATATATCGAAAGCTCTCGCTCTTTAGTATCTCTTGGCCATCAAGTCTTACCGCCCATTTGTCTTTGTTTCTACTTTTATCAAACTTACATTTCATGTACTTCATTTTAGTCCTACTTCAACGAAAGCTTTTAGATTCTAGGGCGTCTCGCCAAATTTTTAACTTGACATTGACTCCACTTCTAGTTTCATTGACTAAAACTATATTATCTACAAAAGGCATACACCAAGAGACTTCCTCTTAAATCAATTTAGTGAGCTCATCTATCACTAGTACAAAGAGATATGGGCTTAATGTTGATCCTTGATGCAAACCTATAGTGATAAGAAATTTATTTGTGATTCCTCCACTTGTTCTTGCACTAATTAGTGCTCTGTAATATATATTCTTAATCAACTTAATAATGTAGTTTAAATTAACTATTTTCTGGGAAAAATGTTTAGAAGCCCCTTGAACTCTAAGATAGAGGTCATTACACTCCTTGAATTTTTGTTTTAGCCAATTTATACCTTCAACTTTGCACATGTACCAAATTAGTACTTTAGTTAGTTTGACGTTAAAAACTAACAGCTAGTGACATAAAAATTATTTGAAACCAGGGGAGAGAAGAGAGAGAAAAGCCTGTGTTCAGTTAGAGATTTACGAGAGAGAGAGAGAGAGAGAGAGGGGAACCCTCTCAATCCAACCGCACCATCCCTCAATCCTGCCACTGATCTCGCCTTTTTTAGTCCCGAAGGAGCTGGATTTCTTTGTCCCCTTGCAATTTGTGTCTCGCCGTTTGTGGGTTCAATTTTCTGCAAAAAATAGTTGTTCATGGGTTCAATTTTCTGCGAGAAATCACGGTTCGTGGGTACATGGTCAGCTGGTCACTCTATTAACAACTAGGGGTAGGAGATATTAAGCCTATTTAAAATGTGTTATTGAAGAAGTGTAAGGAGTAAGGTTTTGTATCAGAGATTTGAGTACATGACTTGGATAACTCAACGCCAAAAAACTGAGGAGATGGCGAGGTGTAGTTTGAAATCTATGAGATACGGAATATTATATGCTTTTTTTTAATCATACGAATGTAGCTGGCAGCTTTTTTTCATTAACTAATTGGGAGTCCATGCATAGCGGTATAGGTATAGCACTACCGAATAACCTCACATAGTCAATTAGTCACATAAAACTTTCTTGGCCACTCTCAGACCCACTAAATAATCAGGTTGACATACCAAACCTCTTGTACATGAGGACGGGGATTCCACGGGCGTAAACTTGAACAAAGAACTCTGGTTCTGTTGGGACCACAAACAGCTACATGGCGGCGGCCAGCAACTTTCTCTCTCAACTGAATGCAAGTTTCTCTCTCCTCTCCGCTAGTTTCAAATAATTTTTGATGTTCATGTGTTTCACGTGACTAATCTGTTAGTTTTTTAGCATTTTTCCCTATTTTTTTCTTCAAAACCCACCACATAACCTTTTTAGAGACCTTATCGTGTGTATTCTCAAGATTAATGAAAACCAAATTTCATGTCTCTATATTTTTCCATTTGACATCCAAGTAAGAAAATAGCTTCTATGGTGGATCATCCTAACATAAAACCAAATTGGTTCTCCAATATTGCTGTTTCCCATCTTAACCAATGTTCAATCACCCTTTTCTAATATTACATAATGTGACTCATAAGTTTAATTTCATGGCAATTTATATAGTTTTGACTATTCCCTTGTTTTTGTAAATAGGTATTAAAGTAATTCTCCTTCACTCACTAGCCATTTTGTTAACACTTCAGATTTCATTGAAAACATTTGTCAACCAGTATACACCCACATCACCCAATCACCCAAGCACTAAACTTCAATGGGGTAATTCCATTCAGACTCAAGGTTTTTCCCATTTTCATCCTTTTCAATGCATTTTCTACCTCAGTCATCCTAATTCTTTGAACAAATCTGTAGTTTTTATCCTCCATTGGGCTACCCAAATTGCTCCAATCTTTCACACCGTTTCCATTAAAAATAATTTTTCCATCTCTCTTTTATTTGAAACTTTTACTAACACTCTTTGATCTTCATTTTTAATGCGCTAAACACCATTCAAGTCCCTTGTTTTTGTTTCTTTTTTTATATAAAATTATCAAATTGTGTTGCAAAATATGGATGCTCTGGTACATCAAGCTCATAATGTACAATTAAAATCTCAAATAAACATTTTTTATTGCTTAAAAAAATTGAGAATAAAAATTTTCAATCAAATTGCTCATATTATCAACTTTTGAGTGATTTGTAAGCATCAAATTTGGGACCTAGCTTTGCCAGCTTCTTTTACTCCCTTTTTTTGTTTGTGATATTGAAGTGGTTGGATCAGATGTAGTGTCTACAAATTTTCTGGTACATCAAGCTTATAATGTACAATTAAAATCTCAAATAAACTTTTTTTATTGCTTAAAAAAATCAAGAATAAAAATTTTCAATCAAATTGCTCATATTATCAAATTTTGAGTGATTTGTAAGCATCAAATTTGGGACCTAGCTTTGCCAGCTTCTTCTACTCCCTTTTTTTGTTTGTGATATCGAAGTGGCTGGATCAGATGTAGTGTCTACAAATTTTCTGGTTTCTATTTGATTTTGTTTCTATTACCATCTTACAATCTTACTGATGCATCACTATTCAGTATTTTCAACGTTGTAAAAATATAATAATAAGGCAAAAATGCAAAACTGACCTTCTAACTTTTAGCTTTTGTCATTTTAGTCCTTTAACTTTTAGTTTTGTCATTTCAGTCCTCTAAGTTTCAATTTTTGTCAATGTAATCTTCCGTTAGAACTCAGTTATCTTTTTTCGTTAAGTGATCAAAACTATACCGTTTTGACATTTTTTTTATAATAATTTTCATAGTTAAAAGAAAACTAAAAAAAAAAAAAAAATTTGTAAAAAAAGGAAAAAGAAAAAAACATGTCGGAAAACAAGTGGAAAATGGCGAATGCAAATCCAGAGGGAATCGACGGAGTCGGATGAGTTGGAACGTGTGGCCACGAACTAAGGTTGAAGCGAGCAAGTGTGTAATCCCACTTCGCTTCGCTGCAAAACTTGTGCCTCTGTTCTCAACCCTTACGGCCTTACGCTTGCGTCGTCTTGGCCGCCAAGATCCGGATTTGCCCCTTTTGTTACCGGCGCAACCATTTCCCTCCTCACTATTCCATGATCTCCGATACCAATCTCCCCGGCAAAGTCTACGCTCAACAGACCACCGATCAATACACTCTCCCTAGTTTTCATTTTCGTGCTCGATTCTTGCATGATCGAGGAGGAGATGGGCTACGTCAAATAGGCTTTGAGGCATGCAGCGTGCCATTGGCTTGTTGCCCGAGAATGTCCTTGTTGGCTACGTTTCATTTGGGACTCAGATTAATGACTTCTCCGACATGTTCAAGTTTTTGATTTCTCAGGTAAGGGAACGACATCGTTTCCCTTACTTTTTTTTTTTTTTTTTTTTTTTTACAGCTTTTTTTTTTTTTTTTTAATTATGAAAATTATTATTAAAAAAAGAGTTGAAAGTTAAAGGGTCGCTTAACGAAAAAAATTAACTGAGTTCTAACGGAAGACTACATTGACAAAAATTGAAACTTAGACGACTAAAAATTAGAGAACTGAAATGACAAAAACTGAAAGTTAGAATGTCAGTTTTGCATTTTTGCCTAATAATAATAAGGAATAAGAAAAAAGAAATCTTGGTTTCCATAAAACATTATTTGGTCATCAATCTCAAACTCACATTTTCACATTTTAAACAACATTACACACATTTTCACTCACACGTATTTCAAAAAATACAAACAACAATTCTCAAACTACTCTACCAAACACCCCCTAAAACCTTAAAAATTAATTATTGATAATTTCCAAAAAGATAAGATTTGACTACAAATTTAATTGTAATTAATGGCTACAAGTACAACTCAGTTCAATATCTTTTTATTAGAAGTGAATATTAACAAATCCATAGATAACATTTTCTTTTTATATCCTTCATGTTTGCAAAATTTTCAAAAAACTAAACATCAATAGCTATATTATCAATCAAATGTTTAAATTTCAAATTTTTTTAATCTAAAAATATGTATAAAAAATAAGTTTATAAATCAAATAGTAAATAATGTCAAATTCGCACAAAATTTGATATGCATGTTAAAAAAATAAATAGTATAAAATCCAGCTGTTAGATTTTTAAAATAAATAGTCATGCTAATTTTTTTACTGAGAATTGTAGCCATTAGCTACAACAAAGTTTGTAACCAAATTTTATCCTTTACAAAATGCAAATTAAGCGTTTGGATCTTTAGTTAGGTACAAACTACAAAATTTGATTTATAAACTTATAAAAAACAAATTTATAAATCAAATAGTAAATAAAGTGAAATCCGCACAAAATTTTATATGCATGTTAAAAATATAAATAGTATAAAATCTAGCTGTTAGATTTTTAAAATAGATAGCCATGCTAATTTTTTTAGTGAGAATTGTAGCCATTAGCTACAACAAAGTTTGTAACCAAACTGTCCTTTACAAAATGCAAATTAAGCGTTTGGATATTTAGTTAGGTACAAACTACAAACCATATGCTGAATATAATACAATTAACCTTTGGATAGAGTCAACTTTCCGGAAAAAAAAACTGCATAAATGGATTTTTTTTTTTTTTTTTTTCATTTTGTGGCTTATTTTACATCTAGTTAAACAATTTCTTCCATTTCAATACCATTGTCTTCTTGTTCCTTTGAAGAAAATGCTTGAGAAGCTGCCACAGAAATTGATTTGAATATCTGTAGGAGCCAGTCGTATATTTGATAAACGAACTGAAAAATCTTTTGGAACAAGCTAGGTACTGCATTGAGTACTAAATTAGCTGCGCAGTAGAGAAACTGGTAGATTTGTAGGTAGGAATGATGCAGTACCCCACAATTAGGATCGGACATATATTAACCATGAGTAAACAAAAGGGGCCAATGATTATTGCGACAAGTAGCTCCAAAGCAACGATTCCAGAGACCAAACAAATGAGCTTGAATATTGGGAGGTACTCAGCGTTTTGAGGTAGTTTTATCTCCACATGTGCGATGCTATAGACAATTGTAGTCATGATGAGAATCAAGATGGTGGCAAAATGTGATTCAAGCGGTGAGATGCCCAAAACTTGGAAGTGAAGACCAATAAACGCAGTCAGAAATGCCACGAGAAAGGCAAGTAGCACATGAAATGCTTCGAAGAAACCGAGTGCGTCATCACTGGCACGTACACAAACAAAAATAAAAACCCTTAAGCTTTAATATTACTTTTGCTTCCAAACAAAATAAAATCAAAATCCCACAAAATCCACTAAAGTTTTTTAACCAAAAAGCAAATACCTTCAGCTTTATAAGGATTCTCTTCTAGGTCTACTAAAATGAGTGCAATTTAATGCTAACAGACAAACCAAAAATACGCCGTACTCCGTGCACAAAATCCTAATTTTGTGGGGTCAGAGAGAGGTCATGCCACCATGGTAAGTAGTCTTACCCCCAATTTGTTTTAAAAGATTGATTTCAAGACTCAAACTTGTGACGTATCGCTTTTGGTGAAAACCACTTGCCATTGCACCAGGTCCAAACTTTACCAAAGAGATAAACAAGCCACCAACAATATTATTCTATTCATCCTTACTACAGGAAAAAGTCAATGACAATTTGTCCAATCACGATTTCAAAAAATTACCTCTTTATACGTGTTTGTGCATGGGCAATGGTGCGTTTATAGTAATTAAAGTCATTAAATAAACTTAAGGTCTGATATATGATTTATTGTAGTGTGTAAGATATAAATAAATGTTTAGCAAATAAATAAATAATTAAATATTAAGAAAAATTTGTCAGAAACACCTTTCAATCAAACAAAGTCCAATTTGTCAGAAACCCCCCATCAAAAAAGGAAGAGATCTTTTTTCTTTTTTCTTTTTTTAAAAAAAAGAAAAAAGAAAAAGAGAGAGAGAGAAGTTCAATCGTTCAACATCTAAGGATATAGAGTATAAAGCCTAATCAAAATCCCCCAGCATTGACTATCTTAAACCAACAAGCAAGCATGACAAAAAACCTGACTAGCATGGTGATGCAGAAGGCAGTGAGAAGGATTTATAATATTTTATTTGATTTTATGTATCAAGGGCAATTATGTAATTTCCTAATATTCTGGAATGGGCTGTGCTTATAGTCCATTGGGTCTTACTTCAGTTTTATTTTAAGTTTGGTTATTTAGTTGGGCTTGGTAGTAAAAGCCTAAGGAGTCCAAGTCCAAGTATTATTAGGGTTTTAAGAAATCCTAGTTCAAAGAGTTGTAGTACTTTCTATTGAGGTAGTTAATGATGAATGTTTTTCAGAATTTAAGAACTATGAAGCTTTCTTTATAGTTTGTGTGATCCAACTTCCTCCGAGGTGTGATGCTTAGGAAGTCCAGGTGCGATTCCTAGAATTTATCTATTTTCTTTAATTTTACTATTCACGGTTACTGTTCACATCACTATTCATAGGAACCCAAATCTTAAATTTCACCTTTGTTTTCATTCCCAAACCCTACTAATCCTTGTCCCCCTTTGGAAATCCTATTATCCCTCTTATTTTCTAGCCTTTCCCACCAAAGACCTAACCCTAAACCCTCAAAACAGAAGTGTTACCAGATCTGCCCCAAGAGTTCTAGAGCAGATTTTGTTGTTCCCCCTTATCCTACATCAATTTGGTATCAGAGCGAGGTTTTCAAACATATCTACATGATCAGGGAGATTGTTTAGGGGGAAATTGATTGACTGTGAGCAAGATGAAGACCATAAGGATGATGCATTTGATTATGGAGCTTTTGCTATAGATGACTTGGAGGAGGATGACTGTCTCTATAGTGAGACGTATTTTAGCAGCCCCTAAAGCAGAGGGAGAGGATTGGAGAAGAACTTCAATTTTTCAAATGCTGGTTTGTTGGGGAAACCAAGCAAAGAAGCTTATTATTGATGGGGGAAGTTGCATGAATGTTGTGTTATCTTCCACGGACCATAGTTGAACGCCTTAAGCTTCCGTTTGAATCTCATCCTCAACCATACAAAATGGCTTGGATAGACAATACTTCTATTCTAATAATTCATAGATGCCTTATTTCTTTTTCTTGTGGTATTTATAGTGGTTCTATCATGTGTGATATAATTCCTATGCAAGTTACACATATCCTCCTTGGTCGACCTTGGCTCTTTGATCAAAATGTCCAACATAATGGGAAAGAAAACACCTACACTCTAATGGTTGGTGAGGAGGTTGTTTTGAAACCTATGACCTTAGCCGAATTGTATAAATTTAGAGGATAGAAGCCAAAAGTCATTGAAAGCAAAGAAACAGAAGTAAAGTTTCTGTTGTAGAAACAGAAGCCCCCAAAACAGCAGCTGATCAGCCAATAGAAGTGCCTCAAATTCCAGCAAATTTGTATAAAAATTGCACTGATTTCTCTTTGAAAGATTTATCAAAGCCCTTACGTCCTATGGATGAGTACTCTACTGACTTTGTCAAAGGTACAAGTTGTATAGTGAGCAACATAGGAGATGCTGGGTTGAAGATATCTGATCAAGGGAAGCCTGAAGTAATGCAACAAGACTTGAGGGAGATGGTAACTGTTGATGAAATAGTTGAGATTGAAAAGGCAGCGTATCAAAATTACAAGGCAGAATTGATGACTATAACACTCAAAGCATCTTATTCCCAAATTCATGTTGCCTGCCAAAGCAAAGTTCTATTGCCTACACCAACTTTTCAAGATATTGATTTTGTCATTCCTAAAAAGTTTAATGGGTCAATTGAATTGGTGGGTGTATCACTATTCTCATTGCTGCCACAAATGAAGAAACAAAAGAGTCATTACGTCACATGGTTTTGCAAAGCCTTGCTTCCCCAAGACAAGGGAAGTCCCAAATGTTTCATTTGGGAGAGCAGAGACTTTACATCCCAAAGAGCCAGCAACTTCTTTTCTATGATCACCCCTACAGGCACTATCTCATATTTGGCCAAATTAATTCTGAGTCTAGAAATGACCTCAAAACATAGCAAACTACACCTCAAATGGTGGATTTGATTAACATCTGCACCACAAAGGATAAGAGGAATTAAACCCATCTCTTTCTTCCTCTGTTTTTTCCATCTCATACCCACAACGTTTTTGTTAGATACACAAATTGATTTTATCATTGGCCACCTTTGCCTTTGTCTATTCTAATAGAAACTCAGAATCCATGGATACATATAACCATGCCAGTAAAGAACAATCCAAGGGGCATATCTTAATAGTCCCTTTTCCCCTTTCCTACAATTTTTACACTAATCAGAATCTGCCCCATCAACAATAATGGACACCTCTTTTCTTGAATCTTGAAACCGAGAACAAATACAAGCAAACAGAATAGCACACACCCCCTTACCCCTTGGATTTGAATTATAAAAATTCATTTTTTCTGCTTTAAATTTGAAATCAAAGCAGCATTAATATGTGAATGTAATAGTTCATTTCCTCTTTTCTAAGCAAAAAAAAAAAAAAAAAATGAAGAAACAGAAAAATCCAACCCCTAAAAGAAAGATTCACTCTAAAGCTAACACACCCCATAAATTAACCAATAATAAAGAAACCCAATTCATATAAATAAAATGCAAAATGAAAATGAACACCCCCTTCCTCAAGAAAAAAAGCAAAAAACAGAGAGTCTATGATAAACTTGACTTCCAAATTCAACCAATAATTTAAAAATTACATACTAATAATATCAATAGCTTGGCTGGGATTTTGGGTTGTAAGACCGCTTTTCTTCCAATTAATTATTTGGGTCTGCCATTAAGGGCTCCTTACAAATCCTACATCTGGGATGGGAATATAGAGAAGATGGAGAAGAGGCTGGCAGGTTGGAAGAAGACTTTTATCTTTGAACATATTTTGGCTCCAAACAAGTACGAAGCTATTTTTTCCATCCCATTATGGTGATTTATAAGACTATCTATATGTATTATTAAAATAATTCACATAATTCATTAGCAAATTACACATGAATGGCCTATTCCATGTTTGAAGCCAAATTTTTTCCTTTATCTTTCGTAGGGTGGTTGTCTAGCTTTAATCAAGAAAACACTATCTAGTCTTCCTCACTATTTTCTCTCTTTTCCCAATTCCAATCAATGTAGCCAATAAATTGGAGAAGACTAATGAGGGACTTCTTGTGGGGGAGGGGGGGCCTTCATGGAGAGCATAAAGTCCATTTGATTGATTGTTCCAATGTGTGTAGACCGATTAGACAAGGGGGATTGGGTGTTAGAAAGTTGCTGAGTTTTAATCATGCTTTACTAGGTAAGAGTTTGTGGCAATATCAACTGGATATGGAATCTTTATGAAGGAATAATACTCTGGAGTGGTATGGGGGCCACATGGGTGAGGCTTTGGCAACACACCAGGAAGGGTTGGGACCGTTTTGCATCTTTCATTTGTTTTGAGGTAGGATTTGGTTCCCAAATTCTGTTTTAGAAACAACATTGGATGGCAGGGTACTTTTCAAGACTGCTCTCAGGAATTGTTCAGATTTGCCAGAGAGAGAGATGGCCAGGTTTCAGATTATTTGGAGTGGGTAAATGGTAAGGTGTTGGAATCCTAGGTTTACTAGAGAGGCACAAGACTGGGAGTTGGGAGTCAATGGCTCTATTCTTGGATGATTTGTATGATGCACAGGTCACTCCTAATGCTAGTAATAAATCAATTTGACTTCCTTCACCCAAAGAAGGATTTTAGACAAAGAGCTATTATAGGATCCTTTAAGGAAGCGCTGAGGCTACTTCCCAGTTTCCTTGGAAGTGCATATAGAAGCCTTTCTCCCGTCCTAGAGTTTCTTTCTTTGTTTGGCAGGTGGCCTTAAGGCAAAATTTTGACAATAAACAATCTCTGGAAGAGGGGTGGATCTAAACTCACCTTCATGCTTTGATCTCAAATACACAGATCAAACCCTCATTAGATCTAAACACCCAAACTCAAGATCTAGACATCAAAACCCACAACAGATCAAACCTGCATCAGGTCTTACCTTGTTGGTCCCGATCTAGGTTGAGAACTTGAAAAGAAGTACATCTAATGGTGGGTTGTAACACGACAGTGACTCAGTGAGAGAGAGATGGAACAAAACAAGTCTGGCTACACGAAATCACAGATTTAGGGAAGGTCGCAGAAAAAATCAATATAAGAAATTGATAGAAAAAATCAATCTATATATATAGTCAGTTGGTTCAGTATTGTTGGAATAGCACATTCGCGGCCGATAACTGTGCTGGATGACGTCAGAAAGCCACACTCACCTCCAACCACTGCCCCCATTCACTGTTGCCAGCCCTGTTGAGCGGTTCAAGCAGTGTGGTGTTGGTTGATTCTGTCAGGTTGGATCCAAGCATGAACAGCCCTAGTTGGGATTGATTGGGTTATGCCAAATTCTGTTGACACCATGCTGGAATCCTGGGGTGGAGAAAGCGGAATTCGAAGATACGTGAAAGTTTGGAGGGCAGTTCCGGCATGTTTTATGTGGTGTATTTGGAGGGAACGAAATTGACGTACGTTTGAGGGAGGGGAGCTATCTTTTCCAAATCTCAGGTTTCTCTTTTTGAAGACTCTATTTGAGTGGGCATCATAGTCTCTTACTCTTTCTACGTACCATTTGATGGAGTTCCTAGATTCTTTATACCTTTGTCCTTGATACAAGGACTTTGATCTTTTCAATCTAAGTTTCTTGTTTTTCTTTTTGCATCTTTTACCAATAGTATACTGCCTGTATACGTTTTGTAAAGTTTTTTAATGAAGTTCAATTACTTATTAAAAAAAAAAAATTCCCCTATGCATATTCAGAAGCTAACCCCTAAGTTCAATCAGCTATACAAGCACACATATGTAAATACGTAAGCATATCTACACAAGAACCCATACCTGTTCAATAGGTAATCAAGAGCATTCAAAATTGAATCCTTCAGTCTGATCGCTAAATTCACTGTTGCATTTGGGTTGAAACTGATAGAAAAAAACAAAACAAAACAAAAAATTATTTGTTAAACAAAAACTAATCCAAGTTGAAAAAAATCCTATATCAGATTTAAGGATTAGACCCCTTGGTAATTAATAGTATGCAATAAATAATGGCTATCAATCACACAGTATAAAAAAAATAAAAATAAAAAACCCAGTTTATATTCAATATATACATAATATGCTCAGCAGATTATATATATATATATACACACACACACCATGGATAATAAACCAAATATGTAAAAATATTGTGACACAGGGAATGGTCATGAAATGGAAAACCAAAGGAAAACCTTTCCAATGGAAAAATCACTACGGAGACAAAGACAATCTGATCGAAAATCACTAAAGAGAAAATAGTAACAAGGTCAATGACTCACAAAACCTTTATAGCCTAGTGATGCAGGAGACGCAAGAAGATTATTATTTAGTATTATTTATGTTTGCAAGCCAATTGTATTTTTATGTTTTAGGTCCTATTAGTTTATTGGACTTTTAGTATTTTAATTTAGAAATAAGGTTATTTTTGTAATAAGGCAATTAGGGTTTCCTAACCAATTAGAACTAAGATTTAGCAATCCTTTATAAGCAATCTATTGTACTCCTTGAGAGATAGTTGATATTTTGATGAATGAAGAAAATGGCCGTTCGGTCTTTCTTTGGTCTAGTGCGGACTCCAGCTCTACCCTAAGTGCTGACTCCAAGTAAGGCCTAGGTGCTGACTCTTAGGTCATATCTTTTATTCTTCCCTTATTTCAGTTTTGTTCTGTTGACTCCAGGTAATAATCTTCTTGCGTCTCCTGCATCACCTAGACCTATGAAACCTCTGCAAGCGCCCAGCTTGCCTTTCTGCCACATCAGCCCCAGAACCTCTAGAACCCTCTTCTGGCGATCTCCTTTGAACCAGAGCCTCTGGCACTCCAAGAACCTCTTGAAGGTTTTTTAAGTAAATCTCACTGGACTTTGGCTCTGTGGTTTCAACCTCACACTTGCTCACAATGGGACTGAAATATGAGTGGATTAATGAAAGGGATCATTATTATTATTATTATTATTTTTTTTTTTTTTTTTTTTTGAGAATCAAAGGGGTATATTTTCAATGAACCAATGAGCACGGTTTCTTTTAATGATCTTGGTATATCATGGTGATACAGAAAAAAAGGCCCAAGATAGAAAATAATGGCTCACTCTTGTTGATTTTCAAACTGCAAAGGATCTCAATAAAAGCTCTTATCTTCATTTTACTTTTGGCTCGTGAGCACCTGAACAAGAAACTCTTTCTTCTTGCTTTCTACAAAAATGGCTCTCTACCAAACACTAAGCTCTCCTCAACACTCAGCTTCACAAGCTCAGCCCCACACCCCAAAAACCCAACCTCTCTCTCTCTGTTTTGTTTTTCTTCTTTAAGCTCAACACACCTACATAAAATCCCCAACCTTCTCTTTTGTTACCACAGCCCACTCTCTCATCAATCTCTGCCTAAAGTAAATTCCCCTAACTTCAATCTGAATTGGCACATGAATTAAGACATATTTGACAAGCTTGCTTGAGCAAAATTCTGCAGATGCTATTGGCAGCTTCAGACTTGAATATATATATATATATATATATTTTTTTTTTTTCACATAATTACAATCCTTATTCTAAATAAATTATCACTAATATAACACAAATTAAATTTGAAAAAAAAAAAAAAAAAAAAGAATAGAGAGATTGAGCCTTATTCCAAACCTGTTCAGAAAGCCGTAAATAGCTTTCAAAATCAAAACTTTCAATCTGATCACTAACCTCACAGCCGCACTTGAGCTGAAAGGGAAATTAAAATGAAGAAAGAAAATCAGGTTCAAATAGATTTAAGTAACAATCAAATTTGTAAATTGAAAAAACGAAAGAAATAGAGGGATTGAACCTGGTGGAGAAGAGGGCTATGATACGAATAGTTATGGTTAGGGCTAAGTTTTTTGCGAAGAAGAGGCGTCAATCTTCGCTGAACTGATTTCAAAAATTCCCTAATTTGAAATAACTGGACAGTGGACATTATGCCCAAAAGAGGATTTAATCTATTTAGATAACTAACAAATCGCTTCTCAAAAAAAAAAAAAAAAAACTAAACTAACAAATCTGATGATGTCCGCTGCCGAATACATACCCAATGCCCATCAATTATTTTATTTTTATTTTTTTAATTTCAAATAGGTTAAATATATATAAAGTGATGTGGCAAGTGGTACCTACGTATCAAATAACTAGCAAGTTACAACTACGTTGCCATATCACTATTTATTTAAAACTACGTGCAAAAATAAAAGCACGTCCCTTAGGAAAGCCCTTCTCTGACGAGGCCAAAGAGAGGAAAATCAGCGATGGTAACTACACGAATCAGTAAAGAAAGCATTGTAAGCAGTTTTCCTCGTGACGGTGGGCTCTGTTTTGATTAAATTTATTGTTTCTAAAAACTAAAAACTGAAAACTGAAAATACTGTAACAAAATAATTTTTAAACGTGTAAATAGTATCATGAGATCAATTTTTAATGAAAAAGTTGATAAAAAGTGAAATTTGTGGGTCCGTAAACAATGCACAAATGCACTGCTCAGGATAAAAGGTCAACAAATACGGCTACTATTTATGTGAACAGTAGCCGCACAGTAACGGCAGGCAATGTATCTTTTTTCTTCAAGAGAAACCGGGTGTGCATCGGCAGATTTTGGCAAATTATCGAACTGACAAAACATGGTGGCTAAAATAAATCCCATGATCATTAAGAACTAATTGCACTTGAGACTAATTTTCCACTTTAATACTATGTTAAATTACCGATTATTTCAAAAATTTAAATTATTGAAATATAATAAATTTAATTATTTATCCGTACAATTTTAACAAAAACTTTAGAATTAAGTCTTGTAATCCCAAAACAGCTGCTGCATCATAAGAAGCTGCTGCAGCAGCAGCAGTAGCTCTATAAACAAACGTAGCAATGAGATGATATAGAAACAGAGCAATATATAACCTGTTACTACATTAGTTGCCCGTGCTGCTCTCACACCAAATAGAAAATTTTCTTTCCATACAAAAAAAACCTTTCAAACTCATTACCTATGCAGTATGCTCTCCTGTGTGCTTCTCTATTACCAAAACTTCTCTAGGACCAAATGTTAAAGAGAGCACAGAGACTCAGAGTCATAAGTTGAAAATTGAAGAAGAAGAAATATAACGGCTAGTTTTTGAGTCTAACGTCTCTTTAACTAAACGGTGCCGTTTCAGATGTTGTTATAAGTGAAGCTGAAGAAACGGTGTCGTTGATGTTTTATTAGAACGATATCGTTTTATGTTTGTTATTATAAGAGTGCTCAACGGTGTCGTTTAAGGTCATCTCCTCTAGCAGGCCTCTGTGCACAGGGAACGCAAAGTTCTTGAAGCTCTGGGTTTCAGTTTCAGTTCCAGCAATAACTGTCAATCCAAGCCAGGCTGTTATTCCAGGATTTGCGGAGTAAAACCTGCATTCAGTTATAAGTTTGTTATGAGCAGTTGTAATTCTGGAAGATTCAACTTGTATCACACTTAACACTATAAATAGAATAGGGACTAATGTATCAAGGTTAAGCTTGTTGAAATAGAAATCATTTTTCTCCATTTTGTTTTCTCTTCCGCTTTGCTCTCTCTCTCTCTCTATCACTTTCGATTCTTTCTCTTTCAGTTACTTTGCTCATCCTCCATTGTTGATCATACTTCAAGCTTGATTTTCTTCACCAAAATACTAATTCTCTCTTCCTAACAACTCATAATCACAACACTAAGCCCAACAGGTGCTGGTCCGAAATCTTCATGTTTTGCTAGGAGATCCTTCAAGTCTGCAATTTCAGTCCAGTTCTCGCTGTGCGGTATCAAATGCCTAACTCAGTGAAAATTAGCGGAAAATTCATCGGAGAGTCACGGTAAAACGTTTATCCACGCGATTAGATGATCAAGAAGGTTCTTTAAAAAACAAAAACAACGTCCCTCTATGGGAGCTAAATACCCGCCAAACCTCTGGTTTTGACTCCAACGTCATCAAAATCCTCGAGGTAAATAAGCTCAAGCTTTTAAATAGAAGTTACTAGAGATTGTTCTTTTGTCTACCGACGTTGCGAGTTTTACATGGATTCCGCATTGGGGTGCCCCAATGAAATCGAAATCCTCCAGCAACGCGGTAACAGACCCGACTCTAGCTTAACAAGAAGTGACCAGAGCTTGTTCTTTTGGCCACTGGCTACACTTTCAGCATGGTGGTAGGGGTGAACATGATAAAACTTAACTCATCGGATGAAAACTTCTAGAAAAGAAATGAATACATTTAGAGTATACTAACCTTTCATTATGAGCATTGCGAAGAGTATTACTCTCTGAGTCAGAGCTTCTTCCAGCCATCCTTTGGGTTCACAGCGCAGCAGCTCTCCAGCCTTCCTATCAATCTAAACTGAAGCTCTATGATCTATATATAACGCGGGAGAAAAAGAAAACTGATAATCCAACGAACCTAAGGTTCGTTGGAATCCGAACCTAAGGTCGTTGATCCAACGAACCTTAGGTTCGTTGGAATCCGAACCTAAGGCGGCCCGAATGAAAACTAAAAGTTATGGGCAACTTTCTAGCTACTTCCTGGTTAATTCCATATTGATTTAAGTTTTTCTACCCTAATGGTCAAACCCACCATTCCACCCAAACATATGCTTTTTCTCAGGCAACCAGACCCACCAATTATAATTTCCATTCACTTATTCATGGCCGGTTCTCTCTCTTCACTTTTGTGTTTCGCTGATTCTCTCTCTTTTTCCACGGGTGCGCTGAGTATTACGGCTGGGTGCCTGCCACGTCACACGATGGCAGGGTTTGGATTCAGCGTCCAGCGTGTGCGTTTTGCTGAAATCGCGTTTCTTCTTTCTTTTTTTTTTTTCTTTTTTTTTTTTTTTTTTTTTTTTTTTTGTTTTTCAAGCATTTCAGGTGTAGTGCGGCTACTGTTCATTGAACAGTAGCCGCGTTATTTGACTTTTCAGCCAGAACAGTGCACTGAGCACTGTTCATGGGTCCCACAATTCTCAATTTTTATCAACTTTTTCATTAAAAATGGGTCCCACGGTACTATTCACACATTTTAAAATTATTTTGTTACAGTGTTTTCAGTTTTCAGTTTTCAGTTTCAGTAACAATAAGCTCAATCCAAACGGACCCGATTTCAGTTAATCAAGGTACGATTTTTATGACGTATGCTAACTACGTGTGTGCAACAAGCATTAATCTTTCAACATTCATCTGAATCATTACCATTAATTGAAGCTACTGCAAGGTTCCCACTTCTACAGTGTCCTTAAGTCATGGCCTTTGATCGCTTCCATGGCTTTCTTCGTTTGCCTGTTGAGTTTGAACCTGATGTATTCCCAAACGGCTCCAAGGAAAATTTTTTTTTTTTTTTTTCAGGTTAATGGGTCATTATGTACGGTTTGTTTTGGAAAAAATGACTGTTGCGGATAATCTCGCCACCTTCGCCGCACTGATCAAGCTGACGAATAGTTTGTACTTTGTAGCTTTTACACTCAGAGAGAAATAAAGATTGAAGCTTTATATTTAGAAAGTTTTGTTGATTCTTAACACGCACACAACCTGATCTCTCCAACTAATGTGGGAGAGGGGTGAGTGCGGATTTGGCTTTTGCTGATAAACCGTCATTGAGTTTGTACTTTTTATTTTTTATTTTTTTTTGTTTTGTTTCGTTTGTTTATTGTCTTATTGTGCGTTCGTCTTTGTTCTTTTGCGAATTTGGCTTTTGCTGAAAAATCGTCACTGGGTTTGTACTCTCTTTTGCTTGTTGCTTCGTTTGTTTCTTGTTTTATTGTGCTTTCATCGTTGTTCTTCTCTCCCGTTCCCTGTGAGTTCATTATTGACACAACTATGTTTTATTCTCATTATTTGTCTTTTTATTCTTTACCGTTATCTCTGCCTGATGACAGTTACGTCTCATAACTGAATCATTGTTTACTTTGTCTCTCACCATCTTCGTTTTGTCTCTTATGGAAATGTGCCCACAACAGAGTACCATCGCGAGCATTTATTTTCAAATACGCCAACCCAGCAGCTCAACCGCGTCCCAGATGTGGCCTTCAAGAAACAACAATACATCGTCTTCGAGACTGCTCATTCCCAAGGGATTTGTGACTCACTTTCTCTTCTTACCATCCTACTCCAAACTTTTTTGATATCCCACCAATGGTGCAAAACAAATACCAACACAAACATGATGGAAACTCAGTAATTAGTGAGTTGAGTTTCAGTAATGATCACGAGAAGAACAAAGTTTATCCAAACAAACACAGAGTAAGAAAGTCTGAGAAAGAGAAAGAAAATGCAAGAAAGTGATGTGAGAGAGAGAGAGAGGAAGAGAGAGGAAGAGAGAAACTGATTGTATTCAATTGTAGAAAATTCTAGATTGATTACACAGACGTTCATTAAGCTGTTTATATACAACAATTTTAAGCTAACCACTCTTAACTTAACTGCCCCTAAATATACGAATCACCTCCTGGAAATTAGGGATTTAGTTAAGCTGAAACCAACAAGTCTTCGCGCTAGCACTCAACACAGATCAGATATTTTGAGCAAGCTGTGATACGCACCGTTTCATTAAGTAACAGAGGAAATCAATAAGTAAAACGGTGCGTATTGTTTCTCTATACTATTAATGAAACGGTGCGTCTATTCTTCTTCACCAACGCGTGCTTTCTTCTTCACAGGTCTGGTACTTTGTTCAACACCTCTGGTACTCTGTTCAACATCCCCCCTCAAACTAATGGGGGAAGAATCAACTAGTAGTTTGGCGCGATGAAACAGAAAGGGCGGAGCAGGAAGAGGCTTAGTAAAAATATCTGCAATATTATCCTTGCCAGAAACGAAGCCAATTTGTAATTGTTTGCGAAGAACTTTCTCACAAGTGAAGTGATAATCAACCTCCAGGTGTTTGGTCCGAGAATGAAAAACTGGATTTGCAGAGAGGGCAATGGCAGAGACATTGTCACACCAAACAACAGGAACATGAGAGAGAAAAATACGAAGTTCTCGAAATAAAGTGCGAAGCCAGGACAACTCAGCTGCTGTAGATGCCAAGGCACGATATTTAGCCTCTGTGGAAGAACGAGACACAGTGCCCTGCTTCTTGGTAGACCAGGAAATAGGATTAGGGCCAAGAAACACTAGCAACCCAGTAGTGGAGCGACGATCTATAGGATCACCAGCCCAATCCGCGTCTGAAAAAGCTGTGAGAGTCAAAGGGCCTGGAGTAAAGGAAACTCCAAATTGCAGTGTCCCTCTGATATAACGAAGAACCCTCTTAGCAGCCTCAAAGTGAGTTGTGGTAGGATGACTCATGAATTGACACAGCTGATGAACACTAAAGGCAATATCAGGGCGAGTGAAGGTGAGATACTGGAGAGCACCCACCATACTTCTGTATAGAGAAGGATCGGAGAGAGGAACTCCATCAAGAGGAACCAAACGAGTGGAAGAACAAGAGGGAGTCTTTGTAGGCTTAGAGTTTTCCATGTGAAATCTGTGCAACACATCAAAAGCATACTTGGACTGTGTGTGAGTGAGACCATAAGAAGATTTAGTGATTTGGATGCCCAAGAAGTAGTTAAGAGACCCCAAATCCTTAAGCTCAAACACCTGACCAAGAGTTGTAATCAAATTCCAAATTTGAAAAGAATCATTCCCAGTGATTATGATATCATCCACATACAAAAGAAGATAGATGATTGTCTTGGCTGAGCAGAAAACAAACAAGGAGCTGTCTGCCATGGAAGCAGTGAAGCCAAGATGAAGTAAGTGAGAGGCAAACCTTTCAAACCATGCCCTGGGTGCCTGCTTAAGTCCATAGAGAGACTTATGTAATCTACAGACATAATCTGGATGAGCAAAATCAACATATCCAGGAGGTTGTTGCATCTAGACCACCTCTTTCAAAAAACCATGGAGAAAAGCATTTGACACATCAAGCTGTCTCAATTCCCAATTACAACTAACAACAATACTCAAAACAAGTCTCACAGTTGTAGGCTTGACAACCAGACTGAAAGTCTCATGAAAATCCACACCAGCCTGTTGGTGAAACCCTTTAGCAACCAACCTGGCCTTGTATCTAGAGATAGACCCATTACTATTCAATTTAAGCTTAAAAACCCACTTGCATCCAACTAGGTTAACATGAGGAAGAGCAGGAACAAGGGACCAGGTCTGCTGCCTCTGAAGTGCCTGAAATTCAGCATCCATAGCCTCACACCACTTAGGATATTGAGAAGCAATTTTGTAGGATGGAGGTTCAGTGTAGGAATAATCAATGGTGGCTTTATAACACAGTTTAGACTTGGGTTTGGTAATCCCATTTTTGGACCTGGTTTGCATAGGATGGGAGTTTAGAGATGGTATAGGTAAGGGCACAGGTGAATTGATGGGAAGAGGAGGATCAGATACAAAGGTAGGAGAAGAGTGGGATATAGGATCAGGTGGAGAAGAGGATGTATTAGAAGTGGATAAAGGTATAGGTTGGGAAAAGGAAACAAGAGCTGGTTGGGAAGTGAGAGATAGGGAAGGAGGTGTGGAAGATGGATAGGAACCTAACAATGAAGGCTGATTTGTAGAATGGAAATAAAGCTGATTGGATAACCAAGTAGGAATAGAAGTGTGAGGAAAAGAAGATACAGGCTGAGCAGAAGGTAAACTAGGAAATTTAGCTTCATTAAAAACCACATGTCTAGAAGTATAAACGTGTTTAGATTGAGGATCAAGACATAGATAGCCTTTAGAATGAGTAGGATAGCCAATAAAGATACACTCTCTAGTCCTAGGTTCAAGCTTGTGAGCTGTGTAAGGTCTAAGATGAGAATAACAAGCACAACCAAACACTTTAAGCTGAGTAAGATCAGGTAAGGTGGAATAAAGTCTGAACCAAGGAGATTTCCAATTAAGAACTGAGGTAGGATGTAAATTAATCAAGGTAAAGGCAGTTTGAACTGCAAAGGTCCAAAATGAAGAAGCCAAAGAGGCTTGGGATAAAAGAGTAATGGCAGTCTCTATTATATGCTTGTGTTTCCTCTCAACAACACCATTTTGTTGTGGTTTGTGAGGACAGGAAATGTGATGAGTAATGCCATGATTTAGTAGATAGGATTTGAATTCATTTGAGGTAAATTCACCCCCTCCATCAGTCCTAAAGGTCTTTATGGTTGAGGAAAATTGATTAGCAACCATAGCATTGAAATGAACAAATTTGGCAAAAGCCTCTGATTTAGACTTTAACAGATAAAGCCAACTAAATCTAGAGTAATGATCAACAAATAAGATGTAATACCTAAATCCATTGACAGAAACAACAGGTGCAGGACCCCACAAGTCAGAATGCACAAGTTCAAAAGGAGAAGAGGCATGAAAATCATAATGAGGAAATGACAATTTGTGCATTTTTCCATACAAACAATGAGTACAAGGTTGAGTCACAACATTATCATTATTCTGTACAAACTTGACTCTAGGAAACAAACTAGTGAGAGCTTGATCATTAGGATGACCAAGTCTCATATGCCACAAAGACTTATTAAAAACAGATGAGCTAAACGCTTAAGTACAGGACTTAGATGACAAGTGTAGTTGTGATGAAGACTGGTGAGGATAGATAGGGTATACACCCCCTTCACTCCTGCCCTGGTAAAGAGTTTTCCCCTTGTCCAAGGCCTGGATTGAAAAAATATGTTCATCAAAATAACACCAGCAGTTGTTATTATGACAGAGTTTATGGACAGATGCAAGATTAGATGTAATTGATGGAACTCTAAGGACATTATTGAGGTGAAGGTCAGAAGAAGAAGAGGGAATGAGAGATTTACCAACATGTGTAATAGGCAAGGATTGACCATTACCAACAGTTAGATGATCCTGAGTAGTGTAGGGCTTAGGAAAGCTGAGTTCGTTGAGGCTAGCTGTTACATGATCAGTGGCTGTACTATCAACTAGCCAAGGCTGATCTTGAGTGAAGCAGGCATTTGAAGTAATGGCCATTGCTGCCAGCTTTGCAGGTGGATGTTTGCCTTGATAGGCATAATCCATCCTGTGATAACAGTCCACAGCCAAATGTCCAACCTTTCCACAGATTTGACAAATAGGTCTATCTGATCTAGCACCTCCAGAACTTGACTGACCATGTTGGAAATGATTAAAGGGACTGAATTGTGAGTGGAATTGTGAGTTGAACTGTGGATATGAACCATTGGATCCTCTACCACCTCTGCCCCCTCTATTTTTAAAGTTGCCTCTGCCTCTTCCTCTATTATGATTCTGATTATAGTTATGACCATTAGGTTTCTAATTGGTTGATGCAGCTAAGGCAAAAACAGAATCTTTAATCTCTGATCCTTCATTGAGTGCTTCTTCTTCTGCATTTAACATAGTAGAGAGTTCATCAAAGCCTAGTTTTGTGCTCCTGGTCCTGATTGTTGATTTGAATGCATTGTACTCTTTAGGAAGTCCTTTAATTGCAATGTGGAGTAGCTCTTCATCATCAACAATTACTCCAACAGCTAGCAACTTGTCTCTTACAACTTTGATTTTCTGAAGGTAAATATCCACTGTATCACCTCCTTTCTTCAAGTTATGAAGCTCACTCTTAAGATTCATGATGTGAGACCTTGATACTGATGAAAACCTATTTTCAAGTACCTTCCAGACTTCTAAAGCAGTTGCACATCCAACAGTAAGTGCTAGTATAGTCGGAGACAGAGTTGAACTTATAAAGGTAAGCAATGCTTTTTCCTTTGATTTCCAAATCAAGAAATCAGGATTCACAATTGCAGTATATGATCCAGATAGATCTTTGAGAAATTTCTCGGGGATTAGTTGAGGCTCTTCAAGCAACTCATACAAAGAATAGGTTTCAAGAACCATTGTAATTTGATGTTTCCAAACTATATAGTTTGTATTATCTAACTTCACTGTCATCATATTGGACATATTAGAGAGAAGTAAAAGAGGTTGATTTAACAAATTAGATGCTGTACCAGATGACATTGAGGAAGTAGATGAAGACGCCATTGTTGAAGATGAATTTGCAGCAGCAGTTGAGGGCTCTGATACCATGATGGAAACTCAGTAATTAGTGAGTTGAGTTTCAGTAATGATCACGAGAAGAACAAAGTTTATCCAAACAAACACAGAGTAAGAAAGTCTGAGAAAGAGAAAGAAAATGCAAGAAAGTGATGTGAGAGAGAGAGAGAGAAGAAGAGAGAGGAAGAGAGAAACTGATTGTATTCAATTGTAGAAAATTCTAGATTGATTACACAGACGTTCATTAAGCTGTTTATATACAACAATTTTAAGCTAACCACTCTTAACTTAACTGCCCCAAAATATACGGATCACCTCCTGGAAATCAGGGATTTAGTTAAGCTGAAACCAACAAGTCTTCGCGCTAGCACTCAGCACAGATCAGATATTTTGAGCAAGCTGTGATACGCACCGTTTCATTAAGTAACAGAGGAAATCAATAAGTAAAACGGTGTGTATTGTTTCTCTATACTATTAATGAAACGGTGCGTCTATTCTTCTTCACCAACGCGTGCTTTCTTCTTCACAGGTCTGGTACTTTGTTCAACACCTCTAGTACTCTGTTCAACAAACATCACAGTAAACAATATTCCATGGTACATCCTCTTTCCATTCATCCTGTGGTCCATTTGGTTAAGTCGTAACTCCCTTGTCTTTAACAACAAATATATTACTCTGTCCCAGCTTCGCAAAACAGGGATAGACCATGCCACTGAATTCTTCTATTTAAGCATGCATCCTAAACTTCAACACCAGACCATCATTACTACATTTATTGGGTGGAAGCCAACTCCTTTCCCCTTCCTTACTCTTAATACTGATGGCAGCTCAAAAGGAAATACGGGCCATGCTGGAGCGGGCGGAATTATACGAGATCATTGGAGTAAATGGATAGGAGGCTTCTCAATTAACATAGGTATCACTCACAGCATGATGGCAGAACTGTGGGCAATTAGAGAAGGTTTAAAATATGCTCGAAATAATGGATACAAATATATCAACCTTCAGGTGGATTCCAAATTGCCACACAATTGGATAACAAACTTGAACTCCTTTTTTCCATTGGAATATTCTAACTTGATCCATGATTGCAGATCTCTCCTGGAGCGACCTTGGGTGGTCAAAACTAATCACATTTGGAGGGAAGCTAATGGGTGGGCTGACCTGTTGGCAAAGAAAGGAGCAAATCAATCTGAGCGTGAAATTTTCTATGACACCTATCCTGCGTTTTTGATGCAATGCTATTTTTGGGACTCACTGGGATTCACCTCGCCTCGATCAATGGGTTGTATATACCAAGGAAACTGAAATTTGGCTATCAGAAGTCTGTGTGTGTGTGTGTGTGTTATGTACTCTCAGTTAGCAATAAAATCCCTTTTAACGCAAAAGAAAATCATCATTTTGTCTCGATAATTATTATCTTTGTTTCCCTTCCCTGTATTTACTCTTTTCCAATAACTTTCTCTCTTTCGTCCACTTTTTCAAGTCCACTCTCATGGTCTCATGTTTTAAACTCGAACAATTTATTTTCATCTTTTAAAATACGTACATCATCTCATCAATGTGGATTTAAAATGAGCATCATTATTTACTGTCTACTACCATACAAAACTTTATCCTGGCTTGTTCACTGATTTAAACTTCCCAAACAAATCACTATAAGGAAATGGATTCTTGTTACCTCCTGCCAGTTCACGAATAGTGGAGTAATTTTAGTACCACATAAAAAATCACAATTTTTATCAAAACTGACGAATAGCGGTAAAATGATCGTCCATTTACAAGGACGACCAGAAAGCACATCTAAGTCAGGATAACTCCCACGAGCAAGTAATGAAAGGTTGTTAGTATGAACGGACCTATGCACATTAAGGCCAAAAATTAACTCCACCAGGCCAGCTAACAACAAGTAAATGCGCCGGAAAGGTTACAAAAGCTTTGATGAGCCAACGATCATGCGTTACACATTAAAGAGAATCTTCATTGCCATTAAATGTTGTAATTCATTCAGGTGAAAATGCCCAAAAGAGCATTAACGAGCATAAATCACTAACCAGAAAGCAAGCTATATAAAGCTAGCCAACCCAGGTGAGTTTTCTTCATGAAAAACATAAGATAATGCAATTATCCTATCAACTCAAAGCGCTAATCTGACTGAGGCATCAAAGTGTCCATAGCTGGCACCACGCTAGTGATCTCTTCTTTTCATCTCTTATCTTTTCAATAGGTATCATGGTTCGTCCATCAGCATCGACTAGGAGCATACTGACAAGGTCACATTTGAGCTTAATCAATTTGGCGCCGTCTATTGGGATCTTGACAAGTCATTGTATCCCTATCAAGAAAGCTCCTTAAGACCAATGGGATCTGCTACAGCAGCACCCCCAGATTCAGTAGTAATGGCTCAACAGATCCAAGCTCTAACCGTAAATGTGCAAGAGCTAATGAAACAGAATAAAGAGTTGAAGCGTCGAACTTGTCCTAAGGGTAGCAACACTTCACTTCAGCGACGCAACCTCAGTAGACACGACGAAGAAGTTAGCAGCCCTGAGAACAGCAGGGGAAAAGATGCTTCTGAGTACACCGACCAGTCCACGCACGGTAAAGATCATATGATGAAGAGCCTGAAGAGGGAATTGGATGAGGTGAAAAATGCCATGAAGGGGAAGATGGCGATGAATCTCGACAGCATGCTCAAGCGAACAGATTCACTCTTCACCGCTAATGTTCAGGAATGCCCCTTGCCTCCAAAATTTCGTCTCCCACAACTACAGTTCTATGATGGCACGAAAGACCCTCTTGACCATATAGAGGCTTTCAAGACAATTCTGAACCACCTGCAAACTCAGGATGAAGTCATATGTAGGTCTTTTCCCACCACACTAAGGGGAGCTGCCAGGGTGTGGTTCAGTAAACTGCCAGCATCCTCAATTGCGAACTTCAAACAGCTCAGTGACTCGTTTGTCCGACACTTCATTGGGGGGCAGCGTCACAAAAGGCCAACCTCTTACTTGCTAACTATAAGGCAGCAGGAAGGGGAAAGCTTGAGAGATTATGTGAAGCGCTTCAATAAAGCTATTCTCGAGATTGACGAGGCTGGCGACCAGGATATAATGACGACCTTTCAAGTTGGACTCAACAATCCCGATCTCGTCTTTTCATTAGGAAAGACACCACCAACCTCTATGACAGACCTTCTGTTCAAAGCTCAAGAGTACATGAATAGGGAGGACACTCTCACTGCAAAAGGACCAACGGGTAAACGGAAGAAGGAAGAAACTAATGACTCCCAAGGTAAGAAAAAGAACCGCAAAGACCATTCGTTGGAAACCAAGACTAGTAAGAGTAGCCCAAAAATTCCAAAGAAGAGGTTGAACTTCACCCCACTAGCGAAGCATGTGGACAAGATCCTAATGCAAATTAAGGATGAACCTGACCAGAAATGGACAAAGCCATTAAGCACGTCCTCTAGGAAGCGGGATCCGAAGAAATATTTCCGTTTTCACAAGGACCACGGCCATTACACCGACAAATGTCATGATTTAAAGGAGCAGATTGAGGAGTTAATCCAGAGGGGGAAGCTCCAAAAGTTTGACAAGAGAGATCATTAGTCTCGATCAAGGCAGAAGATAAGTCTCACGATAACAATAAGGATGATGGACAAGACCATCCAAAATAGGTCGTAGGGGAAATAAGGATGATAACTGGCGAACAAGAGAGAGATTAACAACGTCCACATCAAGCATCCCTCTACAAAATACCATCGGTCAAAGAATGACAACATAACTTTCTCTGAGCAAGATGCAAATGGGGTCAAGTAACCTCATGACGACCCCCTCATCATCATATTGAGAAGGGTATTAGTCGATAATGGGAGTTCGATGGACATCATGTACATGACGGCATACCAACAGCTGAGGTTGGACCCTAAACAACTTCAACCTTTCAAGTCACCTTTGGTCAGTTTCAGTAGAGACCATATCTATCCAAAAGCATCATTTCATTATCAGTCACAGTAAGGACGCATCCAACTCAGGTAACAAAATAGGTGGATTTTTTTAGCATCGATTATCCATCATCATACAATGTGATCCTTGCAAGACAAACATTAAATCGACTCAAAGTTATAACCTCAGCCTACTGCCTCAAGGTGAAATTCCTAACCCCACATGGGATTGGAGAAATACACGAAGACCAGTTGCTAGCCTGGGAATGTTATCAGACAATATTAGCTTCCAAAGAAAATCATGCCTAGATGGTCGAAGAGCTTGAGAAGCCTGGCAAGGATCTGGAAGATGTGAAGCTTGTAGAGGGAGATCCTTCCAAAGTCACCAAAGTCAGAGGAGGACTTGACCCACCACTGAAAGAAGAAATAGTGGAGTTCCTAAAGAAGAATCTAGATATTTTCTCCTGGACTCATGAGGATATGCCAGGCATAGACAACAGGGTGATAGAGCACCGATTAAATGTTGATAGAAAAGCCCGTCCAACAAAAATGAAAGGTTTTCGCTCTCGAAAGGAATAGGGCCGTCATGGAAGAAGTGGAGAAGCTTTTAACTGTCGGTTTTATCCAAGACGTCTTCTATCCAGAGTGGATTGCCAATGTCATCGTGGTTAAGAAGTCCAACGGAAAATGGCAAATGTGCGTTGATTTTACAGACCTCAACCACACCTTCCCGAAAGACAGCTTCCCTCTTCCTAGAATTGACTAGCTCATGGATTCCACAGCTGGTTATGAGTTGCTAACTTTCATGGATGCCTTTTCAAGCTATACCAAATTCGCATGATCGAGGAAGATCAGGGGAAAACGACCTTCGTAACTAGCCAGGGGTTGTACAGCTACAAAGTCATGTCGTTCAGCCTGAAAAATGCAGGGGCTACCTACCAGAGGCTGGTGAATCACAGGTTCAGCAAACAGATTGGACGAAATATGGAGGTTTATGTGGACGACATGCTTGTCAAAAGCAAAAAGGGCAGAGTCACACCTGGATGATCTCAGAGAGACCTTTGACACTCTGAGGAAGTATCAAATGAGACTAAACCCAGCAAAGTGTGTATTTCGGGACTCGTTTGGCAAATTTTTGAGGTTCGTGGTTTCCCAATGAGGAATTGAGGCCAACCCAGAGAAAGTTAGGGCCATACTCGATATGACCTCGCTAAGAAGTGTGAAGGAAGTACAAAGGCTGACTGGACGAATCGCAACCCTGAACAAGTTCGTCTCCAGGGCCACAAATAAGTGCCTCCCATTTTTTAAGACACTGAAGTAGGCTTTCTAGTGGACAAAAGAGTGTGAAGTAACTTTCCAAGCCTTCAAGGAATATTTGTCCAATCCGCCATTCCTGAGTCCGTCCGTCAAATGAGAAGACTTGTTCCTTTATTTGGCTGTATCACAAACAACCGTGAGTCTTAGCACTAATCTGTGAAGAGCTCAAGATTCAAAGGCCAGTTTATTATACAAGCCAGGCCTTCCAGGGCGCAGAGGCAAGATACCCGAGGATAGAGAAAATGGCTTTTGCTCTAATTGTCGCATCCAAGAAGGTTCATCCATACTTCCAAGCTCATATCATCTTTGTCATGATAGACCGACCCATTTGGAAAGCCATGAGTAGGCCGAATGCTGCAAGAAGAATGGTTCAATAGGCTGTGGAGTTGAATCAATTTGACATCAACTACAACCCACGAACGGCTATTAAAGCTCAGGCATTAGCTGACTTCGTCGCTGAGTTCACCATGACGGATCAGGACCCAGAAGCAGATTACTGGACGGTATATGTGGATGGGTCGTCAATCGCAGGTGTTGGAGGTATAGGCATAATCCTTCTATCTCTTGAGAAAGACATCCTCAAGTACGAGGTCCAGCTTCAATTTCTAGCAACAAATAACAAAGCGGAATATGAAGCAGTACTTACAGGTTTGAGGGTTGCAAAAGCCCTAGGGATCAGAAACTTAAAGCTAAATTCAAATTCAAAGCTAGTAGTGGGGCAGATAACCAAGGAGTATGAAGCAAAGGAAGATAGGATGAAAAGGTACTTAAAACTAACCAATCAGTTAGTTTCTAATTTTGATGATGTCAGGATTAGTCAGGTACCAAGGGAGGAGAATTTTGAAGCGAACGAAGTGGCTAGACTTGCCTCGTCATACAATGATATAGGACGACCCAGACAATACATAAAGGTGCAAACCCTCCCAAGCATAAAAGGGTTGGATGTAATCTATGTTTAATCCAAAGGCAGCTAGATGGACCCAATAATCACTTACATCAGAGATGGCACACTCCCACCAAACCCTTTAGAGGTCAAGAAGATTAGAGTAAGGTCATTCAGATTCACAATCCTAAATGGCGAGCTGTACAAAAGGGGGTTTTCCCAACCCTACTTGAAGTGCCTAGACTTTGAGGATGCTGCATACATGCTGCGTGAGATCCACGAAGGTGTCTGTGGAAATCATTCAGGTCCACGATCACTTGTGGGGAAAGTGGTCTGAATAGGATATTTCTGGCTGACCATGCAGAAGTTTGTAGTCTAGGTCGTCCAGAAGTGTGACAAGTGCCAACGGTTTGGAAATGTGCAACACGTCCAAGCGGAGCACATGACGAACATTTCGTCACCATGGCTGTTCTCAACGTAAGGAATTAACATTGTAGGCCCCCTACCACCAAGTAAAAAGCAAGTCAAATTTTTATTTGTCGTTATTGATTATTTCATAAAGTGGGTGGAAGCAGAACCTTTGGCAGTAATCACAAAAGCCAAGATACAGCACTTCGTCTGGAAGAACATCGTATGTCTGTTTGGGATTTCGAGGGTGATTATCTCTGATAACAGACGACAGTTTGACAGTAACAAGTTCATAGATTTCTGAAGGAGTTGGGGATCAAAAATCATTATTCCTCCCCTGGACACCCACAAGCTAACAGCCAAACCAAAGTCACAAACTGAACTCTACTTAAGCTAATCAAAGCTCGACTTGAGAGGGTAAAAGGAGCATGGCTTGAAGAGCTTCCAGGAGTCCTATAGGCCTATACGACGACTGTAAGAACACCGATAGGAGAAACGCCCTTCAAACTGGCATTTGGAACTGAAGCAGTGATTCATGTTGAAGTTGGGATGTCAAGCCTCAGACGGATATATTATGACGAGCACAGCAACGACAAGGGACTGAAACTCACTCTGGATTGCTTACCCGAGGTCAGGGAGGACGCGGCTCAAAGGATGGCTCTGTACCATAAGAGGATGACAAAGTACCACAATCAAAGGGTGAAGTTGAAAAGATTCAATCCTAGAGACATGATCCTACGGAAGGTTTCATAAGCCACCAAAGATCCAACCCAAAGAAAGCTAGGTCCTAATTGGGAAGGTCCATACAAGGTCATCCATTATGCAAGAAGAGGGAGCTATTACTTAGAAGATATGAACGGAAAACCTTTACCTCATCCTTGGAATGCAGAACACCTCAAGAAGTACTATCAGTGAAGGAACTAACACCCAACATCAATAAGTTCTAGTACCTAGAATACCTCGTCTTATTCATGGATAAGCGAGACTTTATTGTTTTCATGCATAAGTTTTACTTTAAGCATTTTCCCTTTTTTTGTAAATATAATCCTTGTAATACCTTTTATAAGAAAGGATGAATAAAGCAAATAAGGCAACTCCAAAGCCATTTCTTTCCAAACGACCAGATCTCAAACAGTTTGTGATGAAAAACTCCTTCCGTCAAAGCGATGAGTTTAAAACACAGCATCAAAGATAAAAACTCCGTTAACAAAATGATGAGTTTAAATCATAATCTCAAAGATAAAAACTCCGTCAACAGAATGATGAGTTTAAATCATAATCTTAATGATAAAAACTCCGTCAACAAAATGACGAGTTTAAATCATAACCTCCATGATAAAAACCCCATCCACAAAGCGACGAGTTTAAATCATAACACTCTTAATAAAAACTCCGTCCACCAAGCGACGAGTTTAAATCATAACGTCCATGATAAAAACTCCTTCCACAAAGCGACGAGTTTAAATCATAGCACTCTTGATAAAAACTTTGTCCACCAAGCAACGAGTTTAAATCATAACGTCGATGATAGAAACTCTGTCCGCAGATCGACGAGATTAAATCATGACATCCATAATAAAAACTCCGTTCGCAAAGCAACGAGTTTAAATCATTACATCTACAAAGTGACAAGTTTAAATCACAATATATGTGGTAAAAACTCCATCTATGAAATGATGAATTAAAACTATATCATTCATGTCAAAAAACTCTATCTACCAGCAATAAGTTCCAAACACGAAAAACTTTATATAGGCAAGAGAGTAAAAATATATGTTCACGTGTACATGTATAAAAATTCCCTACATTCATAAAGGCAGATTCCTACTCTGCCAACAGAAAGTTATTTCTAAGGACACAGACACCCTTAAACGAGTCTCTAACTATGAAGAAAAAGACCATGAGTTGGTCAAAAGTGTAGAATCTCCTACAAGCAAACTTCATCCAGTTCAAAGGAGTTCAACATAAAGAAACTTGGTTTGGATGCGCATATAAAGGGAGTTGTTAAGTCTCTAAAAACGAGATAAGCGTCAGATAAAGGCCTCAAAACAAAGAGGCAACAAGTGTTCAAAAAAAACACACCCCAAAACAAAGGGGCATCCACCTTTTTTTTTTCTTTTTTCTTTTTTTTTAAAAAGAAGGGAAAAAGGGGTCATTTAGCAGTAGGAACAGTAGCTATGTCCTTCTGGCCCGGGTTCGAGTTTCCAACTTCACCAGTGTCTCCCCCTCCAGCAACGGTAGCAACAAAAGTTTCCTCTAACTCTTTAGCTTCGTCAGTCAGAATTTCAGTGTCAATCTTCTCAAAATCAAGGTTAGAAAAATCTACGACCAAGCTGTGGTGTTTCATCGTCCATGTCCGCGAGAGCTCAAAACCCTTGAAATACTAAATAAATTGAAGATTTGAGAACTACTCAGACTACAAGAACTTCTGGATGACCTTGTCTCTCTCCTAATCAGTCCTCAGAAGAGCAGCTTGGATTTCTTCGTCCTTTTGGACGACGAGTGCTTTTTCCACACGCAAGGCTTCACTAAGTTCCTTTACCTTCTCGTTCACCTTGTTCGTCTCATCCATGGTAGCAATCAAATCCTTTCTCAACTTTGAACTTTCTACTTTGATGGATTCCAACTTGGAATTAACCACCACGACCTTTTCCTCAATGCTCAAGTAATCCATTGTTATGCGCAAGGACTCCCCGAGGACCTGGGAAGAATAAAAGGAAGTTAGAATCGTGCATGCGCATATGTGTATGCGTATAAGTACAAAAGGATACCATCGAAGGAAAAGGGGCATACTTGCACCAATTTGTGAATGTGGCAACTGACCAACTCATGAGAAGGAATGGACGACAAGCCCTTGAGTTCATCATTCGTAACCACATTATGAGCATGACCAAAAGCAGTAGTAGGGTCATCCCAAACGCTCCTCCCAGCTTTTCCTTTTCCTTTTGAACAAGTGGTGGGGGGAGTAAAAGCTGTGACTTCCAAGGACGGAGTTGGAGAAGACGGAGCAATCTGAATGGACGGGAGAATGGCAATTTCACCCTTTTCGTCACCCAGCTTCTGTTTCTTCAAATCCACAGCAAGGTTAAACAGGGGTTCGTTCTTCATTCCCCTGATGTGAGTATATTTCTCCTTGCTTTACCTGGTGGCCATTTCTGCTAACCAAAGGAAGAGAACGAGCAACTATATGAAGTGGCAAAGAGATTTGCAGAGACGAACTTATTTTAAGATTTAAAAGGACGAACTTAATTTTCTCTTCTCGGCGAATTTTCTGTAGTACATACTTTAAAGGTTTGGGTCCTAGACAGTAGTCAAATAAATGATAAGGATCAACTAGGTCGTCGAAGTCCTTAATCTCGCGAGCAAAAGCAAGAGTTGCACGAACTAGATCACGGTGCTGGTCTTCCAACTCAGGATGATCAAGAACTACAAAGATTAAGGGATAAACATTGTTAGGCAAGCAACAGTGATATAAAAGAAAAACTAAGGAAGACAATGAAAGTGCGCACTAAGTGAAGGGACTTCCTATTTCCGCAGTAATCTTAGGACTTCCCCCCAAAAGTCGTTAGACAAGGTTTCCCAATCGGTTCCAAAAATGAAAAAAATATCGTGATTTCCAATCATGAAAGGATGATGGGAACCTAGAAACGACCCTAGACTTTTTATCCCAGGGCAAGAGCTTGAAATACCCATGATGGGTGGAAGGCTTCAAGCGATATAAATGCAAAAAATCATTCAATATTATCATGTCTCCCTCACAAGCAGACACCCAGATCGACATACAACTTATAATCGTCCTCCAGGCATCGGGGACAAGTTAACTGGGGGTAATTTGGAAATTATGAAGAAGTTGCATAATGAACGGATGGACGGGAAAACGCAAACCACACAGAAAATTTGCTTCATAAAAGCACACTTCCTCGTGAGCAAAGCTGCAAGCCTTCTCACTAGACCAGGGCAGACGAATGCAAGTGCCTTTAGGAAATTGAAATCTTTTCCTAAACCCAGTCAAATGACTCTCCTTTAAGGAACAAGTCTCAGAAAGGGCATGCAAAGGGGGTGAAGAAGAAGATGAGGGCAACTTTGACACAACGGTATCAACCACTTTGCTCAAAGACTCAGCATTTGACGATAATCTCATCTCTAACTCACTTGACCTAACATCATCTTCCCTATACTCTATGGTGGCCATCCCTAAATGATGCTTAATCAAAGAATGGCGAATCAGGGGATAAAGGGAGAACAGGACAGGTTGCGTGGAGTAAAACGAGACGCAAACAAACTGACTTGGGGGCGCCTACCAGAAGATTATTCCAAAAAAACTACTAGTCGGGCGAAGAAAAAATAAATCGAGGGGCACTCCTGTCTAAAGAAATCAAAATCAACCATTAAGCAAACATGGAAAAGGACCTTACCAGAAAAGAAGTTTGAAATTCAAAAATCCTCCAAAAGCTTCAAGCTCAGAGAAAATAAGGTAGAGGGAGAGGAATCGATTTTTTCTAAAAAAGGAGAAGCCGAAATTAAAGCGCTCCAAAATCTAGGCGATTTTGCACACGCCACAAATAGAGAAGAAACATGTGTCTTTTGCCTAGAGAAGTAGTCGCTTCACATTTATGATTAAAGGGAAGTATCAGAAAATGAATAGATACGAACCATCACAACTGATCACATTCCTATGCTCGTCCAAAATCTTGACGACAAAGGAATGAGGGGGTAACTAACGAATAGCGGTAAAAGTCATCCATTTACAAGGATGACTGTAAAGCGCATCTAAGTCGAGATAACTCCCATGAGCAAGTAATGAAAGGCCGTCCGTATGAACAGACAAGCCTATGCACATTAAAGCCAGAAATTAACTCCATCAGGCTAACTAACAACAAGTAAATGTGCCAGAAAGGTTACAAAAGCTTTGATGAGCCAACAGTCATGCGTTACACATTAAAGAGAATCTTCATTGCCATTAAGTCCTGTAATTCATTCAGGTGAAAACGTCCAGAAAAGCATTAACGGGCATAAATGACTAACCAGAAAGCAAGCTATATAAAGCTAGCCAACCTAGGTGAGTTTTCTTCATGAAAAACATAAGATACTGCAATTATCCTATCAACTCAAAGCGATAATTTAACTTAGGCATCGGAGTGTCCATAGCTAGCACCACGCCGGTGATCTCTTCTTTTCATCTCTTATCTTTTCAACAGTTATCATGGTACGTCCATCAGCATTGATGAGAAGCATACTGACGATGTCACATTTGAACTTCATCAATAACTATTTTACATGGCAAATTATGATTAGCTACCTATTACTTTCATATGAACTCACAGTTTTTTCTCTACTTCTCACACTTAATTACATCACAAATGTGGCAAGAAGGTGTGAAGAGAGTTTTGTGATCCTTTTCCTTATAGCCCTTTCAACAGCAATGTCAACGAACAGCCAATTGTCTTGGGTTATACACAGTTGGTCATGAAGTCGTTATTAGACCGGTGTCAATTTGTGACGTGGCAAACTCAACCGTTGTCACTTTTAGTAGAACAATTGTCCTCTTATTTTACTACCAGTCTACCATCTTTGACAGACGATGTTTTCTAAATTTGATTATTTCAATACAATTTTCTAATATTTTCTCCAAAAAAAAAAAAACTGTTGAAAGCTATTTTTTGCTTAATATACGAATAGATTTTGCATCAAAGAATGTTTTGGTACAATTTGGTCATTTTATTGGATTTAAAATTTTGTTACGAAATATTTGCTGGTTTGGGACCTTCAAAGTCACCTCTATCACCAGCTGATCTAGGATCTGCGCAACTCTTGAATTTGCCAACACCACCTCCCCCTCCCCCACTTTCTACCTTTCACCCAAAACAGCAAACGACCATCTTCAGTCTTCACCAGTCATCATAACAAATCCAAATAGCACAACCAATGACCAATCTTCACTGTTCACTTCTCACTTTTCACCCAGAAAGCTCACAACACCAGCTTAACCGTTCATCCAAACCAAACCCAAATAGCAAATTTAGGCCAAAACAAGCTTTAACTGTACGAGGAGCAATTGAAGAATCTTCAGATGCACCATCAAGCTTGAGGAGCTCGCCATCGTCGAGGTGGATGGCGTTGGCGTTGTCAATGGTAAGTCTGCGGCTAGATAACCAGTGCAAAGTTTTTTCACCTGTATTTGTTTGGTTGGTGAGAATTTTGAGTCTCTCTTTTCAGGAGGTTATAATTTATAAAAATTCATGCAATTTGTTGTTCCCCACGGGTACTCTTGTATGCAGATACAAGTTGATGTTCATGAGAATTTTGGTTTTTGAATTTTTCTTGTTAGAACATTATAAATTTGTTGCGCTTGTTTGACAATTTTTAACTGCTTGTTAGAACTTATAAATTGCTTTATAGTTTTTGAGCCAATACTATATATTGTTTAATGTTGGAGCATTTTAATATTAAATGAATAAAAATGAATAAATGTAATAATATAAATGTAAAGATGTGGGAGTAAATATGGAAGATGAGGAGTTAGTGAAAATGTTTAATCCCACATTGAAAAGGAGAGAGACTATTTTATTCTTTTTAATTATGGTGATTAATGGGCTAAAATGTATTGACTCAGATATTGGGCTAGATACGTGCGCAAGGGGGAGGTGAAGAGTGGTGATTAATGGGCTCTTATCTATTGAATTGTCTTGCCGATCATTTCTATAATTATTATGATACAACTTACAATTCTGCTAAGAAAATTTGGAAAGCTTTACAAAGCAAGTATGATACCGAGGAGGCAGGTGCAAAGAAGTATGCTGCTAGCAAATTTTTCCGTTACCAAATGGTGGATGGAAAATCGGTGGTGGATCAAGCACAAGACTTCCAAATGATTGTGGCAGAATTGAGATCCGAAAGCATAAAGATTGGAGACAATTTGGTGGTAGCTGGCATAATTGACAAACTACCACAATCTTGGAGGGAGTTCCAAAAGACTTTGCGGCACAAACAAAAGGAGACATCCTTGGAGACTTTGATCACACGCATCCGTGTGGAGGAGGAGGCTAGAGGACAAGATGCACTCATGACACAAGAGAGCAATGGTAATTCCACCACAAAGGTAAACCTTATTTCAGCCAATAATAATATGCCTAAAAATCATTTTCCTAGAAATAGTCAATTGAAGCCTAAAAAGAGAGCCTTTAAAAATAATAATAGACCTCAAGGAAGGGGAAACCCGAATAAAAATTACAATAAGAACCAAGGACCCCCTTCACAAGATCAATTTAATAGATCCTGTTTTGTCTGTGGCAAGAGTGGGCATATTGCTCGATTTTGCAAATTTCGGAAACGTGAATCTGTCCCGCAGGCTAACGTAACCGAAGAGCCTTTAGTGGCTATGATTACAGACATTAATATGGTGCAATATGTTGAAGGGTGGTGGGCAGATTCTGGTGCTAATAGGCACGTCTGCTATGACAAAAGTTGGTTCAAGTTGTACACTCCTTTTGAAGAAGAAAAAACTGTTATGCTTGGTGACTCTAGCAAAACCAAGGTTCTTGGGAGTGGTGAGGTTGAATTGAAATTCACTTCTGGACGCGTGCTAACATTGAAAGATGTTCTTTACACTCCGTCCATGAGGAAGAATTTGATGTCAAGTTTTTTGCTTAACAAGGCTGGCTTCAAACAAACTATGGAATCTGATAATTATGTAATCACTAAAAAGGGATTATTTGTGGGCAAGGGTTATGCTTGTGATGGAATGTTTAAATTGAATATTGAGAATAATAAAGCATCTACCAATTCAGTTTATATGCTTTCTTCTATTAATTTTTGGCATGCTCGTTTGTGTCATATAAATAGTAGATATGTGGGAATCATGAGTAGTTTAGGATTAATTCCAAGACTGTCAAAAGATTTTGAAAAATGTGAAACTTGTAGTCAAGCTAAGATTACAAAAAGGCCTCATAAAAATGTTGTAAGAAATACCGAATTGCTTGAGTTAATTCACTCTGATTTATGTGAATTTGAGGGAATTTTAACTCGTGGAGGAAATAGATATATTATCACTTTTATTGATGATTTCTCAAAATATACAACTATTTATTTGTTGAAAAATAAAAGTGATGCTTTTGAAAAATTTCAAGATTTTTTAAAAGAAGTTGAAAATCAATTCGATAGAAAAATAAAAAGAATAAGAAGTGATAGAGGCCGTGAGTATGAATCAAGTGCATTCAACTCATTTGTTCAGTCTTTGGGAATTATCCATGAAACTACTGCACCATATTCACCTGCTTCTAATGGTGTGGCTGAAAGAAAAAATAGAACTCTAATTGAGTTAACAAATGCCTTGTTAATTGAATCTGGTGCACCTTTGCATTTTTGGGGTGAAGCTATTTTAACTGCATGTCATGTTTTGAATAGGGTGCCACATAAAAAGTCACACACCACACCTTTTGAGATGTGGAAAGGACATAAGCCAAATTTGGGATATTTGAGAGTATGGGGTTGTCTTGCTTATGTAAGACTTACTGACCCTAAAATGCCTAAATTGGGAATTAGAGCTACTACTTGTGCTTTTCTTGGTTATGCAATTAATAGTACAGCCTATAGATTTTTTGATCTTGAAAACAAAATAATTTTTGAATCTGGTGATGCAATTTTTCATGAAGAAAAATTTCCTTTTAAATTGAAAAATAGTGGGGGTGAAGAAAATATTTTGTCACAACCTAGTTCTTCTACTTCACATTTACAAAGTCAAGAAAATTTTGAAATGGAACCTAGAAGGAGTAAAAGAGCTAGAGTTGAAAAGGATTTTGGTCCTGATTATTATGTTTTTAACATTGAGGAAAATCCCCAAAATTTAAAAGAGGCTTTAACATCACCTGATGCTATATTTTGGAAAGAGGCTGTAAATGATGAGATGGAATCTCTAATTTCTAATAGAACTTGGAAATTAGTAGATCTTCCACCGGGTTGTAAGACCATAGGTTGTAAATGGGTCCTTAGAAAAAAGTTGAAACCGGACGGATCAATAGATAAGTTTAAAGCTAGACTTGTTGCAAAAGGCTTTAAACAAAAAGTTGATCTTGATTTCTTTGATACTTTTTCTCCGGTAACAAGAATTACATCTACTAGATTGTTAATTGCTATTGCTGCAATTTTTGATTTGAAAATTCATCAAATGGATGTAAAAACTGCTTTTCTAAATGGGGACCTAGAGGAAGAGATTTATATGGATCAACCCGAAGGCTTTGTAGAGCCTGGACAAGAAAGCAAGGTATGTAAGCTAACTAAATTCCTATATGGCTTAAAACAAGCACCTAAGCAATGGCATGAAAAGTTTGATTCCTGCATGATTGAGAATGGTTATAAATCAAATGAATGTGATAAGTGTATTTATTCTAAATCATGGAATAATTTACATGCTATTATTAGCCTTTATGTGGATGATATGTTGATTTTTGGCTCAAATATGCATGTTATAAATGAGACAAAAAATATGCTTAAAAGCCATTTTGATATGAAAGATCTTGGTGAGGCTAATTTTATTTTGGGCATGAAAATTACAAAAGTATGTGATGGAATATATCTTGATCAATCACATTATGTTGAGAAAATATTGAGAAAATATAATTTTCATGATCACAAAAGTGTAGCTACTCCTTTTGATTCTAGTGTTCATTTATTTCCCGTAAATAATGATGATGAGATTTTTAATCAAAAGGATTATGCTAGTATCATTGGTAGTTTGCGTTATGCTACTGATTGTACTAGGCCTGACATTGCATATGCAGTAGGAATGCTTAGCAGATTTACTAGCAAGCCTAGTAAAGATCATTGGCTAGCTATTGAGCGAGTCATGAGATATTTAATTGGTACCAAAAACTATGGCTTATTATATAAAAAGTACCCTGCTGTGATTGAAGGTTTTAGTGATGCCGATTGGAATACTTTGTCAGGTGATTCTCTCTCTACCACTGGTTATATTTTTACCTTAGGTAGTGGTGCTATTTGTTGGAAATCTAAAAAGCAAACAATAATTGCTAATTCAACAATGGAAGCTGAATTAATAGCATTAGCTTCAGCTAGTGAAGAGGCAAATTGGCTTAGAGATTTGTTATTTGAAATTCCACTATGGGAAAAGCCAATTCCACCTATATTAATTCATTGTGATAGCACTGCCGCAATTGGTAGAGTTAAAAACCGTTACTATAACGGTAAATCCAGACCTATAAGAAGAAAGCACAGTACCGTGCGATCTTATTTGAGTGGTGGCATCATAACTGTGGATTATATTAAATCTAACGATAATCTTGCAGATCCATTTACCAAGGCCTTGGCAAAAGATAGAGTCTGGAATACATCGAGGGGGATGGGACTAAAGTCCATAGAATTATGAGCCATGTATGAGGATACCCAACCCAAGGACCAGAGATCCTGAGAATTGGGTTCAATGGGAAAAACGAATCATACGATGGTCGTAAGAAATGCACAATTTTATTTATTTTTAATTATTTATTTTGTAAATAATTATTTAATTGTTCATCCCTATGATGTAAGTGCATTTATCCTGTAATGTGAAGAGGTTGAGTGAAAAAAAAAAACTCTTAATGAAATTTGTAGCTCGTATGAGTGGGGTGTCAGAATTACAGGAGCACCCTTGACAAATTTCACCTATGTGAGTGTGGGGGTGGGGCCGCTCCCTATGAGATTTGGACTAAATCTCAAATACACTCATGAAACCGGGATCAGCACACGGCCGTAAAGTGCTAGCTATAAAAGCTCATGTCAACACCTGGGTTGTTATGTGTAAGCAGTGACGCTTAATTTCCCTAAAGCAGTCCTAGTTCAAGTCGGAGACCACTACGACTCTGGAGTTGAGATCGCTGTTTTACTAAGTGAAGGTTCAATGCAGAGCACACCTTCATGATGCATAGTGACCTGTCTTTGCCTGGTAATCTCTCTTTAACTAAAAATTTAATATTAAAATGAGTGGGGGATTGTTGGAGCATTTTAATATTAAATGAATAAAAATGAATAAATGTAATAACATAAATGTAAAGATGTGGGAGTGAATATGGAAGATGAGGAGTTAGTGAAAATGTTTAATCCCACATTGAAAAGAAGAGAGACTATTTTATTCTTTTTAATTGTGGTGATTAATGGGCTAAAATGTATTGACTCAGATATTGGGTTAGATACGTGCGCAAGGGGGAGGTGAAGAGTGGAGGTATCAAAATTGGAAATAAATCAGCCTCTTGGATCCTCCTACTTGACAGCCCATTCAGAGCAATTACCATATCCGTTGGTGAGTAAATGACCCGAATTAATACTCCATTTTTAATATGGAAAATAAAGAGCCATTAACCCACTTAATGGACTATCCGTTTGGGCCTTTTCATTCTTCAGAAACTCCTTATCAGACCATTAATTGTGTAACTCCAGCCTATCAGATTAATATCCAACAATTAATCTTGTAACACCCACTACATCAGAATAATGGACCTAATTAATCAGAATAAATTGGGTAATAATTTCGTGAGGCCCATTGAGCCTATAAATAGTCTCATTCAGACTCAATCCAAGTTACAGCAAATACAATATACACACACAAAAAATAGAGAGATTCTTGTCAAAGAAGGGTGTTCTTTCTGGTGGAGCTTTGGGCTTGAACACTTTGTGCAGAAGTTGTTCTAGCCATACGACACTTGTTGGGCTGTTGTATCCTGGGGGAGACAAGTCAGAGAAGGTCTGCACCGGTTACAAAGTTTAGCCAACCAAGGGCTTGAATCTCCTTAAAGAGAGCGAGTGCCGCGCCTCAGTCCAAATAGTGTTGTGTAATTTATCTCTTTAAATTAATAATATTCAGCGTACTATTCAGTTTCTCTTTGTATTATTTCTATTATCATTGTATTTGCACCAACATTTAATTTATAGATTCTATACTATGGTGCTTATTATATGGTGATGCAAAAGTGACAAACGTTAGGACTTAAGACAGTAATCATACCTCACAACGAAGTACTCTATTAGTGGGATTTATACTCCTTCATTATGTATGGGGATAAAAAAAAAAAAAATTTGCTTTGCAGTCTCTTTGGGGATATTAAATAAAAAAAATTCACTATCTAAAGAAATACTGTAACTCTGTTTTTTTATCTGAGATTCATTTTAACTAAGAAAAATGAACACAAATGACAACTTTGTCAGGCATTTAGAAGGCTATATGAACAAGTTGGTCTTGGAGGATGGGTTTATGCCATTACCAAATATGATCCTGCAAGTTTCTTTGTTCTTTCTGATTTCACCCATAGTTCAATCCATGTGCTACTGTCTTGCAGACACACAGGGCTTTGGATAATGCTCCCTTGTCCTTTTGTCATTATTTTTACTAACTATAACAATCTGCATTTAACAGATTGCAACAATAACTGATGCCATATATGGTGTTTGGGCTAGATATTGTCTTCAAATCACAGGTAAATTCAGATTGCATAAAAAAATTTGTGTTATAGCTCCTTCATAGTTCTCAGCAGTCATGCCTTTTATGCTTCAATGACCAAAAAGTGATGTTATAGACTTGTAGCTGAATTTTTGCTTCATAAGTGGCACCAGCCTTATGATCCACACGTCCAAATCAGTGACTATAAAATGTTCTGATAAGCAATTAGTTCTTTGATAACCTTTAAATTGTCCATTAACAGAAAAACCTATCATTTAGATTTAGTTGTACCATGAAAAATTCTCTTTGCGCTTTTTTAACTTCTCTTTGTGTGTATTCAAAGTCAAACTTCTAGCCTACAACATATTTCACAGGAAGCTCATGAGACTTGCTTTGAAAACTAACCATGTTAATGACTAATATGATTCTGCTCTGCTCAATCAAATTATCAACTTATAAATTTTTTATGCAAACTTATCTGTTTTTGTCTAGGCTGACCACCTTTAGAAGAGATTTTGAAATCACCAAAGTAGAACAAGGTTTGCATACCACTTTGCATATATTACCATATTTGAGGTATATGGTGCTGATTCATGTTAGACGTTCTGTTTTCATTGCAGGATGAAGTATTAATGACAGAAATTCATGTAAGGTGTGAACTTGCTTGATAATTGCCAGAAGTCACAGCTTTTTAGGCTCGCTGTTCTTTTACTTACATATATGATCTTCAAAAATGAGCTGCATCTGATCTCATGACCAGAACTTGTGAACAAGATAAAAGAGGTATGGCAGTTCTCTGTAAATAATCAGTCTCTTTGCCTCAAGAAAGAATATACATCTGTAGCCCTTTTTTCAATCTCGCTGCTATGTCACTTGTACAGCAGCACAAGTGTAAATTTTAACCTCACATGCATTTTGCAATTTATTTCAATATTCAAATAATCTAGCGAGTCAATGCTCTTATAATGCATAATGATGACATAATTCACTCTTTTTTTGACAAGAAAAAGGAGATAATCAAGAAACCTTACTTTAGAATTATTAAATTAGAGCTTTTGTTTATCATTTGAAGCTATTTTTCACTTTGAACTTCCAATACTTGAACTGGATTATAATGAAACGATGAGTACTCTAGAGACGTCTAGATGTTCATGGCAATACGTTTCTGTTTGTTTATAAGCTTTGACAATCCGGTTGATTCTCAAACTCCATAAGAGGGTTTCTCAAAGAGGTATGTCTTAATTTTATACTCCAATTGTAGTTCTTTCTCAGTTTTGCTCCAATAAAAATTAGTGCCAAAATTTGACTTCGTATTCTGTAAATTGTATTTCTTTCTCTGGATGAATACCTCAGTTTCGATTCTTCCTTATAAATTCCTTTTGTCTTGTCCTATAGTCCTTGGTTGCTTACAACCAGTGGGAAAAGACCAAAAAAAGGAAAAAGAAAAATCTTGAGTAAGGATTTAAAATTCAAGGTATTTTTTGGGTACCTCTAGAAACTGCTAACACTCTATCTCCAAAGAACATTATGATTGGACATTGATCCTAGGCATTTAGTGGTTATGGGTTCCTACAACATATGTAGTTACTGCACAATTATACTATGGTCTTCATATCATAAGATATCGGTATAACATTTGATTTTTGCAGTCTCTTTGAAGATATTGATAGATGTGTGACTCTATGAAGAAACTCCTTTGGTTCTTGAAATCCAACTAATTAAAATGCCTAAAGACAAACATTTGCTTTGTATAACATAAACATTTTCCAGTTTTTTTTTCTTCTTCTTTTTTTGGTGCTACTTTATTGTTTGTAAGAAAGGAACCAATTGCTATCTGGAGCGAGGAGATTTGTTAAAGATTATAAAAAGGCTATGATTTTTAATTCCTAGAAATGTCTAAAATGTTCATTATTATTTTAAGTCATCTTCTCAGTGGTGTTATTGTTGCACACTTGCACAGATGTACGACATATTTGTTTGCTTTCCAAACAAAATATGCAAGTTGATTATTTTGAAAGTGAGTTTGATTGTGTTCTAGTTAAATCCCCAGAAGACAAACAAGATGATACATTAAGCCATACGTGGGAAGTCAGTATTGATAGAGAGATTATAGAGACGGGAGAACTTGGCTCATAATTTTGTGGTCTAGGAAACAACCATTCTCACATTTGAACAACTACTAAGGTTAATTGCACTTTCCCCCTTACAACTATGGTGTAGTTGTAAGGTCCATCTATTTCAAAACTGAATAATGTCCTCCCTTAACTATAATCACTTCGTTAAACACATTTTTGAGAATTTTTGGGAAGGAAGAACAGTAACAGTGGCCAACAGAGGAAAGTTTAGGTACACACAATCTCACTGCCGCAGTGCTACAGAGCATGCAAAGATTAGAAGAGGTGGCTCCTCCTAGGGGTATCTTTCCTGATGTAATTCTTTTACTTTGGTGTTTCCTGTATTGGATAAATATCTTATTCATTTAAAATTGAAAAGAAAAGTCTGCAAAATAAATAATTCTGCATCATTTTTTTTGGAAATGTCCAAGCTACTAGAAAGGGAGCTAATTATGTGGACTCAAAAAGGACATCAGACTGGTGTTTGAAGGGAGAAAGAAATATCAAAGTATTTTCTGTTGGAGTGGGTTGTGTTTCAAACACTTAGCATTTGGCTTTGTGTCTTACATAGGTTAGAGATGGATCAAGTTATATGTTTAATGCCTTCTAGCCCAAATTTAATGCCTAGCCGTTGGGCTTTTATTGTGGTCAGTAGCTGTTTAGTATTTATTGTGGGCATTTATTTGCCTTGGCACCGAGTTCCTAACAATGCTATTTGTGTGATTCTAAAGTTTGTGAAATCTTTCTAACTCTCTCTTTAGGGTTTACTTTGTTGAATCAAAACTTGTTTATCTAGCTATATTTTTCAACATTTTCATCATATGTTGGTGGACAATACAAAGGGTGAATAACATAATCTTAAGGCTCAAAATGGCAGGTGAGCAATGGATCAACTTGGTACATGTTAGAATGCTAAAGAAGATCAAGACTTTAAAGTTCAACATTCAAAGACTGAAGAGAAACTCAATTAGCAAGAAGAAGAAAGACAGAAGCAGCATAAACGACAGTAGCTTTATTATTTCATCCATGTACAATACAAACGACTTGTAGTTTCTGTATTGTATCAGTTTTGTTAATTAGTAATAGGTATGCCAGATACGTGATATAGGTGAGCAGGTGTCAAAGAGTAATTGGTCGCTCAAATTCTGTTTTAAATGGTTGGTTAGGATCTGCAGCTCAGCTAACTCATAGGCTCTGTTAATAGTATATGGAGTATAACAGAGGTGTGAATATCTGAAACTATTCTAATGAGAAAATCAGTTTTCATTCTCAATCTGATAGGACAAGAAACAGATCATGGAATGGTGGATCAAATAGTGAAATCTTTAGTGGCAGATCAAATCTCTGTAGAACATATTGGGTCAACTTCAAGCAATAGACATTGCAGCACCTAGACGCTGATCAATAGCTTAAACAGACAATTGCCTCTCAAATGGGGGTTTTAAAGGCTCCTAGTCCATTTGGATTTCGATCGTTATTTTATCAGAAATACCTGAACATCACGATAAATGTGGTGAGGATGTGCAATGCTGGTGTTGAAGAGAATCTATCCAGAATTGGCAAGTGCTGCGGTGGGATGTCATTTTGATGCTATAACTACAAACTGTTTTACAATATTTTTACATACGGCTGATGTGGTCAGCTTCTTATTGATTTTCTCTCAGCCCACCATCAATATTATTTTTTCATTTACCTATAATCACTCATTATATCAGTTTGTAAAAAATATTGTAAAATAAGTTGTATCTCTAGCATTACTCTAAATAGAATGGGCTATTTTTTATATTGGATACTTTCTATAATTAATTTTTAGGAATAGTCAAAATAAATTAGACATTTATGGTAATAGTTAAATTTTCATTAAATAAAATGAACAGGTTCTTTTTTAAGAATAGGTTCTTTTTCATTAAATTTTCACTATTTTTAACACTTGCTCACTGATTGGTTTCATACACAACATGCATACACTTTGCTAAATATTTGAATTTTTGAGTTTTGTACATTTATTAAATTGATTAATCATACACAACATGATTACTTGATTTTTGAATTCTGTACATTTTAGTAAATGTTATTTTTCTTGATGTGTGAACTGTTGAAAATTTGAATTTTTTTGAAAGATATGATGGATAATAAAAGTGCAAATGAAAATAAAATCTCTTTTATGAAATATGTGCATAGAGAGAAAAGGTGAATTTTGATTGTGTTTGTGTTCATAAGGCTTTCTCTATTCTTGAGGTGGATTTGAGTTTACAAGACACCTTGTCACATGAAAACACATTGCTTGCTAAAATTTTATATTATTGAGATTTATATTATATAGTCTTAATTGATTATGCCTGAAAATGTTTGCATGCATTTATGGGTCACATAGTGTCATGTTTACATATATTGAAAGAGAGAATATTTGTGTTCATGTGTATCCTTACTTTTTTTTTTTAAGTTTGGTTTGTATTTCTTTATTTTTTTTTCCCACCTAAATATTTCTCAAAACTGTTTTTCCCAAAACTTGTTTTATTTTTTCCTATATTTTTTAGAGGGAGAAAATTGTGTTTTTAAGACTCATGCTCTTCATAAGGTTTTATTTATAATCAGAATTTTTCAACCAACCCAAACAAATAAAAAGAGCAATAAAAACAATGATGGAGAACAAAGCTCACTTGGTCTTCACCCAAAAACAACATGTTAATCCCAATTTTGAAGATCAATACTGGATCATCCAAGATTTTGGGAGAAGGAGATGATAGCATTTGAGAGATATACGAAGAGAGATGATTTGAGTTTTGGGTTTTGGGAGAAGGAGATAGTAGCAGGTAGCAATAAGTGGCGGATCCAGAAATTTTTTCCAAGAGGGGCCAAATTAAGGGTCCGTTTGGATACAATTTATTTTTGCTGAAACTGAAAACTGAAAATATTGTAGCAAAATAAATTTTAAATGTGTGAATAGTGCTGTGGGACCTATTTTTAATATTTTTTAATGCGTGAATAGTGCATTTTGTCTCTGAAAGTTAATAACAGCAGCTTATAAAAAATAAAAAATTAAAAAAAAAATTAAAAAAAAAAAAAAAAAAAAAGGTGAAAGGACTAAACGTAGACGTAAGATTAAGTTGAATCTAAACACATACTAAATATAACAAAATTTTTAAGTAGAAACAAAAATCCGTAACTCAAACGAAATACTTTATTTCATAAATGAACTTTAACTCAATAAAATTACATCTTACCTTCTTTCATAATATTAAAATTATTTATGTTTGATTCTGAACTAACTTTTCTAATAATTTTTTAAGCAATCACTTAAACATCTATTTGATAATCTTAAGCTCTATATAATCTTTCCTACCAAATATATATAGATAACATTACACTATTTATTTTAAAATTTTGGGCTAAATTATACTGTTTGATAGTATATAAAAATTATTACATATTTTTGGGTTGACTAATTACAAAGGCAAATATCTAAAAGTCTACCAATTCTAATATATTTTAAATTAGTGGCACGTGTTGGCTGATTTTTTTTTTTTTTTTGCTGAAAGGTTTTAATTTGATGTAGTTTGTTTAACTTGAGCGGGTTCATGTTCTTTTAAATTCCTATAGGCAGTGGGTTCCAGTTAGCTCAACTGGTAAAATCTCTGATAGTTGAATAAGAGATCTGGAGTTTAATCCCTTTCTACACCAAAAACTGATTGGTGTCTTGGTCTGATGATAAAGAGTCTATCATCAGGAGCGGACGCCATAAGTTGAAACCCTATCTCAAAAAAAATTCCTATGGACACCATCTGAAATTTTTTCTTCTTTTAGATTTCTAGGCTTTTATTTTGCATACCTCCAAATTTCATAATTAATATTTTTGGAAAGGAAAAAAAAAACTAAGTTCCATACCAGATATGACAATACAACAATTCAAAAAAAATTAAGATACAACGTGACAATGGGATATACATTAATTAATTATTAAATATATTTTCATTAAAAATTTTGTATATTGCTCTTATTAAAACAAACAAAAAACAAAATTGTATATTGCTAAGAATTTTTAATCCTCTTAAAATTTATTTATACCTCCTCAAATATCAGAACTAATCTACGGTACGACTGATTTATAAGATGAGAAATAATGAAGCATCTTAAAATTAAATAAATAAATAATGGAATAAAGAATTAAACATTAATTTTTATATGGGATAAAGTCTCATGATTATAAAAGTAAAAAAAATTATTTGAACTGTTAGATAGATGTAAGACAAATTTTTATAAATCCACATGTAAAGGTGCCACCTAATGGTGAAATGATAAAGTCTCAAGATCTTATAAGTCAAAAAATTATTGAATGGTTAGGTAGATGTAAGATGAATCCTTATAAATCAACCCATAAGGTTCCACTGAATGGTGAATGGTGAAAGGCAGGAGATAAAGGTCTTGGTGAGTAGGGGTGTGCATGGGTCGGGTTGAGTCGAGTTGAGGAGATTTTTTAACCCAATCTAACCCATCACATAAGTCTAACCCAACCCACATGGGTCAGGTTGAACCCAAGGATTTGACAAATTTTTTTATTATTATTATTAAATTGAGTAGAAAAAAGTATAAATATTAATATATTAAAAAAAAACTCAAAGATTAGTATTAATATAACTCCTTAAAGGTAAACAACACGAATTACTAAACAACAATAGTAATTTACTAACGTTTGTGTGAACTAATTGACTTTTATATGGGATAGAAAGAGCTGGTTATTTAAAAAAAAATTAATTATATAATATTATATATATATATATATTAAATTAGTATTAGTAGGAGGAATCGAGAAAGTGCTGCTCTATAGCTAGTTTTTTTTTTAATTATTTAATATATAATATATATTTAAATATATATAAGTGCCCTACAGCTATTTTTTTTTTAATTTATTAAATATATAATATATTTAAAATATATATTAAATATGGGTGGCTCGGGTCGGGTCGGGTTTGGCGGGTTTGTAATTTTATGACCCAAACCCAACCCAACCCATTATAAAATTTTTTTTTGTAACCCAACTCAACCCACCAAGTCATAAAAACCGACCCAACCCGGCGGGTTGGGTTGGGTCGGGTCAGGTCAGGTCGAGTTTGGCGGGTTGGTGGGTTTTCTGCACACCCCTATTGGTGAGGTTCCACCTTATAAAAAAGAATCCTTATAAACTTATATTTAATATGAATTTTATTTTGATTCGTAGATCGTGAAAGGAAAATTTTGTTGAAAGAAACTAGAGAGCCCCACAATTGGAACATGATCACTCCCCAATCCCCATCTCCTTCGGCCAAAACTTAGTGAGCAATGGAAATGGAAATGGATCCCACAAAAAGAGTACAAGAGGCCCACTTAGCAATATTTATTTCTCTTGACGTCGAATAAAAAATTTGGTGTTCGAATCCCGTGAGCAATCATCATAAAATAAACGTCATACATTAAAATTTTATTATATCTATAAAAAAAAAGTATTATAATTCAATAATTGGAGGATGGATTTAAAATCAGATGCCTCTGTTGCAAATACTAGGATGTGCCAAATTGTTAATTGTGCTACATGCTCTTGGCAACATATGTTCATTTTCTATGATCTAAACATTTTTTTTTTTGAGTTAAAGGATGCTGCACTTGTAAAAACCAATTGCCAATCCAGATCATTTGTGATATTTGTGATTCACAATAGAATCTGGGCCTCCTCCAGGAGGAGATTCTAGAGGAAGATTTTGTTAAAGCTTATAAAAAGGCTACAATTTCCAATTCCTAGAAATATCTAAAATGTTCATTATTATTTGTTTCCCGTCACTATTGAGAATGAGGCATAAAAGGAAAGGAATCGCAAGCATCCTCTTTTTTTTTTTTAATAAGGAATCACAAGCATCATTCTCCTATCAAGGAATCTCAAAGGGTGCAAACATCAGTTAGAAACTTGGCGGTGAGACTTTGCTGGTTATTACAGTATTATTTTTTAATTGAGTTGGCAGGTGGTGGATATTTCTCATCCTCATCTACGACAAAACACAATTACATTGCTTTTGTAAGGTTTCTTCGTTTTAAAATTATCTTTGTACTTTAATATTCTCTTTAAAATTTGTAACTCTTTAAAATTATTGCCCTTAGGTATTGGTTAATAATATATTTTATGAAAATTTTAACACTATTTTTATAAGAAAAAAAAACTGTTAAAATATTAATTATTTTTTTATAAATTTTTTTTTAAATAAGTTATTAACCAATTTTTTAAAGATATTCTTGAAAATCTGTCATTTTAATTAACGTACTTTTATAATATATATACCCTTACAAGTTACATCTCCCTTTATAATTCTATTTAAGCATTTTCTGTACCAAATATTCACCATTCATAGTTCACACAAAACGAAAATGAAGCAAATCCAAACTGCACAGCCCATTTTCACCCAAATGGCACAATTCCAGTTTAACCTTTCACCCCAATTAAACCCAAACAGTTTTGTCAATGATTTGACGTGTATGTCAGTATGTGTAATTATGTGTTTGAAGAAGCTAGATAAAGAATAATGAGCTATTTTTTTGGTTTATTTATTATAGGGAATAAATTGGGGCCGGAGCTGGCGTAAGACCAGTGTTTTACGCCAGTCACTCAATGAGACCAACCCACGTCATTATTCCAATAAAAGCCAAAAAGACCTTACCGCGGACAATAACAGCACTCTTTAAATGCCAAATCACAAACGCTGACAAGACCAAATTGAAAAATCTCCTTTGCAGCTTTGCTTCCTCTTGTCCGAACCTCCACCCCACTGCACACCGACGCATGCCGCCACACTAGTCACCGGATTCGTTACTGAAGCTTGTAAACATGCCAGAGCTGCGTGAGCATGGTTTCACGATTCCAAGGTTTATTTCTCATGATTTGCCCTTTTTCCCAATTTGGATTTCGAATTATTGATGGTTTGGATTTTTTTTTTTTTTGGGACGTTAATAACTTGATTTGTTATGGTTTTTTTTTTTTTTTTTTTTAATCTGTATTTTGGTATCTTGAGCGGTGGAGAAGTGGTGACTACACAACAAAGATAGTGGAATGGATGGAGCTCCAGAAGCGAATGCGGATCTACGAGCTGGGTTCTTTGCCACCATTTTTGTTGGTTTTTGCTGGAGCCCAGTGGACCACAAGTGGAACCAGCATGGTCTTGGTGGGAACAACTTTCATGGATTGTGTAGAGATTTGCATCCTGGTCCAGTGAGTCTCTTGCATTGGAGTGGGAAAGGCAACCCATGGGCTCAACTCGATGCTAACCGGCCTTGCCCTTTGGATGCAGTGTGGGCACCTTATGATCTGTTACAAGCTCAGTTCGCTCTTGAGTCTTAGAAATGGTATTATTTTTTTATTTTTTTTATTTTTTGCCTTGAAATCGTGAAACCATGCTCACGGCGGCTCCGGACACTGGTTTTAAAAGAAGTGAATAAACAAGAAGGAAAGTTCTTCAAAAGGCAAAGACACATTGGCAGATTTGACTTTTACATGATTGGAATTTTTTTTTTTTAATTTGCAAAAGAAATACATATTTTATTTAAATAATGATGTGGCGTGGTCTCGTTAGCTCGCATAAAATACTGGCTTTATGTAAGCTCCAGACCTAATTTATTCTCTCATTTATGATAAGGTATCCAAACTATTTCGAGTATTTAACTATTCTCATAGGTATATAGTCTCCGTACCACACACATCGGGCAATTACATTAAGGAATCCCTTAAAGGTGACCCCAAAATACTGATGGATATCATAAAACCTTAGGAACCACTAAGTCAACCTCTTAAACAAAGAGCTATCTTAACGAAGAAAACGAAATATGGGCTCAGAAACTTCATTTCATCTTCTGCTGTTCGAATGTGTGCTCGAAATTTGATTATCCATCACAATAGGGAACTAATGGTCCGTTTGGATTGAGGGAGTAGAGTAGAGTAGAGTAAATTTAGAACAAAATTAGTTCATTTTTAGCCAACACTACTCTACTCTCCTCCACTCTCCCTCCTTCTCCCTTCCATCTAAGCATGCCATAATTTGAGAGAGAAAAGAAATTGAATAAGTTGTTGATTTGAACATACATATACAGTATAACCCAGCATGTCAACAAGATGGAACAACTGAGGTATACGATTCTGTTCCAATTTTTTGAAAATGCCTGGATGCTTGTGGATTCTTACAGATTAGAAAGCTGGTTGAAGATTTTTAAGCCCCCCATGTGATCATTGTGATGTTAAAGGGACTGAGAACCCATCAGGAATTTAGTTTTCTTTAGCCACGCTTTGGAAATCAATGTGTTGGTGGAATGTAATAAAGATGCTTTGGAGTCATTATTTTGGACACAAATTGTCAATGTAGGTAAGAGTTTTGTTAGGACATTTCATGGTTATGGGCTTATGGCCTTTAAAATTATTTAGAAACTTGTTACAAATACAAGAGCTGCCACTAAGCTTAAATTACGGCCTCAAAGAACTCTTTTGGTAACTGCATACTTAAATTCGTCATAAAATGTTCAAGTCAAGTCAGTATTGTTCACCTTAACAAGCTGAAGTCGTCTCTATATCAGGCTGAGAAAACAAATATGTTGAACCTGTTAAGGCGACAAAGTACATATCATTATCAAGTCAAATTATGAGGCACGGACAAATTGCAATTCACCTCTATATCTACTGAAAAAACAAAGACTTTAAAATAATGCGGTGCCTTATTAAGTCGAAACATGCTAATAATACAATTCAGAGGCTGTTTGGATGGCCTGTTTTCGTAACTCAATTCTCAGTTTCCATAACTCATAACTCAAAAATGGTGGGACCCATATCTCAATATCCGTTTGGCTGCACGATAACTCTGTTTCCATAACTCTGATTCCATCACTCAATTCTCTGATTTTTGAGTTATAAGTTATGGAAACTGAAAACACATTTTGGCTGTTTTCAATTTCCATAACTCATAACTCAATGGCATTTTTGTAATTAAACAGACATTGTGGGACTCATTACACAACTTTATCAACTCAACTCCTGACACTGTCTCCTTCTTTTTCTCTTTCTTTCTTCTCCTGGGTTCGGTCTCCATTTTTTTATTTTTTTGGTTCTTCATCACAGAATTTTTTGGTCTGAAGCTGCACTCCATGATCGTGGACGAAGATCTCGCATCGGTTCTGTATCGGTTGATGGACGAAGACTGTTGCCGTATCGGTTCTGTATCGGCTCGTCATCGTCGTCGTCGTCCCGTCGTCACCGTCTCGTCGTCACCGACTTAGATGGAGGTGGAATTAGCCATCTAATTGGCCGCATTTTGTTGTTGTTGTTGTTGTTGCTGTTGTTGCTGTTGTTACTGTTGTTGTTGTTGCTATTTTTGTTATTGTGGTTGAAGCTGGGTTCGGGTTTGTGTTTTGGGAGAGTAACAGGGGTGAAGGAGGGGAAATGGGAAAAGAGAAAATGGTGGGGCCCACAAAACAGTTTTGCTCTAACCAAGTGACAGGTATGTGACCCACAAAAAGTGTGAAAAATATTGAGTGATGAAAATTGAGTGATGGCGTCAAACGAGTGTGGTATTTTAGAGTGATGAGTGATAAGTAATGGAAATTGAGTGACAGAAATTGAGTGACAAAAAAAAAACAACCAAACAGCCTCTCAGTTATCGCCGCAGAATGAGCCTTTGGTAACGATACTGATAAATCTTAATTTCAGAATATCGCCTTGTTAAAATGAAATCACCTTAATATCCTCAAAGAAACCAAATCCTTCAAATTAATGTGGAGTCACATCCACATTTTTTTTTTTGGCAACGATCCTCAGAAGATTGTTACAAAATTATTTGTTACGATGACTGTGTTAACTCTAAATCTTTTGAGAAAGCCGACCTAGATTTTCTTTGATTTTCAATGAGACCAAACCAGAACTTAAATTAGATGTTTTGCATGTATAGTCCAGCTCAGATGAAAACATTGCAATGCATAGGCATGCTCTTGTTGAATACTTAGCTACTATTCTTATCAGACACTGAAGGATCAAAATACATCCTGAAAAGGGTACGTGTTGTACTCAGTCTAGCCTTTCCAGATTTTAAGTTTCTTTTCTGTTATTGAATCACACATATTATCATCCAAAGGAGTTAATTTTGTTTATCAAGTAACCATCCAAAATCAAGCTTTCTTCCCCTCTAGCCAGCTCAAGCACTGGTCAATACTAAAGCTCCCAGAGACTGGCTCCATAAGCTGTCTCCATTGCTCTGCTGGTCTAGGTAAGCTGATGGTACCATTGGACCAACCATAAGCAATGGTTATAAAGCTCTTGGCATTACTGTGAATTAAGACATAAAAATAACCTCTATTGAACAAACGATCTCATACAGAATTATAACCCAATATGAAAGCTACAGAATCTTATGCACACTGGCATTACTGCTTCCATATTTGAGCAAAAACCAATACCAGAAAAAGATAGAAACTTGCCCTGATTCTGTCAAAAAAAAAAAACATCTACATATTTTCAACTTGATATAGCAGGAAGGCAGTTCTATGATCTTTCACTAGAAGATGAAGTTACTAAAACTGTATTTACATCTACTAAGACCTCCAACTTGTCTCACTAAAACTGCACGCAAACTTTTAGCGGCAGCACCACTAACACTATATTTTCAAGTGTAATCTAACCATTTGCTTTTCTCTTCTTTTATTTTTTTCATAACCCATTACTGTATCACGGAATTTCTCAAACCTGTTTTTTTAAAGCCCACACGTATTGAGAACCATTTTAACACAATGAATAGCTTTGTCCATCTCATCTGAACTATCCCAATGGCAGCACTTGCCGACAGAAAATTGTCATCAGCACTCTAAAGACCTAATTGCAACTCTGAATTGACATTCTGAGTTAGAAGAGATCAGTATAAAAAAATTTCAGATCATCGTCATCGAAAGAATGTTTCATGGACTCTAAGAAACTTGAAGCCTGTTCATATCTGAGACCCATACCGTCAACACTGGGCAAGTCATAATCATCAAAACCACTACTGCCCCCAACAGAATAGATGGATGAAATGATATCTGGAGAACTTGGGGGGCTGCTGTACAAGAACATCCTCTTCTCAAGTACACATGTCTGAGCACTCTCCACAGTGTCTTTCCACATCTTAACTGGCCTACCAGTGCCGAGTACCTGCACATGTGCAAAACAATTACTGTAATTACTCCACTCAGAGAGAGCTTTTATATATATATATATATATATATAAACCCCTCCCCCCATTCAACCTCCAAGCACTAAGGCTTGGGAATGCACCACCTGAACTAAAGAGTTCGGTCAGAGAGAGCCAAATGAAACCAATTTTTTTTTACTTGGAACTCCTCATCGTGTTCACAGAAGATCACAGAGAGAGCTAAATTTCTTTTGCTTTATTTTTTTTTTAATTAACCCATTGTTGTATCTTGGAAGTTCTCGAACCTGTTTTCTTAACGCCACACGTATTGAGAACCATATTAATGTGCTGAATAGCTTTGTCCATCTCATCCGAGCTCTCCCAATGGCAGCACTTTGCTGTGTATAATCGAATGCACCAATCTTGTGAGAAGCCATAAACTTGCTCACGTTAGAACTCTCTGTCCTGGGCAAGCTTGAAGTGCAAACATTGGTTAAGTGTGAAGAGCTGCCCACAAGAGAGGCTTCATCATCAAAAGAAACAACTTCCCCCAAGTGTTTAAATGCAGAAATAACCAAGTTGTGGGCATCAGCCTAATGGAAAAGGTTGATAAGTCAGGAAAATAAAAAAGGAAAAAAGAAGAAAAATAATCCAGATTTGAGGTAATAAGAGGAGTGCCTTCTCAGTTTCAGACAGCTTATCAATTGGAACATACTGGCATTCCAAAAGTAGTCCCATCACTTGTCCCACGACATTAAAGACCACACCATTTTTTTGTTGAGAACTTGGAGGGCTGTACAAGAACATCCTCTTCTCAAGTACACATGTCTGAGCATGCTCCACAGTGACTTCCCACATCTTAGCTGACTTACCTGTGCCAAGTATCTGCACGTCCAAAAAAATTACTGTAATTACTCCATTCAAAGAGCTAAAGGGACATAAATTGAGTTCACAGAAGATCACGTAGGAGTTCAATGTATGAGTATATATGGGACATAAATTTTAGTAGTATGTGACTATAAGTATATTGTGCTCAGAACACTGATTTGGAACTGATATTATACAAAACAAAACATAACCCTAGCTCCAGACAACAATACTAAGGAAATAGACAAACAGAGAGCAGCGTCTGACATGGCCAAGAGGTATCCATGTCTCAATGGAACTTGAATTGGGATGTTTCTATAGAGATACACATTGTGCCTGACTCGAGAACACAAGCTAACATCAAAATGTCTGTATCCCAATGGTGCACCAACAACATTTTCCCTTATGAATGCTTCTATCCAAACAGAAAAACAGAAAAACAACCTCTATAATGAGCAGACATCCTGATTTATCTAAACATAAGGGCTGTTAAATCAGTAAACTCTTTCTAATTTTCAGATTTTTAACAAATGCAAACAAGTATATGGATACAACAATGCATCACTCTTTGCAGAATATTACCTTAAATTCAGAAATCTAAACAAAAATTAGTAAGGAATACTAAAAAGTAAAAGTAATTGAGGTAAGTGCAGTTCTATTTACATTTTGAGGCCTTGCAGGGTCTATGAAGAGTAGGGTCAAAAAATCCTTCACAGTATTGATGCTTTCACAACTCAAACGCTTATGTAAAGCTCGATCTTTGCCAATATTTTCTAATCTCCATACTTCATCGAACAAAGAAGGAGGGTGATGATTCTGGTACACTGCAACCAATTATATTTTATTAGGCAAGTTTTAGGTAATTTTCATTTAAACCTCATAGTTTTAGATAAATTTCATTAGAGTTTATAAGCCTTGAGTTTTGGGTCTGTTTCATTTAAATCTTAAATGGGGTTTGTTTCATCTAAACCTTAAATGAAATATAATAAGAATGAGACTCACTAGTTGGACTAAGATTTACAGGCATGAGTTCCATGATGGCACAGGAGGGAGCATGTTTCTACAAGTGGAAGCAATACAAAACAAACGTCATTTCTAATAAGAAAGGAAGATATTAAAAACAAATGATAGACTGAGATTGTGCCTCTTGAGCTTCCAAGCTTAAAGAAGCCCCCGCTGAAACAAATGAAGAATGACCAGTTGGGAGTGGCTCAGGACATGAAGTTGAACTATGATTTGCAAGCCTAAGTTCTGAATTGGCACTAGAGGGAGCATGTTCCTGCACATGGAAGCAATGTCAATACAAACATCATTAAAAAAATAAATAAATTAATGCAGATAGTAAAACAAATGATACACTGAGATTGTGCCTCTTGAGGTTCCAAGCTTAAAGAAGTCCCCACCAAAACAAATGAAGTATGACCAGTTGCAGGTGGCCAAGGACATGAAGTTGAACTATGATTTGCAAGCATGAGTTCTGAGTTGGCACTAAAGGGAGCAAGTTTCTGCAAGTGGAGGCAAGGTCAACTCAAACATCGTTTCTTATTAGAAATGTAGATAGTAAAACAAATGATAGACTGAGATCGTGCCTCTTGAGATTCCAAGCTTAACGAAGCCCCCATCGAAACAAATGAAGTATGATCAATTGGAAGTGGCTCAGAACATGAAATTGAACTAAGATTTGCAAGCATGAGTTCCGTGTTGGCACCAGAGGGAGCATGTTTCTGCAAGTGGAAGCAATGTCAACACAAATGTCATTTCTTATAAACAATGTAGATAGTAAAACAAATGATAGAATGAGATTGTGCCTCATGAAGTTCCAAGCTTGAAAAAGTCCCCGCTGAAACAAATGAAGAATGACCAATTGGACCTGGCTCAAGACAAGAAGTTGAACTAAGATTTGCAACCATGAGTTCCACGTTGGCACTAGAGGGAGCATGTTTCTACAAGTGGAAGCAATGTCAACACAAACTTCGTTTCTTAAATAAGTGTAGATAGTAAAACAAATGATAGACTGAGATTGTGCCTGTTGAGGTTCAAAGCTTAAAAAAGCCCATGGAAAAACAATTGAATTCTGAGTAATTTCAGGAGAGTGTTCATTGTCCCCGTTAGGTGTGCTGAAGTTATATAGAATGAACAAGGGAGTTAAGGCATGCATAGAAGGCATATATAAAAGGATCTTAAATTCTTAATGAATGAAATCTGTACTTACACCCTATACTTTGTAAGCATGAGTTCCATGTTGGCACTAGAGGGAGCATGTTTCTGCAAGTAGAAGCAATGTCAACACAAACATGATTTCTTACAAGAAATGTAGATAGTAAAACAAATGATAGAATGAGATTATGCCTCTTGAGTTTCCAAGCTTAAAGAAGCCCCCGCCAAAACAAATGAGGTATGAGTAAGTTCAGGAGAGTGTTCATTGTCCCCGTTAGATGTGCTGAAGTTATATAGAATGAAAAAAAGGAAGTTATGGACTGCATAGAAGACATATAAAAGGATCTTAAATTCTTAATGAAAGAAATCATACTTACATCCTTATAGGATTATCTGACCATTCCTTCCCACAAACCAAGGCCTCTACAATGTCAGGATCCAAACCATTCAAGATTGGATTGATTGACGTAGTTTCAATACTGAAAGCAGAATTTGAAGTAGAAGTTGACATTGGAATTGCCATCCTCCTAAGAGTAGAAAATTTTATAGTGGAACATCTTAACAAGTGGTTTTTTAAGTGTGTGGTCCCACTTTTGCTTGACCCTGAAAAGTGCTTGCAACAATGTTTACATAAGGCCCGGCACTCCCCATTAACTTCAACTCTTTCAAAGTCATTCCAAACCTTGGATACTAACCTTCTTCGTTTAGATGATTCTCCACATTGTATAGCCAAACATCTTGACAAGTGATTTTTTAAATGTGTGGTCCCACTTTTGCTTGACCCTGAAAAGTGCTTGAGACAAGGTTTACATATGGCCCGGTGCTCCCCATCAACTTCAACTCTTTTGAAGTCATTCCAAACCTCAGATACTAATCTTCTTCGTTTAGAAGAAGTTGGGAGTGCTGAATTTACCTCATATTGTATCTTAGAAGGTGAAGGTGCAAAGATCTCTGGACATTGCATTATATAAGTGAAAATTTACTTACTTTATATCTACTTAGAGCAACTGCAATAAGGTTGCTAAATTGACTAAAATACGGAAAGTTTTGACTAAGGTTGTTAAATTGACTAAGGTTGCAACAAGTAGCTCTAAGGCAAAAATTCTAGAAACTAGATAATATGGAAAGTTTTGCCTTTTTATTTCTTAGAAAAATCATCAACCTCCTTGAGATGTTAGGAAATAACAGTGTGCTCTAAATTTTTGTATAAAAAAAAAAAAAAAAAAAACCCTTCTTTGAGGGAGATATTAAGTATAAGAAATAAAATAAAATTCCTATTTTATCCTTGAGTAATCCTATTTTTATGAATTAATTTGTCCTTGGTTAAGTGAGAATATCCCTAATTTTACTTTATCTTATTGATGAAGTCCGTATTTTACTCTTGATTTACAAAAAATTATGAATATTTACTGGGTATAATTAAAAATAATAATTGGCATTTCATGTATTTGTTATGTTTATAAAAAAAAATTAAGAATAGGACTATCATTTTTGTAAAATTTTAGGAACAATTGTCATCTCTTTATACATTAAGGGAAATCGATGTATTCTCTCTCTCTCTTTCTCAAATGTTGGCAAGCAAGTCTCAACTTGAACTTATTTAGATTCTCAACAAAAAAAAAAAAAAAAAAAAAAAAAAAAAAAAAAAATCTTGTACTTATTTAAGAAAAAGATAAACGCAATTCTTGACTTAGTGGTTTCTAAGACCTCATAATATCCATGAGAACATGGGTTCGAAACGTCTTGCCAGCATCTTGAAGTCATTTCATAGGATTCTTCTCTATAATAACCCAGTGTGTGTGAGATGGGGGAACTCCATACACCCGAGAGAATAATCAAATACTCAAAGAAATTTGGACTCCCTCGTTTGTCCAAAAAAAAAAAGAAAAAGAAAGAAAGAAAGAGAAATGCAATTATAAATAGCATCCACTTTATATATATATATATATATATATATATATAAAAGAAAATAGCATCCACCTAAATTGGCAAAGTCTTTTAAGAAATACAGTATAAATTACAATTCAATATACCCAAAATCAACATATGTCTTATCCTACTAATAAGGAATAGTGAGCCTCTTTTAGAATCTCCTTTTTAATCAATGGATCATTTGGCACACAAAGTTTACTCCCAAATCTCAAAGCACGATCCTCAAAGATTGAAAATTCAGATTTCCTTCCACTACGCACCTCTTTCATGATTTTCTTTAGATGTGGGTCATCCGCCTGTGACAATTAAATTCTTTCAGCCAAAGTTGGTTGAACACTCAAACTAGCCAGGTAGGCCTCAAAATGGCCCATAACAACCTCAATCTCCATCCTTTCAAGATCACAAATAATTTCCTTTTGAGTGGTTAGCAAAGTAGCTGAAAAACTTGAAGACTTTCTACTAAGAGCATCAACCACAACATTAGCCCTACCAGGATGATAGTTAATAGAGCAATTATAATCCTTAACCAGTTCCCACCATCTCCGTTGCCTCATATTTAACTCCTTATAGGTAAAGAAATACTTTAAACTTTTATGATCAGTGAAAATCTCACATCTTTCCCCATACAAATAATGTCTCCAAAATTTCAAAACAAAAACAACTGCAACCAACTCCAAGTCATGAGTAGGGTAATTTTTCTTATAATTTTTCAACTAACGAGAGGCATAAGCCACAACCTTCTCATTTTTCATCAACACACAACCAAGTCCCTTATAAGAAGCATCACCATAAGTAACAAAACCCCTCGTACCTGAAGGGATAGTTAACACATGAGCTGTGATCAATCTTCGCTTTAGCTCTTGGAAGCTTTTCTCACATTCTTCCTTCCATTCGAATTTAACATTCTTCCAAGTTAATTGGGTCAAATGAGCTGCAATGCGGGAAAACCCCTCTATAAATCTTCTACAGTAACTAGCAAAGCCCAAGAAACTTCTAACCTCGCTTAAATTTGTAGGCCTATCCCAATTAACCACTGCTTCTATATTATTAGGATCCACCATAATTCTATTTTTAGAGATCACATGACCTAAGAACACTACTTGATTTAACCAGAATTCACAATTCTTCAGTTTAGCATACAACTTCCTTTCTCTTAGAATTAGTAAAACAATCCTCAATTGTTATTCATACTCTTCTTCACTCTTAGAATAAATCAAAATATCATCAATGAACACAATGACAAATCGATCCAAGTACTCATGAAATACCCTATTCATCAAATCCATAAAAGCAGTAGGGGCATTATTTAATCCAAACGGCATCACCAAAAATTCATAATGACCATATCTAGTCGAAAAGGCCTTCTTTGGTATTTCCTCACCCTTAATCTTCAACTGGTGGTAACCAAAACAAAGATAAATCTTAGAAAAGACTTGTGCTCCTTGCAACTAGTCAAATAAGTTATCAATACAAGGCAAATGATATTTATTTTTAATGGTAAGTGGTAACTCTATTTAGCTCATGGTAATCAATACATAACCTTATAAATCCATCATTTTTCTTAACAAATAAAATTAGAGCTCCCCAAGGCAAGGCACTAGGGTGAATAAACCCCTTGTCTAGCAATTTTTCCAATTGCTCGTTAAATTCTTTCAACTCTATGGGTGCCATTCTATATGGTGTAGTACTAGGAAGGAGGTCAATAGAGAACTCAACCTTATGATCCAAGGGCAACCAAGGTAAATCATCAGGAAAAACAACTAGAAATTCCCACACAATGGGAATGTCTCCTATCTCCAATTCTTTGTTTTGTAAATCAACTACACTAGCAAGGAATCCTTGGCATCCCTTTCTAAGCAAGCAATTTGCTTGAATGCATGATAACACACGAGGCATAAAAGGTAAACATGAAGCCTTAAATAGAAATTCTAATTCACCTAGAGGCCTAAACACCACCTCTTTCTCAAAACAATGCACACTAGCATCGTAAGAAGCCAACCAATCCAAGCCCAAAATGACATCAAAATCATGCATATCTAGTAATACCAAATCAGCCAATAACTCTCCACCCTCAATACAAATAATACAAGACTTAAGTACAAGATTAGTCATTAAAGTATCACCAATAGGGGTAGAAACCAATAACTCAAAATCAAGTAGTTCGGGGCTCTTGTCATGATTCTTAGCAAATGCGAAAGAAACAAAAGAATGTGTAGAACCAAGATAAAAAAGAACTCTAGCATGTGCGGAGAACAAAGGAAGTATACCTGTCACCACTGTATCCGTGGCCTATGCATCCTGAGTAGTCAAGGCATACACTCTACCTTGTATCCGTGGCCTATGCATCCTGAGTAGTCAAGGCATACACTCTACCTTGCACCTTCTTCCCATTATCATTACCCTTTGCAACTTGAGATGAGGAAGAGGAACTCGAGCCCTTAGAACTTAGGCAATCTCTAGCAAAGTGTCTGGGTTGCTTACAAGCAAAGCAAATCTTGACCCTATCACAATTTTGTCCATCATGAAGTTTACTACAATGAGAGCAAGGCTTCTTATCACCAGACTGAGGATGGGCACTCTTGCTATGCCTAGAAGATTGTCTTCTATTACCAGAGTTTTTAAAGAACCCTTTCTTGTGCCCTTGACCCTTATCATGTTGAAAATTAGAGGGCCCTTGCTTCTTTTCATTCTCCTTGGAACTGGGATTGTACTTAAAGTCTTTTTCAAGACTCATTGCTCGCTTCACAGCCTTGGTAAAAGTATCCACTCCAAAGGCTATAATGAGGGGGCAAATCCTACCATTAAGGCCTTCCTGAAACTTTTCACCTTCTTGGGCTCATCCAGAATCAAGGAGCAAAGCAAGAGAGATCAACAAACTTAGCAACATACTCCTCCACTGTTATAGCCCCCTGAACCAAAACAAAAAATTCTCTTGCCTTTCAGTCCCTCACTACATCAGGGAAATACGTCTCATTAAAAACTTCCGTAAACTTCTCCCAAGTAATGGGAGTGTTCTCTCCCAACTCTATCCTCAACAAACGCTCAGTGCCTGTCCACCATCTCTCAGCAAAACTTTGAAGAGAAAAAGTGGCATACACCACCTTCTGAGCATCAGTGCATTTAAGGGCTATCAGTAATTTTTCCATCTTAAACAACCACTTTCCTGCTACCATAGGGTCAGGTTCACCACTAAAAGTTGGAGGGTTTTGCTTATGGAACTCCCCAAAAGAGCAACCCTCCTTCCTACATTCACCACCCTAGACCACTCTAGCAATCCTAGCATAAATCCTGTTTGCCACCTCATCAATCTCAACACCATTAGGAGTGATAGATCTCTCACGCTCTTGGCGTTGCCTATGGCCATGCTCTAGAGCTGCAACCTCATCTACATGCCTTACTTTACATGCTTTCTTTTTAGGAGGCATAGTGTACCAAGGTACTTATACCTATACCCAGGAAACAAAGCAAGTAAATCACAAGACTACATAGAAGGTTAGCATAGAAAAGATAGATAAGGAAAAAAGAATAGCAAGTGGAAGCTGAAACAAATGAACTGAATAAAAAATTCATCAAACCCATAATGCTCTAACTTAGATCAAAATCAATTCCTATTTTCAAAGTCTATAGAATCATAATCTAAGCTCTAATACCATAACTGTCACACTCCGAACCCCAAAGGGTCCAAAGTATGAGAAAGACATCTCAAAAGTACCTATAGATTTTTACTTTTTGACAATTCAATCCAAATAATCACATCAAGTAACAACATCAAAAATTATCATAATAATTCCATTAAATATACTCCAAAAGTAAGACAGAGTTCTATGCAATAATTACAAGGACCATTAGCCACAAAAGAATGGAAGTTTGAATAAATAATTACATATCATCAACTTGTCCCATTAGTGGGAATAAAATCATAACCACTATAATATACAAAAGAATGAGTCAAGTCTACTCTATGATGTACATCATCTAAAAATCTTCATCACAAAAGTTCAACCTCCATCAATAGTTAGTCTAACTACTGCTAGCCACCAAAAAGCTGTCTCAAAATAATTGTTGCCTACTCTAAAGAGTTTGTAAAATAATGAAATGAGACAGAAGCCAATAAGTAGCATAATTAATGGAGGTGGGGGAAATGCAAGTTTCATAATGATGAATAGTTTACAAAACATGTTTTAATTTGGAAAATTTCTAACTGAATATTGCAAGATCCATTTCAATAATAATATGACAAGAATAATAAATAATGAACACAAAGTTTCTCAAAATAATACCATGAAACTATATACTATAATCTGTGAGCATTACCAATATACTTCCAAAGTCATAAAATCTAACATAAGGTAATTTATTACAAATACACCACACTACCACATAGATCAGTCAGGAAATCCACCTATTCACAACTGGCATGATATTGTCCTCTCTGTTATGTAGTCACTTGGCCCCATGGGCAACAGCTTCACCCATATCCTCAAAGTTTTGTTTCTCCCCCCATGGGCAACAGGGAGAACGCGTCAAATAGGACCTCTTTTGCATGTGGTCTTTTGGCCTCATGGGTAGCAGTCTCACCCACACACAATCAAGGAACCTCATTCCCTCATGGCAGCTTGGAAGTACACGTCATCTAAAGTGAAAGGGCACCGACCTGGATTTGATTCCCTTGTCACAAAGACTACGGAAACCATATTGAGCGATCACCAGGAAATCACACATGGCATCAGGTTAAAACAACATAAAGCTCACATGTTACATATACTTTGAAACACATAGTTTATATTCAGGTAGTTTCAGAAAAAACTTAAATAATCTAACTTCTACAAAGTTTGTAAGGTTTTCAATTTCATTCTTGTCAAAAAGATTTTCTATCAATTTCCCAAATAACAAGACAAGATAAGCATCTTTAAATTTTTCAATACACCATAAAATCAATGAATTCCTTATCAAAGATTAAATAAAAGATGCTTATATTTTCCATGTCAACAATTCATGCATTTCCCCAAATGCAATACCAAATATGATACACTTTTCATATATAATAAGGTCACAACACAACAGTTCTAAGAAAACATATATCCATATATAATTTTTCAAAATGTGTTTGACCCAAAAACAACATTTATGCAACATGATTATTTTTCAAAAATCCCATTAAAGAGCTACTTACCTTGCAACTAGTAAAAAGTCTAATTCTCCAAGCTCCAAAGGAGATTAGCTAGAACCTAAACAATATCAAGCAAACCTAATAAGCATAAAGCTTGAAATTGTATCTAGCCACAAATTAGGAATTGCCAAATAAGCAATTGATTAGGCAAACCTAGTTTTTAACCCCACAAATAATATATTCCACTTCCAAAGTTTCTCAACAATTTAATTACAAGGCATAGAGTCCAATTTATACTCATAAATCATCCAAGGTATTATCTCTAACATCAAAACCTCAACAATTTATAAGTAGTTTCCACAAGCTTTACACCACATCAACAAGAGACCCATGACACCAAAAATCATAATGTCCCCCAAGACAAACAATTTGAATCTTTAACTAGCTCCAAATAATCAATAAAAATTAGGTGAAAAACCCATTTTAGTCCCTACATTTTCACGTGATTCCCACTTTGGTCCCTAACTTTTTTTTCCACCGATTTTAGTCCCTATTCTGGAAAACGCGTCTCGTTTTTGTCCCTGACATTACATCAGAGACGGAAATTACACAGCTGGCAAATGGAATAAATTAAAAATATTAAAATAATGCCCACAAATGCCACATCATTTTTTAAAAACAAAAAATTAATTTTTAAATTTTAACTAAATGAAAAAAAAAAAGGAAAAAACTGAAATAAAAATAAAAACCCAGAAAATTAAGAAAATTCAAAAACCAATTAGACCGACTCAGAGTCCTCAGCCTCAAAGGAAACTCTCTTTCCACCCAAATCCCAGACCTCTCTGGCCTCCTCAACCTCAAATCTCTCTTCCTCAACTTCAACAACTTCTTCGGCAACTTCCCTAACTCAATCTCCAGTCTTCACCGCTTAAAAATGGTCATCCTCGCTGGAAACCAGATCTCCGGTCAGATCTCGACCTCACTCCTCAGACTCTAGCAACTGTACACATTGTATTTGTAGGACAATAACTTGATAGGTTCACTTCCTTCGTTTAACCAAACCAGTCTCCGGTTCTTCAATGTGTCCAATAAGAATCTCTCCGGTGAGATCCCATTAACTCCAGCTTTGGTTCGTTTCAATACGTCGTCGTTTTCGGGTAACGTAAATCTATGCGGAGAACAGATTAAAAATATTACTAATTATTTTTGTCAGAGTCAAGGTCCAGCTGGTACACCTCCTTCGCCGCCAAACAAAACGGCATTGTCTTCGTTGAAGTGTACTAAACTGATAAAGATAATCGGAGGAAGCGTGGGAGGGTTTGTGGTGTTGTTAATCTGTTTGGTTGTGTTGTTGATGACGTGTGGGAAGAACCGTACGAAACCGGAGGAGATTACAAGCAACAAAGCATTGGAAGCTATAGCTGAAATAAAAATAAAAATTTCTGGGTTTGTGTTAATTTTCTGGGTTTGTATTCTTTAGGTTTTGAAAATTTTGGGTGCTCAGAGTTTAATTTTCTGGGTTTGTATTCTTTGGGTTTTCTGGGTTTGTTCTTGTTCTTGTTCTTCTTTTGGTTTTTGAATTTTCTTACTTTTCTGGGTTTTTATTTTTATTTCAGTTTTTTCCTTTTTTTCATTTAGTTAAAATTTAAAAATTAATTTTTTTGTTTTTAGAAATTAATTTTTTGTTTTTAAAAATTGCCGTGGCATTTGTGGGCATTATTTTAATATTTTAAATTTATTTTGTTTGCTAGCTGTGCAATTTCTGTCTTTGATGTAACGTCAGGGACAAAAACGAGACGCGTTTTCTAGAATAGAGACTAAAATCGGTGGAAAAAAAGTTAGGGACCAAAGTGGGAATTGTGTGAAAATGTAGGGACTAAAATGGGTTTTTCGCCTAAAAATTATATTCACAATTTATTTCACATTAAAATAATTTTTACCACTTAGATAACCACTATTATAAAAACTATAAACCCACTCATCAAACAATTCCACCAATACAAAACCCATACAGATAAACACATAAATATCACTTCCAAAGCTCATAAATCACATGAGTATCATTATCAAAGCTTAGATAAAAAATAACCTCAAGCAAAAGTACAAAACCCACCAAAAATATTAGAAACTTTTACCTCAAATAAAAGGTACGAAACTGCTTAGAGGTTCCTAAGGATTTTTCGGTGATCTTGCCCTAAAAATGATGTGGAGATGGTGGTATGGAGGTACCAGTGAAAGAGTGTGAATGAGTGATAGAGATGAGTGTTTGAGAGAAAATGAAAAAAAAAGAAGAGAGAGCAAAGAATGAGTGTGGCGGCCAAGAGAGGAGATAAGATAGTGTGGATGAGTGGTGGGGGTTAATTTGGTAAGTGGGGCACATGTGTCTCAAAAATATCAGACCTTACCCTTTTTTTAAAAAATAAATAAAATATAAATAAATAAAATAAATAAAAATAAAAACTTGTGTTGTTACACACCATTCATAGAGAAAGAGAGAGACTAAGGGATAGAGATGCATTAATACACTAAGCAATTGGTTTGTTCTTCAATGATATCTAATGTTGAATTACAATTATATATTTATAGGAAACTAGCTCTAACCGCATTGGCTCAAGATAATTGGCTAGTTAATTCAACATTGTTCTATGAATTAAGTCATGTATTAAATGAGCTACATGTGCTCAAGTCCTAACTAATTCATCATAATCTCAACTAACTAACTAACTAACTAACTAAAGGGATTATAACAACTATGAGGAGATTACAAGGCATATGACATAATTTGGGGTTCCTATCACAATACTTTATTAATAATGGTAACAATTGCTTGATCTTGAACGGATTGTTGAATTGTTTGATTTTGTTTTAATTTTGCACAATTCCTAATCTAGATTAGGGAAAGGAAAGGGAATAAAATGTTATATATATATATATATCTTCAAAAGTTTGAGGATATGATGCTATTGTCATTTTTCTAAGGTTTTGTTGATTGAAATTTCCATTTACAAAACCCTTGATCGGATTAATTATGTTGTAGCAATTATACACTTTATTTGATCCAATCCATGGGGCCTAGAAATTGGAGCAACATAAACCTAACTCCTGAAAAAATTGTTGTTTTTTAATAGAATTTCGTGCCATACTTATTTTTGGTATATCATGGTTGCTACAACTTCTTGTAAAACCCTTAAGTTGTCTTCTTATTTGAACTTTGTTTTAAACTACTATTGTTTATAATTTGAATAAGAATAATATTCCCTTTTTACGTGTTCCATTAATGAAAAATTCTGAACATCATAAAAAATTAAAATAGTTTATTGTTTGGAGTTTTAATTTTTAGAGTTTATAAGTCTATTAATTCTTTCATAGATTCGATCCATGTGTTGACAATTTTCCATTTATAATTCTTTAGGCTACTTCGTGACTATTTTCACAAGGTAGTTTCATTTCAATAAAATTATTTTTACCTTTCAAAAAAATTTGTTTAGAGTTCATTTGGTTTTGTTTCTATTCAAACTTTCCAACTTCTCCCTCCTATATAGGTGATGGATAAGAGTAATTTCAGGGTAATAACAGATGAAGAGATTAAGGATTTGAGGTTACTATTTCTGAGTAGTTGAGGAATCTAATGTGTGAAACTACTTTAATGTGGTTATCTAGCCGCCTATTACAAAACCACATTTTGAAACATCATGCACCGTATAGTCATGTATCTGTAAATATGTTCATTTAGGGAGTTATCATGGGTATTTTCATTTTTTTTTTTCAATTTCTATTTTTGATTGAATGTAGCTTGATGTAAGGCTTTTGAAATTTTTCATGGGAATTGTCAAGTGCCTATTTGAAATTTTGTTATTCTAATGGGTCACGAGCTCTTCAAATTGGAAATGCCAACAATTTAGAGTCTTCATTAGTGAGTTCCATCAATGGGGGAATGGAGACGCTTCTCCTCATTTTCTGCTATTCTTTGCATAAATGAGTTGAGGGTTTGTAATTGTTTCTGAATTTCTTGTAATGTCTATTCATGGCAGTCGAGGACCTTAGACATAGTTGCAATCTTCTCAGAATTTTGGGAATTAGAACGTGTTTCAGTCATGGTGGTGAATTGGGATCAATCGACTTTGATACCAATGTTAAGGTACATGAAGTAATGGAGATTTTGAGTAGGTCACTTCGAGGGGACCTAGGCCTCTATTGATAGAGAATTGGAAGAAATACCAAGAGAGAGAGAGAGAGAGAGAGTCAACCAAAGTGTTATTTCTTAATGAATGAACCATAGCCATCCACAATCATCTTATACATCCAGTAAATGTAACTGCCTCTAACTAACTAACCAACTCCATCTAACTGACACTAACTAAATTCTGTTATACACTACCTCACCATAGCACTCTATGCACACACACACACACACACACACACACACACACTTGCACACTCACATGCATACCTTTGCACCAATACAAGCATACCCCTGCACAAACACATGCATAACCCTGCACATATAAATACACTTGTACCAGTAGATGCCTAACACAGTCCATCACCAGCCACCCCCTCCAAGCCCTCCCTTCACCTCACTGTCAAGGCCAACTCGGCCAACTCGCCTCTCACCCTCACCCTCACTCTCACTCTCATTGTGTTTTGATTGATTTCTATTCCCCTGCCAACATGCTATCATCCCACTACACAAGTCACCCAAACCACCACAGCCACAACCAAGCCCAAAAAACAAAGTCCAAGGAAAAAAACTTTTTCTTCACCGACAGATCATCCCAAATCCTCGGCCGCCGACAAACTAAATTTGTTGGGTTTTGTGTGTGTGTGTTTTGTTGGTGGGATTTTCAGATTTGCTAATTTTATTTCTGGTTTTGCAATTTTTGGGATTTGTTGGATTTTTTTGTACATATTGGTTTGTTAGATCTTGGCATCCATTTGGATGGGAAGAAAATGCTATGATTATTTTTATTTATTTTTGGGTTTGTTACATATATATTTTGTGATTTGTGATTTTGGGTTTGTATTGATCTCTATGTTTGTGATTTGGGGCTATGGCCTGCGAGGTGGGTTTGGGTGCAACAACAAAAAAAAACTCGTTTATTAAACAAGCCGGATTTGGGTAATTGGTACGGACCCACAAGTCGGATTTGGGTATAAAAAAAACCTGCTCCAAACTCGCCCGTTGTCATTCCTATCTCTGCTCGAATGGCCTATCTTTTCTTTTGGCTTCTTTTTTATTTTCCTTAGCGTGCCCGACACGTCTTGCATCACTTCTCATCAAAAGCTTTGGTCATTTATCAATAAATGAGAAAGCTAACTTTGAAGACTTTTGGAACAAGCTCATAAATGAGCTTTGACAAATGTGTGTGCTAAAATTCAAGGGTGTCACGTGCACCCATCATATTAAATATAAAATAAGAAGTTTATCCGTACGTTTGGAATAATTTATTTAGGTAAAACTGAATTTTTTTTGTTAAAAGTACTATAGATAGAGGTAAAAGTTAGTTGAAATAATACAATAACACCCATAAATAGTACCAAAAAGTGCAATAAAACCTATCAATAATAACAAAAATAAGTTAAATAGTAAAATAAGTTGAATTTTTTAAGCCAATACTAAACACAACCTACAACAATCTTCTCTAAAATAAATGCTAAACGCTACCAAAAGATCAAGAACACCATTCTTGGTTCGATTTCAACAATAGCAATAATCATCAGAACAAACGGGGTCCTATTATAGGCACTGATTTTCACTAAATTTCATTATCTGCTAGACTGCGACCTTTGCAATGACCAAGCAGTTTATCAATTAGTAAATGGCAATGATGTGGGACACATCTGGAATTCCTTAGATACACAATTCGTTTTTGAAGAAGATGGTTAAAGAAAAAGAACTCTCCTGATAAAAACGTTACTTTCCCCGCTGCTTTCTTCATTTGACATTCATTTCAGTCAAGAAAAAAAAGAATATTTCACGCATTTGGAAGACAACATGAAAAGTTGTTCTTTGTTGGACAACATAAAAGTTGCTCTGTTCCTAATTACCGTTTCTTGTACACATAGGGTTGTACGTAATGTTCCCTTCTTCTTTGTCATTAATTATTTGTTCTAAATATAACGATATGCACTTACCCTATCATTTGGATTTAGTTGCACCATGAAAAATTAAATCTATGCTTTTTGAACATCTCTTTATGCACATTTTCAAAATCAAACTTCCACCCCGCAACATCTTCACAGGAAGCTCATGAGACTTGCTTTGAAAATTAATTAACCACGTTGATGATTAATATGATTCTGCTCTACTAAGGTATATGGTACTGATACATGTTAGGCGTTCTGTTTTCATTGCAGGATGAAGTATGTAATGACAGAATTCTTGTAAGATGTCAACTTGCTTGATAATTGCCAAAAGTTAAGAGCTTTCCATGCTTGCACTTCATTTGCTTCCTTGTACGATTTTAAAAAATTACCTGTATTTGTGCTCAGAGCCCAAACTTGTAACCAGATAAAGAGGTGTTGCAGTTCACATATGACAAATTATTTGGGTTAATTTGCACCTCCCTTTAAATATGGTGTGGTTGTAGTAAGGTTTGTTATTTCAAAACTGAATAATAATGTCCTTTCTTAGCTAGTAATAAGAACTTTGTCCAAAGCCATTAGGATTTTCTTCAAATTTAATAAAAAATTCAAATTCCTATTAGACATGTTTCTCAAGAAATTTTGGGAAGGAAGGAAGGAAGGACAGTAACAGTGGCCAACAAAGGAATTTTTGGGGACACAATCTCACTGTTGCAGTGATACAGAGCATGCAAAAATTAGAAGAGGCTGTATCACTTAGGGGGTCAATGTATTGATGTAATTCTTTTACTTTGGAGTTTCCTGTATTCAATAAATATCTTATTCATCCAAAAAGAAAGATCTGCAAAAAGAAGAATTCTGCACCATTCCATTTGGAAATCTCTGAGCTATTAGAAAGGGAGCAAATTATGTGAACTCAAAAGGGTAGATCAGACCGGTGGTTGATGAGAGAGAAATTAGAAGTATTTTCATATGTTGGTGAACAAAGGAAGACTGAATATTTAAATCTTAAGGCTCAAATGGCAAATGATCAATGGACCGACTCAGTACGGTAAAGAACAAGGAATTGTGGATCATTTTAGAGGAATCTATATCAATTCTGTGTGGAACATATTTTGACTCCACTTCATGCAATAGACATGTAGTGCCTAGATACTAATCAATTACAGAAGTACCGTATGCCCTCTTAAATGACAGTTTTAAAGGCCTTTGGTCCATATGGATTTCAAACATTCTTTTATCAGAAATACTAGAGAATCGCAATAAATGTGGTGAGGATATGCAGTCACAATGCAGTGCTGGTGTTAGCAAAAAATAAAGATAATGCTAGATAGTTTGACTCTTACACCAGCTGCTCTACTACCAAGGAAAGGAATCACAAACATCCCTTTTTTTTTTTTAAATAAGGAATCACAAGCATCATTATGCTATCAAGGAACCACAAGGTGTGCAGACATCAGTTAGAAGCCATTCCTAGATCTTGGGAGACGCGATTAGTCTGGCTAAAGTAGCACCATGAATGTATATGCATGTTTTTTGGTCTAAACTTCCATAACTGATTTGTCAATTTGTAGTATTTTCATATGGCTGCATGGTTAGGTCAGATGTGGTGTCCTAATTTTCTGGCTTCTATTTGGTTTTGTTTCCCTCGCTACTGAATTTTGGCATTGTCACAAATAAAATGAAATGGAAATCTCACTTTCCATAAAACCTTTCAACCTTAAAGTCGAGCTGTTGAAAATTTGCAAAATTGCATTGCAAATTTTATTATCTAGGCAGTTGGATGTGAGATCTTCCATAAAGTATAAAAACATATGCTGAATATAGTATAAATAACCACACTTTGAATGAAATGTAATTAAATTCAGACTTCCACAGAAAGAAAATTGCAAAGTGCAAATTGTGCTTACAATTTGTCTAATTAACAATAACAGGTCACTTAAACAATTTCTTCCATTTGCATATCATTGTCTTCCTGTTCCCTTGAATAAAATGCTTGAGAAGCTGCTTTGCTGGAATTTCTTTTGGACCTGGTCATATATCTGATCAACTAATTGACAAATCTTTTTAAGCAAGATACATACTGCATTGAGTACCAAATTAGCTGCGTAGTACAGACAATGATAAATTTGTTGGTACGAATGACATGGTGCCCCTAGGATCAGGATTGGACATAAATTAACTATGAATAGCCAAAAGGGAGAAATGATTATTGCAAAAAGTAGCTCTATAGCAATAATTCCATAAACCAGACAAATGAACCTCAATCTGGGAAGGTTCTCAGTGTCTTGAGGTAGTAGTTTTATCCCCATATATGCAATGCCATGGACGATTGTAGCCATGATGAAAAACAAGATGATAGCAAAATGTGTGAGAAGTGGCAAGACGCCCATAACTGGAAAGTGTAAACTAATTAAGGCAATTGGAAACAAGGTGAGGAAGAGAAGAAGCCCACTCCCAAACCTACCACAATGAGTGCAATTCATTGCGAAGAGATGAACAAGCCAATATCAATATACCCTCACTATAAGAAATAATCGCTGAAGATTTGTCTTATCAAGAGATGAATAAGCCACTATCAAGATTATTTCATTCACCCTTACTATAAGAAATAATCTCTGACAATTTGTCTTATCAAGAATTCTAAAAATTCAGTCTTTTATATGAGTGTATGCCTGGGCAGTGGTGAGTTTGTAATAACTTAAGTCATTCAATAAGCAATAGGTCTGATATTAGACTTCTTGTTCCTCATACATGCATTAGTCTTGATGTTGAAATATAAACAACACCCAAGCCTTAGTCCCAAAACTTAGAAATCTGCTAGGGATCCTCAACAGGCTAATCAGAGTCAGCTATATATATTATTTTCTGTCATTCTAATCATACTCTCCGTCTCCTTGATTGATGTCATTTTTTACTACTTCCATTAATGTTATTTTAGATTTTCCTATACCTTTTTTCATTCACTCAACATGAACCAACTCGAACTAACTCATATTCCTCATTGATGGATTAATTGATCTCCGCTGCACATGATCAATATTTATTAACAGTTTGTATTTATTAATTTAGTTCTAAAAATATTCTATTCAATATTAACAGTAGGGGTGTGCAGAAAACCCACCGACCCGACTCAACCCAACTTGACCCAACCCGACCCGCTGGGTTTAGTCAGTTTTTAGGGCTTGGTGGGTTGGGTTGGGTTACAAAAAAAATTTTTATAGCGGGTCGGGTTGGGTTTGGGTCATAAAATTACAAACCCGACCCAACCCGACCCACCCATATTTAATATATATTTAATAAATTTTTTTTTAAACCAGCTGTAGGGCACTTATATATATTTAAATATATAGAGCAGCACTTCCTCGGTTCCTCCTACTAATACTAATTTAATATATATATATATATATATATATAAAATATTATATAATTAATAAAATTTTTAAAATAACTAGCTTTTCCTATCCTATATAGAAGCCAATTAGTTCACACAAATCCTAGTAAATAACTATTATTGTTTAGTCATTAATGTTCTTTGCCTTTAAAGAGTTACATTGATACTAATCTTTGGGTTTTTCTAATATATTAATATTTATATTTTTTTCTACTCAATTTAATAATAAAAAAAAAAATTGTCAAACTCATGGGTTCAACCTGACCCAACCCGACCCGACCCATGTGGGTTGGGTTGGGTTGGACTCAAGTGATGGGCTGGGTTGGGTTAGGTTGAATTTTTTTTGACCCACCATGGTGGGTTGGATCAAAAAATCCCTTCAACCCAACCCAACCTGACTCATGCACACCCCTAATTGACAATTTGTATTTGTTTTCGGGACTAATTTAAGAAAATCCATGTCACAAGAAAAACTAAATGGATTAATCATGTTTTCAATATAAAAGGAGATGTTAGCAAAATTTGAATACAAAAACTTCATTATTAATTTCGAATCTTAAAAACTGAAAAAATAGACTATAAATAAAATAATTAAAAAAATCTTAAATAGAAAGTTATATATATATATATATATATATGTTGCTTAGTTATTTGATGTAAGAAAAATTTTAATTCAAATTATCATGCCTTAGGCCTCAAATTGTAGTGAGCCTGTACTCATTTTATGAATATTGCTTTTTAATAGCCTTACATTCAATACCATAGAGTATAATTCGTGTTATTGCAATCTTATAACATTTTTCCTTTAACTTAATAGGTATCCAACAATCATACAATACTTCTGTATACTTTTCCACTTCATTCTCCTTGCTCTTATCCTTTTTTGCCTTGAACTAACTGCTGCCTGAAGTTGTTCATTCCTCCACCAAATCTCTTTAGTTCATTGCACAAATCCTTTAGATTCTCCAAATACCTCTTAATCACTCTTTTAGTAATATAACTACTCATTTTATTCCACATCTTATGAACAGCTTCATATAGACCTCACTTACCTTCTTTAATCATTTTATCTTTAAACACAACTTGTTTGTCTCCTTTCAAACCCCCTCTCCTAATTCTTGGGTTTCTCTCTCTAATATATCCTCTCTTTTTTCTTTTTTCTTTTTTTCTTTTTTCCTTTTTCACTTTCTTATTAAAAAATTTAATGCCACCAACCTATAATGAGTGGTTCCGCTCTCCCCTGCTATCACTTTACAATCTTTACAACATCTACTATCAACATTTCAAGGATGAAATTTATATTGCTGATATTTGTCCCACTTTTGAAGGTAATTAAGTGTAACTGTGAATCCCTCTTGAACCAAGTAATCGTTAATATAAATCATATATTGATCGAAGTGTGCGTTAATATTGAATCATAGATTGTGGCAAAGTCTAAAATAACATCCCTTGATTCATTTCTTACTACATAACCTTGCCCTCCGTGAAGGCATGAACTCTTTCAAAACTTCCACTATCTTTTCCAGCATGACCATTCAAATCTCATTCAATAAAAATCTTTTACCAATTTAGTACACCTTAAATCAATTCATACAAATCCTCCCAGAATTATCCTCCCATAATTTCTGCCTAATGCATTCTCCCACCCCTATTTGAGGAGTGCATGCACTATGTCAATAGTCTCTTCTCCTATAACAAATTTTATTAACAAAATTTAATCCCCTATCCTTCCAGCCTCAAGAACTTTTTCTTTAAGACACTTAGCTAGGATTATCCATACCCATTCATATTTTCATCTTTTCCTGTATACCATAATTTATATCATGTACTTTTAATCTCTCTACATTTCTCTCCTACTCACTTGATCTCTTGAATGCACACTATGTTTATTTTCCTACTAATTGTAGCTACTATTTACATTAGCTTCCCTTTTAAAGACCCAATGAAGTGTTTATACGAATTCTATTGTCTTGGACTAACTTCTTTACACACTTACTTATCAAAGTGCGGGAACTCTTGCTCATTTCTCACTATACCTAAGCACCAATGATTGTCTCTCTTACAAAGAACACTCTAACCAACCCTTGCCCACTTTTCATTAATTCCATGGTCCGATGCAGCACACTGCTAGTAAGGAATGGTCCAACTTGTATCAGTAGTGGAACCATTTATAATAAAGTGACTAAATCTTACATTGGCCATCAACATACACAATAGGGTGCACTACTTGATTGGGCTAGAGTGAAAACAAAGGAAGAAGCACTTGCTTTTGCTGAGCTAGAAATTGAGCATACGCTTCCTTCGGTATGATGACAAATTGAGTCATCTTGGGAGTTTAATGTGGCCAATGAACGACTAAGTTCAAGCAAAGTATACATTACAATTTTCCCTTTGAATACAAAATTGACCAATAACTTGTTAAATAAAAACCCATATTAAAAACCGCTTTAACCTAAGCACGCAAATAACTAAACCTTCAAAAACAAATGATTTTTACTTTAATTGAATTTCAAATGTAGATCCTTAGAAGAATTTTGTAGTAGCAATTAATCTTCAATAGCTGCATCAACCCCTTAAAAAAAATAAAAGAGTAACTCTATAACTAAAACATACAATAAATTGAGCAATAATTAAGAAACTCAACTCACATAAAACAAATCCCAAATGAAAATGGACAGCCCAAAAAGGAAAAAAATCAATTATACAGCCATGAAACAGAGAGTTAACAATAAACTTCCCTTCCAACTTCAACCAATAACTTTTTACAATTACATATTAATAAATATAATAGACGTAGCATGCTTAACTAACCCATCTAAATAATCCCAAATTATGCATATCCAGAAGCTAGTCCCTAAGTTCAATGAGATGTATGAGCACATATAAGTACATAAACCTATTTATTTATATTTACTAGAACCCGTTGCTGGGTAATCCCTGGGGCATTCACTCTAACAGGCTAATGCTATGTTTGGAAGTTTGGAGGGAAAGGAGAGTAGAGGGGAGGAGAGTAGAGGAGAATGATTATCCTCCACCCTGTTTGGATGTTTTTAAAATCAAGCAAGGGGGAGAGGAATAATTAATCCTTCCTCTTGTTTGGATGTTTTAAAAAATAGGATTGGAAGAAAAGGAAATGATTAAATATATTTAAATAAACAAATTTATTCCTATTTAAAAATGAACTCGCAACATCAGTCTATGATTAATTTGTTAGATTAAATAGTTATATGCCTTAGCACACTTTTATTATTACTATTTTTTTTTCATTGCTGCTCCTTACTGACCAAAAAATGTTCAAGAAGTAGATTAATTGTAGAATATATAGTTCTCACAAAAGAATTCAACGATTTTCCAAGCTCTCAAAAAAAATTCAAACTACCCACCTTCTTCTTCTCCTTCTTTGAAGCAATAAATAGACAAACCTCTAAATCCTTTGAAAAAAAAAAAAAAAAAGAAGAAGCACGCAATACAGAGAAAGCAAAAAAGTACAGAGCTCTAATACCCAAAACCCTTGAAATTTAGAGCAAAAAATGACTGACTCTAGAAATCAAATAAAAGAACAAGACCAAAGCATCATGAGCCCTCAAATTCAAAAGCGTGACTATTGCTCAGAAGCCACAGCTCAGCAGACTCAGCCAAGCTCTGCCTCCTCTGTGACCGTGAAGTCCACTCTACCAACCAGTTCTTCTCCAAGCACACTCGCTCATGTCTCTGTGATTCTTGTGACTCCTCCCTGCTTTCATTTTCTGCTCTACAGAGTGCTCTGCTCTGTGCCAGAACTGTGACTGGGAATGCCGCAGCCTCTCACTTTCACAAGTGCACAATAGGAGGCCAAGAATATATATTTGTTACAGAGGTATATAGTTTGTAATTTTGTTAATATGGTAAGGGTAAATTGGGTAATTCATTTGGTCAAGAATTTCTGTACTCTACTCTCCCTCCAAATCTATCCAATTTGGGGGAATTAAAAATGAGGGGTTCGAAGTAGTTAGAACCCCTCCAAACCCCTCCAAATCCCTCCCCCTCCTCTCTTAAAAAACATTTAAACAAGGTAATTTAACTTACTCTCCCTCACTCTACTCAACTCCCCCTCAATCCAAACAGAGCATAAGTATTTTATGCTCATGAATAACATATTTATACAGAAACACAAATCTGTTCAATAGGTGATAAAAAGCTTCCAAATTGAAACCTTTAATATATTAACAGCCGAAATTTAAGTTGAAACTTGTAGAAAACAAAGAAGGCAAATAACAATCAAATTTGAAAAAAATAAAAAACAAAGGAGAACCCAAACCTGTTCAGTAGATAAACAAGTGCCTCAAAAATTAGTTCCACCACTTTAATCGCAGCCGCTTTTAAGCTGAAACTCGTAGAAAACAAATGGTTAAAAATTAATTATTAAACAAAAAATCATCCTGAAAAAAAAAAAAAAAAAAACAAACAAAGGAATAGAAAGATAAAACCAAGAACCCAAACCTGTTCAATAGGCCATAAAAAGCTTTCGAAATAAAAGTTTTCACTCTGTTAGTTGAGCTCACAGCTTCATCCGAGTTGACTCTGATTAAGAATGAAAAAAGAATATCAATTATTAAACAACAACAACAACAAAAAAGATGCAAGTAATAAAAAATATTTGAAAATTGGAAAACAAAATTTTTTTTAAATCAGTAAAAATGCAAGCTGTTTATGCCCAAACGGGGTGGTTTGGGTTTGGATCCAAGTCCAACCTCTGAAATCCAGGTTTCTTGACAGGCCATGACAGCAACCCAGACCTGCAACGAAAAACTTCCATTGAAGCTCACAATGCTTCTGTCTGCCGACGACTGATGCGGATGTCATACCCATCAATATTATTATTTGGCTGGTTTATGGGCTGGGGTTTCTGAGAAAAACGGAGGATGAGAGAGAGAGATATTTGTTGCCGTGTAAAGGCAAAAAGAAGCTCGGAGAGTGGATTTTTTTTTTTTTACCAACTTTAGCTTAGGATGTTTCTCAAAAAAAAAAAAAAAAAAAAAAAAAAAAAAAAAAAAAAAAAAAAACCAAAAAACAAAACAAAACAAAAAACGTAGCTTAGGATGTAAAAATAATAATATTATTTTATTAGCACTTTGCCCCATCCTTTAAATTCTCCAAATACATCATTAACCACTCTTTTAATACAACTAGTCATTTCATTCCACATCTAATCATCATCTTCACCTAGGCATCACTTGTCCTCTTTAATCAATCTATCTTTGAACACAACTTCTTTCTCCCCCCTTCAGACCACATCACTCTCTAATATCTCTCTCTCTCTCTCTTTTTTCCATTAATTTGTTAACTTAACTTTTTATTTTTGTTTAACTTTCTAATGCACATATCTAGTACCACCAACCAATATTGAGTGGTTACATTCTCCCCTAATATCATCTTACAACCTTTACAACATCTACTATTAACTTTTCAAGTAAGGATTATATTTATCTACTATCAATTAAATTAAATGTGGGAATCCCTCTTCTTAAACCAAGTGTTCATTAATGTTAAATCCTATGTTGTTGTAAAGTCTATAATAACATCTCTTAATTCATTTCTTACTCCATAACCTTGGCCCCCATTAACTCTTTCAAAACTCCCACTATATTTTCCAGTATAACCATTCAGGCCTCATTCAATAAAAATCATTTCCCTGTTTGGTACCCCCTAAATCAATTCATTCATGATTCGTGTCCTCCCAAAATTTGTCTAATTGATTCTTCTAACTGTAGTTTGAGAAGTGTTTGAGACCATGTCAATTGTCTCTTCTCCTAAAACAAGTGTCATTATCAACATTCCACCCCTATCCTCCCAACATCAACCACTTTTTCTTTAAGACATTTATCTATAATTATCAGTACCCACTTCTATTTCTATATTTTTCTGTATACCATAATTTATATATTGAATTTTCAATCTCCTTAAATACATAATCTGTAAAATTCAAATTAAATTCAAATTACAAGGATAACTCCAACAACCTACTAATCGACTAATCATATCCCAAGATAACAGGGGAAGTTATATCATCAAGTGGTTAGTTATTGATAACAACAATCCTAATATATAATTCAAATAACAGCAATCCTAATTGAGGCATTATCTTCTCAGCAACCATCTTCTTCTAGTCATTATCTGCAGCTGCAACACTTAATCCAACGCATCCCAGGAACATAGCATAAACATGAGCATGTATCAACATAAGAAGAGCGAATAACAGAATCTTAAGGCTTAAAATGGTAGAAAACTAAGACAAGCAATGCATCATTTTAGTGGAATCTTTTTTGTAGCATATCAATTCTCTGTAGAATATATTATGAGTCAACTTCAAGCAACAGACATGCAGTTTCTTAGACAGTGATAAATAGCAGAAGTACACAATGCCCTCTCAAATGGGTGTTTTAAAGGCCAATAATCTAGATAGATTTCAAACATTATTTTATCAGAAATACTGGAGCACCACGATAAATGTGATGAGGATATACAGTCACAATGCAATGCTGGTGTTAGCAGAGAAAGGATCCAGAATTGGTAAGTGCTGTAGTGGCAAGTCAATTTGACACTAGATAGAGCAGGATCCAAAAGAACCAAATCGAGGGCTACTGCTCATGTGTGCAAATACAGATAAAGCACTAGCCACTCTTGGTAATGCAACACAAAAAGGATACTGCAATCAGTTTTAACTCTTAGACCAGCTATGACTACTACACAGGAAAGAAATCACAAGCATTGTGATCCTATTTAGTAACCACAAAGTTTGTAAACATCAGTTAGAAGGGTCCATTCCCAGATCTTGACAGACATAATCAATTGGACTAAAGTAGCACCATGACTATATATGCATGTTTTTTGTTCTAAGCTAGGGCAACTGTGTTGTCTATTTGTAGTATTCTATTATGGCTGCCATGGTTGGGTCAGATGCAGTGTCCTAATGTTCTGGCTTCTGTCTGGTTTAACCTATAACTTTTAACCTTTAATCTAGTTGCTGAAAATTTTAAAAATTGCATTGCAAATTTTATTATCTAAGCAGTTGGATGTGAGATCATCAGTAAAGCATAAAAACATATGTTGAAATTAATATAATTAACCTTACTTTGAACAAAGTGCAAATAATTCAAACTTCCACAGGGAAAATTGCGTAAGTGAAAAATTTTGCTTACTCTGTAGGTAGTTGACAATATCAGGCCACTTAACCCGCAATTAATGCCAGCTGCATCTAATGTCTCCTTCCCTTGAAGAAATTGCATTAGAAGCTCCTGATTGGGATGTTTGTAGGAGCCGCCCATACATCCAATAAGGTAATCCATAAATCTTGTTATACAAGATATGTACTGCCTTGAGTACCATACCAGCAGTTTTGTAGAAACCCTCATAAATTCCTCAGTACCAATAATGCATTACCCCAATGATCAGGATTGGACATAAATTAACCATGAATAACCAAAAGGGAGATATGATTAACACGACAAGTAGCTCAACAGAAAGAATAGCAGAAACCAGACAAATGAGCCTGAATATGAAAAGGTCGGCAGCATCTTGTGGTTGTACTTTTATCTCCAAATATGCAATGATATAGACAATTGTAACCATTATGAAAAGCAACATGATACCAAGATGTGTTTCAAGTGGTGAGACATCCAAGGCTTGAAAGTGTATACCAATTATGGCACAAAGAATTGTATTGAGGCAGACAAGAGGCGCATGAAATGCTTCAAAGAAAACGAGTGCTTCATCACTGGCACATTCACAAACAAAAAATCCATTAACATCAAAATCCACTTAACTTCTCCCCCTAAAAAAAGGGAAATTCTTTTAGCTTCAAATATTTCAAAGACGATCTTGTTATGTGCATTAATTTGAAAAGTATTATGATTTAAGTTGAGGGTGTAAAACAGGTTAAGGAAATAAAACGATTTGGGGTGAAGAGTGTTAAACAGATATATTATAAAAAGAAAATTAATATTGAATTGATTTAAAATAATATGTAAAAGAAGGATTTGTGTAACAAATTCCAGTTAGGTTAAAATTACAGGGAGTTAAGTTTGTTAGATGCTATTAACACATATAAGCCTACACCCTACTTTTTTACAATTTAAAAAAAAAAAATGATGTGTAAAGATTCTAATGGAGCAATTCATGTAACACAATATTACGAGGCCAATCAAAAGTCAAACTTCTTTGGTTTCTCTTCTGAGGTTTACAATCAAATTTGAAAGGAGAAAAACGAAGGAATAGAGAGATAAAGCCAAACCTGTTCAATGTGTGACCAAGAGTTGCCCAAATTGAAACCCTCAAACGGATTGCTAAAAGCACAGCAGCAAAAATGCTGAAACTTGTAGAAAACAAAAGGCAAAAAATCAATTAATAAACAAAAAAAATGATCCAACCATCAAAGTAACAATCAAAATTTAAAAGCAAAAGAATAGAGATATTAAATGAGCGTTAACAATCCGCTACTAAATACAAATAGATCCAAGTAACAATCAAATTTAAACAAAGAAAGAGAGGACTTGAAAATGGCATAGGAATAGTCATGGTTAGGGACTTAGGGTAAAGTTTTTTATAGGAGAGGCGTTGTTCAAGCAGTAATTTCTGAAATTCCTAACCTCTGCGGCTCGACGCATGCCGCTGTTTGATATCAATGAATTTTGGGATTCTGATGCCCAAATCGGGGGTTTTGGGTTTGGATCCTAACCTCTGAAATCCAGGTTTCTTAACACAGACCGGCAACGACGAACTTCCATTGCCGCTGCCATCGAAGCTCACAACGCTTTTTGTCCCCGTCCGAAGCTATTATTTTTACAAAATGGCAAATTTGACGGTCGATAAGTGCAATGATAGAGCTCGCATGGTAAGATGGACGGCTGAGATGGAGAGTTAGAAACCTTATCCATTAAATTAAAAAATTAAAAAATAAATACGATAAAAACATGCGTACTTGAGAAGTGAACATATATGGGGCGTTTGGTAAATGCATTTAAAAATTGAAAATTATTGTTTAAAGAAGTGTGAAAATATGTGTAAATGAAAAAATATGTGAATATACAAGTAACGTTATTTAAAAATTGAAAATTTTTGTTTGAAAACACAAATCAAACACCCCCATAAGTTCTCTATTTTCGTCCCTAAACTATCACAAACGTTCGTTTTTCGTCCCTAAACTTTTAAAAGTTCTATTTTCGTCCCTAAACTATCACAAAATTTCGTTTTTCGTCCTTAAACTTTCAAAAGTTTTATTTTCGTCTCTAAACTTTCAAAAGTTCTGACGGAGTGCTGACGTGGCTTGACAGAGTGCTGATGTGGGAGGGACGAAAATGAATACGTTTGGAAAAGTTTAGGGACGAAAATAGAACGTTTGAAAGTTTAGGGACGAAAAACGAACTTTTGTGATAGTTTAGGGACCAAAATAGAACTTTTGAAAGTTTAGAGATGAAAAACGAACTTTTGTGATAGTTTAGGGACGAAAATGATATTTTACCCTATTTTTAATTTGTAATAGAGAATTTTTTTTTATTTTAATGCAAAAAAATGAAGTTGATTCATTATTAAGCACTCACAGCAACGGTGCTATATTACTATATTTTAGCTCATCAAACACCAAAATCGTACTCCAGCAGTGGAGCTAAATCTTTTTTTTTTAAAGCTCCATTGTTACTGTGCACATCTATAAATAGATGTGCACTGTTCATGAGAGATAAAAAAAAATTATTTTATTCTACCCGGCGATTAAAATAATACCACGCTCCTTTTCTTTTTCATTCTTTTATCACCGTGCCTCTCTCTCTCTCTCATTCACTCTCATCTCATCTCTGAAGCTCATCTCTCTCAAGCTCACTCTCTCAACTCCGGTCTCTCAAGCTCATCGTCAACGTCTCCGACTCATCGTCAACTCTAGTCTCTCAAGCTCATCTCCGACTCATTGTCAACATCGCCGCCACCGAAGCTCGACATCACCGACCCACCAGCCGATCAGCCTTAGACCCACGCTGTCGATCGGAGTGCTTGCTCATGGTTGTGCTTGCTCGTGGATATTGGGTACCTGACTGGGAAACCCATGGAGCTCGCTGACTCACCCCTTCTGCCAACCCAGCTCGCCGATGTTGTGCTTGTTTGTGATTGGTGATTTTGTTTGGTTTGGGTTGAGGAAAAAGATTGGAAATTTGGTTTTTTTTTTTTTTTTTTTCTTGTTGTGGACTGGTGGTGGTGGTGGTTGTGGTTGGTGTTGTGGATGTTTTTTTGGGTAGTGGGATATATTATTTTATTGTAGTGGTTATATTATTTTATTATGATGTTTATATTATTTTATTGTATTGAAAACTAAAATAGATTCACTGTTGCAGCGTGTGTAGGTAAAATAGATAGAGTAACTTTTGGCGAAGTTAAATAACTAAATTATTTATAAAAAAAACAATTTAGACACAGTGAAATGCAAAAAGAAAAAAAAAAACATTTTTTTTTTTTTTTGGTTATCAGGAATACATAAAACATTTTTCTTTTTGCTGAAAGCACACGAAATATCTTTTCATATATTAATAATAATAAAAAATTCAAAAGGCGAGGCCACCTGGACCAGTGTTCTAACTTCTAAGCATATTTCCGTAGTCCCTGGCACCAAAACTGAGGATTAAATGGTCACTTTCGGGAAGGATTTCTGTTCGAGGAATATCTGTTGTCCTCACCAAAGGAAAAATGCATATATGATGAAGAAGAAAATGAAGTCATTAGACTAACCTTTCGTGATCAACCTCAGAATCGGAAATGGTCTGCGACTCCAACTCTGTGCTCTCATCTATTCTAGGAAATTCACAATAATGGTAAGTCATGCAGTCAGAATCGGAAATGGTCTGCGACTTCAACTCTGTGCTCCCATCCATTCTAGGATACTCACAATAATGGTAAGTCATGCAGTCAGAATCGGAAATGGTCTGCAGCTCCAACTCTCTGCTCCCATACATTCTAGGAAACTAACAATAATGCAGGACAAGTGGCGTATAATGTTCCTTGGGAACTTTTTTGGAATGCACAAAGAAAACAACTCGTACGTTATAAAGCGACTCGTTATTTGTGCATATATGATGAAGATGAAAATGAAATCAGTAGACAAAAGTCTTGCCTGGGACTCCAATTCTGTGCTCCCAGTTGTATTTAATGTTCCCTGGGAACTTTCTTTTGGAGTTTTTGGAGTGCACAAAGCAACGTTGTTGTCGAAAATTGATTTTACCACCTATCCATTTTTTTATTCTCGCTTTCTTATTCACCCTTATTTGTTTTCGTAAAATAGGATTTGGCTAAAGATTGCCCATTTTTAATTCTAGGGTTTCTCTAAATTTGAAAGTTATCACTTGGTAAGTTTTCATACTAAGGCTCAATCCAATTAAGTCGGTATCGTCTTCCAATTTCGCCATATCCTCCATTTTTGTTTTGTTGTTTTAAGATTAGGATCTCATTATGATGTCCTTCCTCACTTTCTTCTTTTTTCTTTCATTTATGCCGGATTGTAAAATTAACTCCGGGAAGGTAGAATAAAAATCAGTATGATAAAATATAATCAAATAATATTATAAAGTCCTCAAAATGAACAAACAAGACGTTCAATAAAATAAAATAAAAAATTATTCTTTTTCCCCAATCCTTTTTTTCTTATGACATGACACTTACATCTTAATTCGCGAATTTTTTGAACAAAACATCAATCCGCCTTTGAGTTTGTATTGGATTTTTTATTCAAGTCTTACCCCATTTTTTATTCTAAGCAACTCATACGTTGTAAATTGACTCGTTTGGAATACACAAAGTGATGTTGCAGTCGATAATTGATTTTACATTTTTTTTCCTCTCTTTTTTCATGCCTCTACACATTGGAGAGAGATCGCTCCTTATAAACATATCTTCATCTAATTTCTCAGGCAATGTGGGACTCCAAGATTACTTCTCCCTTTGGTCCTTCACACATTGTGTTAGGAACCTGGTGGTTCATAATGGGGACGAATATGAATTGTAGGGGAATTGACTTAATTTGAGGTAGTCACCCTCCATAGAGAAAGAGAGAGATGCACTAAGTAATTGATTTATTCTTCAATGATATCTAATATTTAATTACAATTATGTATTTAGAGGAAACTAACTCTAATCTCATTGGCCCACATGACTCAAAATAATTGGCTAGTTAATTCAACATGTGCTTTATGAATGAAGTCTTCTATTAAATGAGCTACATATTCTCAAATCCTAACTAACTCATCATAATCTCAGCTAAATAACTAACTAAAGAGATTAAAATAACTATGAAGAGATTACAAAGCATATGACATAATTTGGGATTCCTATTACAATGCTTTATTAATAATGGTAACAATTGCTTGATCTTGAACGGATTGTTGAATTGTTTGATTTTGTTTTAATTTTGCACAATTCCTCATCCTAATCTCTAGTTCGAGGTTATGACGCTATTGTCGTTTTTCTAAGGCTTCATTGATTGAAATTTCCATTTACAGAATCCTTTCAGATTAATTATGTCCAGGGGCGGCTCTAAGAGCAGCCCAGGGGGTTCAAATGAAACCCCCTGACCTGGTCCCCCCAAAAAAAAAATTATATATAATTTTTTTTTTAATCTTGTTTTGACCCCTACAACAAAAATATGAACATCCTGACTCTAAATTCTTGGTTAAGCTTAATTGAAATAAGTTTGAACATGATCCTTAGTTTTTCTCAATGTTCAATCAAGTAGTTTGAAAAGTGCTCTACACATTTCCAAGCCCAAGAAATCTTTTACTGCTTACTCCAATTCCAAAAGAGTGACCACGTGTATATTTATAAAACCATACACTTCAAAAGCAAAAATTTATTACTGGAGTATTATTTTTCTTAGTTTCACAGTTACTCCTAGCCCTACTCCTAACTGTGTTACTATTCTTTTTCTTTTTTTTTTTATAGGCAAAGTGTTTAGAATACTCTACTATTCTTGTTTATTCTATTTTTTTTATTCAATTGATATAATTTATAAATATAATAAGTTATTATTAATTTGATAAAAAAATGTATGATTAGTTATTTAATTCTATTTGTTTATACATCCAATGATTGTTGTAATAAGACTCTTAACGATCTTTAAATCGTTAATAATTTTTTAGAACTTGGAAGTTGTATATATAGAAAAACCAAAAACAACAATTAATCATCATATTTTTTTCACTTGCGCCTACCCTCCGCCAATAAATTTTTGGCTCCGCCATTATTGACCCCTCTAGAAAAAAATCTTGGAGCCGCCACTGATTATGTCGCAACAATTATACACCTTATTTGATCCAATCCATGAGGTCTAGAAATTGAAGCAACATAACCTAACTCCTGAAAAATTTTTGATGTTTTTTAACATAATTTTGTGTCATACTTATTTATGGTATCAAGGTTGCTGCAACTTCTTATAAAATCCTTAAGCTTTCTTTTTATTTGCACTCTGCATGTTTGAAACCACTATTGTTTATAATTTGAATGAGAATGATATTCTGTGATGCCCTAATTTGATTGATTATGGGCTATATGTGGGTGTATGATGAGTCTCACATTGGGCATATACTGGGTTGAATTGGACTTTATTAACATTTACAAAGAGCCTCAATTATAACTAGTCCTTTTGAGAGATAGCGTAGATGTGACTAGCGTTTTTTCTTAAATCGTAATATATTCCCTTTTTATGTGTACCATTAATGAACAATTTTCAACATCATAAAAAATTAAAATTGTCTATTGTTTGGAGTTTTAATTTTAGAGTTTATAACTCTATTCATTCTTTTATAGATTCGATCCATGTTTAGATAGTTTTCCATTTGTAATTCTTTAAGCTACTTCTTGACTATTTTCACAATGTAGTTTTGTTCAATAAAATTATTTGTACCTATAAAAAGTTTTTGTTTAAAGTTCATTTGGTTTCGTTTCTATTCAAACATTCCAACATTTCTTTCCTATATAGGTGATGGATAAGAGTAATTTCAAGATAACAAGAGATGAAGAGATTGAGGATTTAAGGTTACTCTTTCTGCATAGTTGGGGAATCTAAGGTGTGAAACTACTTTAATGTGGTTATCTAGTTGCCTATTACAAAACCACATTTTGAAACATCATACACTGTATAGTCAAATATTTGTAAATATGTTCATTTTGGGAGTTTTAATGGGTATTTTCATTTTTCTTTTCAATTTCTTTTTTTGATTGAATGTAGCTTGATAAAAGGCTTTTGAAATTTTGTCATGGGAATTGTCAGATGCCCATTTGAACTTTTGTTATTCTAATATGCTTTCACAGTTTGGTTATCCTCTTTATTTTCTAGGATTTATTGTTAGATATATGTCACGCAACAACAATTACAGGAGGAGTGAACTACAAACAAGTTTTGTTTGGAGATGATAGAATAAATACTAACATTTTTTGGTTACATAATGTTTTAACTATGGTGGAGAGAACCATCTTCTTTTATTTTGAATTGTGTCAAGTTTTATTTTATATGAATATATTTTGAATTAGAAACTTTCAAAAAGAATTGTGATAGATTTTATTTTAGATTTTCCAACTTATTTTAATATTTTGCTTATTTTTGCTATTATTCATAGGTTTCATTACACTTTTTGGTACAGTTCATGGATCTTACTATACTATTTCAACTAACTTTTACTTTTATTTGCAGTACTTTCAGTAAAAAGTTTTCAATTTCAGCAAAATAAGCGAATCCCAAAAGGACCCAAAATTATGATAGGTTTTGGGCTTGTTTGGTAAGAGATTTCTAGTAATATTTGTTTAAGTTTTGTGAAATACGTGTGTATGAAAAACGCAGTTGGAAATACGTATTATGGTGTTTAAATAACAGTTTTCATTGTTTAAACATTGTTACCAAACGAGACCTTTGTTTCATATTGATGTATTTTGAATTAGAAATTCTAGAAAAGAATTGCTATTGAAAGCTTAATATTCTAAATACTAGAACTAATTAAGGAATAGAGAGATTGAACCTAGAATCCAAACCTGTTCAATAGGCCAAAAAAAGCTCACTAAATTAAAACTCTCAGTCCAATCACTAAAGTCACAGACGCATTTGAGTAAAAACTGATGAAAAAGAAAGAAAGAAAATCATGTTTAAATAGCGGGAAGAATATGCAAGTGCCCCGAAGGTTCCTTTTCTCCAATCTCTTTATCCGCTCATTTCCTATAAATATAGCATTATTGCTATCAAACCCGTAATATTTATAGGGAATAGGAAATGAGCGGATAAAGAGAAAATTAGAAGAGGCTGTATCACTTAAGGGGTCAATGTCTTGATGTAATTATTTCACCTTGGTGTCTTCTGTATAGGATAAATATTTTATTCATTCAAAAGGAAAGGTCTGCAAAATAAAGAATTCTGAAGCATTCCATTTGGAAATCTCCGAGATACTACAAAGGGAACAAATTATTTGGACTCAAAAAGCTCAACCAAACTGCGGTTGATGAGAGAGAATTACCAAAAATTTTCATATGTTGGTGAACAAAGGAAGACTGAACAATAAAATCTTAAGGCTAAGATGGCAGATGATCAAAGGATCGACTCAGCATAAGACAGAACAAAGAATAGTGGATCATTTCAGTGGAATCCATATCAATTCTCAGTAGAACATATTTTGAGTCAACTTCAAGCAATAGACATACAGTGCCTAGACACTAATCCATAGTAGAAGTACTGTATGCCCTCTCAAAGGGGTGTTTTAAAGACTCTCGGTCCAAATGGATTTCAAACATTATTTTATCAGGAAAAAATTGGAGAATCACGACAAAATATGTTGAGGTATGCAGTCACAATGCAATGCTGGTACCAGGGGTCACTACAAAAAAAAAAGGCCTTAGGCCACGTTTGTAAAACGTGGCCTTAGGTCCAAAAAATGCGGCCATAGGCCGATTTGGCCTATGGCCGCATTTTTAAATGTGGCCCAAACCCCGTGACTATAGGCTAGAGGGAGTCTATAGCCGCACTTTCCAAACGCGGCCTAAGACCACGACCTATGGACGCATTTCAAACGTGGCCTAAGGTTATAGACTATGGCTGCATTCAAAACGTGGCCATAGTCTATCTCCAACCAAAAATAACAATATTGGGCATCCATGCTAATTAAAGTGAGCCCAATTTATTCATTTATTTGTCATTTTCCATTTATTTGTCATTTATATGCCCTATGTTTGATTCTAAATATGATACCCCTAATTTTTTGGGTTTATTAGCATGTGTTTCATGGGCATTTGTTAATATATTCTTTACTAAGTGTGTATTCGGTTGATTTGTACTATATAAACAATTATGTTGAGTCCTATTAGTTTAGGACACTACATTGCAACTTAGGTCCTAACAAAAACGTTAGAGAGATGACGAGAAGTCTCAGCATATAGAGGTGATAGCACTTTCCTTGTATTTTTCTTTATATTGTCTACACTCTACAGTCCTTTATCACCCACCACAATGAAATTCTTTGACCTCTCTCCGCAAAAATAACACCTCACCCCAACAATGAAAATCACCATTATCTGTTGATAACCGCAATCTAGAGATTTTATTCCCAATTTGTGTCGATTAAATAAATTTTAGTTCTTCTTTTATTAGTTCAGGTCACTTAATAAACAAATCCCAGAAACCCACACACCCCAATCTCTCAAACAAAACCAAAAATTAAAAAAAGCTTTGACATTTGAAATACCCACATCCCCAAATGCAAAGATGATGAACTAAAAAGCCAAAAACACAGACACACACAAAATGAAACCAAATATACTGAGAGAGAGAGAGAGAGAGAGAGAGAGAGAGAGAGAGAGAGACTCACGGTGGCGTTCGATGATTGTGAAGGGATCTAAAGAATCAAAACGACGCTGGTGGTTTGGAAGAGAGTGTCGGAGGGAGGGATCTGGTGGAGGTCGGCGAAGATGGTGGTGGAGGAGATGAGGGAAGCGAAGGAAGATCTGCTCTGATTAAGGGTGATGGGTTGAGATCGGGCTTCAGATCGATGGAGGCTGTGTGTGATAGGAGAGGCAAGGGTTGAAAAGGTTTTTAATATTTATATAATTCCTGAAGCCGCGTTTTTAAACTCTGGCTTTAGGGGCCATCTGAGGCCGCGTTTAATTAAATGGGGCCACTTCCTAAAACTAAAGCCACGTTTTATACACGCGGCTACAGACAAAACTTAAAGCTGCGTGTATAAAACGGGGCTTCAGGCAAGCTAGACCTGCATTTTTTAAACACGGCAAGAGTTAAGATTTAAAAAAAGAAAAAGAAAAAGAAATAGGCAGGTCCTTGGACCACGTTTCAAACGCGGCTTTAGACCCATTCTATGGCCCCGTTTTTAAAACGAGGCTTTTGTTGTTGTATTTAAGCCCCGTTTTTGTAAAACAGGGCTTTAGTTTGTTTGGGGCCGCGTTTTTACAAACGTGGCCCAAAAAAACGCGGCCTAATACCCCTACGTTTTGTAGTGGGTATTTGGTTTGTGTTTTTCAAACAACAATTTTTAGTTTTTAAACAATATTATACGTATTTCTATACACTTTTTCACTCATACGTATTTTTACAAATATTTTTAAATAACAATTTTCAATTTTTAAACACATGTACCAAACGGGCCAAACATCCAAAATTGGCAAGTGTTAGAGCATTCACACCCCAAATGCCAAATGTAAGCATTTTTTAGCATTTAAGCCCAAAATCTCCACTCCATCCAAAATTGTAAAAGTCAAATATTACAAAAAAATTTGCAATACTGCTACAGCGCAATTCTACATTTAGAATTGCACTATAGTTAAATGGTAAAATCTCATATTATTATTTAATTCTTTCTCTCTCCTACTTTTTAATAAATATATTGTAGCTAATGTGTTGTATTGTAGATGATGGTAATTTTAGGATATATTATTTTATTATGTAAAAATATTATTTTAATGTGTTGTATTATAAAATAAAAATTAGTTGAAAAATAAAATTGTATAATCGATAAAGTAGTTTTTTTTGAAATAATAAGTAAAATAAAATGGCATTTGAGGGTGTGAATGCTGTTAATTAAAGCGGCAAGTCATTTTGATGCGAGATGAAGCAGGATCCAAAAGAAACAAATGGAGGGCAACTGCTTCTGTGCGCAAAGACATATCTGGCAATAAAGTATTGCCAGGATGCCCCTATCGGGAATAAAGACACAGTTAATGAAAAAGCATTAAATGCTTGACTCCCACTTGCTCTTCTCTCAGCTCACCGAATCTTGCTTTCTTTCTTTTCTTTCATTTATTTTCTTCTACTAACCACTTTGACAAATGAATAAAATATTGAAGGGTTTGGAACACACCACTTACGCAAGATTGATTCTCTCAAGATCTGGTGGTGGAGTCTTCTAACTCATGTTTGCACACCTTGTGGTTCCTTCATAAGATGATGATGCGTGTGATTCCTTTCCTTGGTAGTAGAGTCAGCTGTGTAAGATTTTAGCTGATTGCAGTATCCTTTTAAGGTAAGAAAAGAAAGAAAAATAGGAGTTGTGTCTTCACAGCCAGGAAGTGTTAGGCCTGTGAGGGAGAAAAGGCGAAATCCAGCGCCTTTTTCGTCTGTGAGTAAAAAACAAGCTGAAGAAGGATAAATGAAGTGGCCCTTCGGCCATTCCTTTCCTTCTCTCCTCTCCAATTTTTATTCAGCAAAAAGGTTTCTCTGCACTCTTGGTTGAAGTCATTTTCTTCTTCCACTTGTTGTGTGATCTGCACTTTTGGTTGGGCGAGTTATAATTGCTTTCAAGTAAAGGCATTTTTAGAAGGGTGTTCTTGAACCTTTAGTCTTAGAGTGTGCATCCATTGCGAAGGCTATTGCTATGGTCTAATCTTTGGGGATCGTTCGGCCACAAGAGTCGTTCTAATTCTATAGCGCTGTGAGATCATTCTAAACTTTCTCTTTAAATTTCTGTTCTTGCTAATTTTCTAGGATTTGTATTGTTGAATCAAAACTTGTTTTTCATAGCTATATTTTCCAACTAAGTGGCACAACTGCATATGTATGTTTTTCTGTCCAAGCTTTGGCAATTGTTTTTTCCTTGCAGTATTGTCATATGGCTGTGGTTGGGTCAGACGTGGTGTCCTAATATTCTGGCTTGTCTGGTTTTGTTTTTCCTACTAACAAGTTTATGGCGTTGGTCACAAAATTAAAATAAAATAGGTATCTCCCTTTCCATAAAACCTTTTAACCTTAAATCTAATTGTTGAAAATTTGCAAATTGTATTGCAAATTATTTTATTTAAGCAGTTGGATGTGAGATCTTTAGTAAAGTAAAAAAATTAAATGCTGAATCTAGTATAATTAATCTTTGAATAAAGTGTAAAAAAGTTCAAACTCCCAGAAACAGAACATTGCATAAGTACAATCTTTTGCATACTTCAGGTCTAATTAACAATAACAGGCCACTTTAAACAATTTCTTCCATCTGTATACCTTTGTCTTCCTGTCCCCTAGAAGAAAATGCTTAAGAAGCTGCTTATTGGAATTTCTGTAGGAGCCAGTCATATGTCTTACAACCTAATTCATAAATCTTCTGACTGTGTAGTAGAGACACTGAGAAATTTGTTGGTAGGAATGACTTAGTACCCCCACAAGCAGGATTGGACATAAATTAACCATGAATAGCCAAAAGGGAGAAGTGATTATTGCAGCAAGTAGCTCAATAGCAATAATTCCAGAAACCAGACAAATGGACCTGAATATGGGAAGGTCAGCGTCTTGAGGTTGCAGTTTTATCTCCACATATGCAATGCTATAGACGATTGTAGCCATGATGAAAAGCAAGATTATAGCAAAATGCGTTTCAAGTGGTGAGATGCCCAAAACTTGAAAGTGTATACCAATTAAGCCAGCCAGATATGAGACGAGGAAGGCAAGAAGCCTATGAAATGCTTCAAAGACACCATGTGCTTCATCACTGGCACATACAAAAACAGGAAATCCTTCAGCTTTAATATTACTTTTTTTTTTTTTTTTCCCAAACATAAGAATATCAAAATCCGGTTTCAAGAAATTTTTATTTTAATCCCGCAAAATCCACTCAACTTAATAATAAAAGAAGGAAATCCTTTCAGCTTTATAACCTACCACAATGAGTTTAATTCAACACGAAGAGATGGACAAGCCACTAACAATATTATTTCATTCAACCTTACTACAAGAAATAATCTCTGATATGTCTTATAGGTCTAATAACTGATATAAGACTTATAGTACCACAACAACACTTTGGAATCATTAGGGATCCTCAACAAACTATAATTAGAGTTGGTCATATGAATTCTTTCCACCATTCTATCTTATGCAAAATCATACTCTTTGTTATCTTCTTAAGTGACATCTTTTTGCTTTTTTCTACTTTCATTATAGTTATTTTAGATGTTCCTCTCAATTTCTCCATTTACTCAACTTGAACCAACTCATGTTCCTCATTGGTAGATTAATTGTTCTCCTCTACACGTGATCAAATTGTCTCAAGCAACTCTCACTCATCTTTTCATCAATAAGATACTTCTATCGTTAAGCGAATATCTTTATTTCAAATCTTAATTAACATTGTAATTTTACTTATCCATCTCAACATTTTCATTCTAGTAAACTCTTTGAAGGTCGGCTCCACCCTATAGACCATTTAGGGAATTGCTTTAGGGCCACTAGTGTAGAAAGATCCCATAATGATGGTCACAATATCATACTTTTATATGAGATGAGTTCAAGTTACACCTAGTATAACTTGACTAAAGTTACCCATATTTTAGACCATTTGATTCTTATTAAATCTAATATCAAGCAAAAAGATTAAGTCTCACGTCATTAATTTATAATTAATATTTGTCATGTCAACTCATTTTAATTAAATTCCCCCACATTCACCTTCTCTCTCTCCTTAATAGTCATCTTCCACTCCCCAGAGTTTTTACAACGTTGCTAAGGTGTTTTGCCTGACTTTACTTGTTCAATGAACCTTTTGAAACTACAGCAGTATTTGATATCGATACAACTTGCCAATCCTCAATCTTTGCCTAGGTGTTTTGCTTGATGGATTTAAATCACATCCTGATAGTTCTCAAGTCTATGGTACCCACTAGAACTAGAGAACCATATTAATAAATTAACAAAAAATCACATCTAAAACTCAAACTTAAACCCACAAATGACAAATCACTTTCAAATAATAGAGGTCGAATGTGGGGTCTAGCGGCTTCCTTTTAAGGAAATCACAATGAAGCAAACTATTCTTGTGGAACCCATCCTTATTAATTTTTTAATCCATGACAATCTCAAAGCCTCATTAATTTTTTTATTTTTTATTTTTTTATACAAGATAGAATTTCTACTCTAGTCTAATCTAAGTATATATATATATGTAAAACTCCCTCCTGGAGACTTGAACCCCGCCCTTTACCTCCCATACCCTACAAGCACTTATACTTGTGGAGTAACCACTGCACTAAGAGTGCAAGGTGGGTCAAAGCCTCATTAATTACTCACCCTTAAGTAGACATGGAGCTCTTGCTTTGCACCATGGTGACGTTGTCGTCCCTAACAGTAATTGTGAAAGCCACTTTTGTTATTAGGGGTCCGTTTGGATACAGCTGAAAACTAAAAATTGAAAACTGAAAAACACTGTAGCAAAATAATTTTTAAATGTGTGAATAGTACTGTGGGACTCATTTTTAATGAAAAAGTTACTGAAAAGTGAAATTTGTGGGTCCCATGACTGAAAAGTTGCTCAAAATTACTGAAAAGTGGCTGAACAGTTGCTGCAAATGTTACTGTGTGAACACTGTTCACACCACCGAAGTCAACAATCACGGTTTTTGAAAAAAAAAAAAAAAAACGCAAAACGCAAAACGTGAAACGCTCACAGTAAACGCACAAACCAAACATACACTAGATCTCATTGAAGAGAAATAGAAGTTGGTGGGGAGTGGAAGATGATTATTAAGGAGAGAGAAGGTAAATTTGGGGGGATTTAATTAAGGAAAATTGTTAACCAATGCCGAGCATTGGTTTAAGAGCAATTTTAAAAACATTTTATTAGGAGAATGATAAATAATAAATGTTGTTAGCAACTTTTTATATTTCTCATAAAAGCAGTGTCAAAAATTTATTCCTATTATAGTTTATTAATAATTATCCTAAGGGCATTCATTAAAATGGTCTTTTAATTAAAATGAGTTAGCATAGCATATTAATTACATATTAATGATGTGAGAGATAGCTTTTTGCTAACAGTTAGATTTAATGAGAATTAATAGTCTAAAATAGGTGTAACTTTAGAATTACACCTGGTGGTCTAATAGAAGTATCTTCATATATAGCAACTTAAAAGATCAAATATGAATATCATCTCCAACTTTTTTATTTCTTGTGGAATTGATTACTTTGAAATTCATAGTTTTTTAATCTGTTTGGATCATTTATATGTTTAGAAGTATTGCATTTATTTCCTATGGGGAAAATAGAAGCGAAAGTTAACACAACAAAGAATACTCATAAAAGTTTGCAGACCCACCAAACAAAAATGTTCTAATTTATGGTTACATAATCTAAAGTAGCATAACTTTGTAGTGAAAATCCCCTCATAAATATATAAAATATAATTGTAATATGTAACATGGACATAAATTTTAAATCTTAAGAAAATATTCAAATATTGTCACAAACACCATTCAATAAAAAAATAAAATAAAATAAAATAAAAACCATAAACTCGGCCAATTTTTAGCAATTCAGCATCTGATACCCAAATTATAGTGAAAATCAAGCATTGACTATCTTAAATCAACAAAATCAACAAGCATAAGTAGAAACCCGACTAGCAAAGGAATAAAACCCATCTCTTGTTCGTCGTTTTTTCCATTTCATTCCCACTATGATTTCGTTGGATACACAAATCTCTTCTATTATTGGCCATAAAGATTAGAGAAGCTTGAAAACTTAAAAGCAAACATACAACAAAAAAATACCTTTTCCTTTTTCCTTCTTAACTAATTTTCATACTCATAAGAAATATATGACCCAACAACGATAGTGGACAACTTTTTTCTTAAAACAAAGAGTTCAAAAACAACCAAGCAAAACAAGACATACCCCCTTCCCCTTTAAATTTGAAAATTAAAAATATGGCTTTTCACCCTAAAATTAAAACCACCATGAATACAAGAATTTGAGATTTTCCAATGTAAGACTACATTTCCTCTATTTTCTAAGCAACAAAACAAGAAGAAAATCCAACAACCAAATGTAGGATAAATTGGGTGCTTGTGGTGGTTTAAGGTTTACGAGAATTTCTGGATCTAGGATTCAGAAATGTAGAAAAAGGGGTTAGTGCTCAAAATTAGCTAGGGTTTTATGAGAATTTTATTTGGGGTTTTATTGTTGAGAAGTCATGCCTTTATGTTGGCTTTATTCAATGACAAAACTTCATATGTAATGTATTGTTTGGTGATGTATTAGTTTCTAGGTTTTCATGTAAATTGGGGTAGTGTACATAAGCCTCTCCTTGAAGACTGGAAGCTGCATCAACCCGAGATCTCACAACCTGGAGGCGACCTTCTCGCGACCTAAGTTGCCCTTGAAATCCACGTGGCAGGTGTTTGTCTGAAAGTGCAGACATGCACCTCGCAACCATCTCGCGACCTTAGTGGGTGAACAAGTCGCGAGTTGCACGATCTCTATACTCTGCAAAATGCACCAACCACTATTTTTATGCCAGCAGACACATAGTTGTGAGGAGTGGCAAAGGGCTTCAGATAAGTATTGACCATTCCCTAGAAACCCTAAGGGTGCCAATCCTTTGTATGATATGAGAAAGCTTTTTCTTAGAGAAAAACTAAGTTCTTCATCTCATTTTTCCATCTTTTTCATTCCATTGATAGAGATTTTGTAAACACAATCCTCATCCACAAACACATAACTATGAGTGAGTAAATGAGAAAGGAAACTTGAAAAGCCACAACCTAATTCCAATCCTCATTAGTGGTGATTCCACTAGAGCTTCAATGGAGGGTCTCCAATAAGCTAGGAGGAGAAAGGGCTTGGTAAAGTCGGTTGCTAGCTGGAGCTTAAATGGCTCAAGTACAAGTAGGATAGTGGGTTTGAAGGGTTTATTGTATACCTTATGTACTACAACTATTTATCTAGTGGAGATTTTCGATGGGTGGTCAGGGGAGAGGTGTTTACGCCTAGGGCTTGGGTTTTCCTCTTCCATAACATTTGTGGTGTTATGTGCGGTTTGCTTGTCTTCCTCTCTCTACCTTATCTAGTTTTATATATTGCCATGATTGTGTAGAGTAGTTTGTGTGTTTGGAAGTTTTGCAAAGTCACTTATGCTTTAACTTGTGATTAGTTTAGTGTTAAAATCAACTTAGCCATAAAATCTGGTACTAAGGGTTCTAAATACTTGCTAGGATTGTTTTAGCATACTTTCAATTGTTTTTATAGGTTGGAGTAAGGGTTTAACTTGAGTTGTATAGACAAAAAAAAAGATAGACATTAATAGTGTTTAGAATTGACATCAGAATTTAGCTCTTGGGCTTGTTCCCGCACAAGTTTGGTAGAGGGCAAAAATACTTGGCAACAACTTATTTTTGATTGCATGCTATTCCACAAACAACTCTTGATCTATGTATACTCGGCCTTCCAATCAGCATACTTAGGATCCATAGCGGGAGGGAGATCATCATTTAGATAATTAAAGTTCTTCCTATCAAAAGAAAAACCTCAACTGTTTGGGCCCATTGCATTACTCCCATTAAGACAATTCAAAGTAATAGAAAGCACATCAGAGGGGAATAAGAAATTGGGCTGTATACCATCATTGTATTCTAATAAGCACCCAATTAAGACAGAGAATAAACAAGTGAATAAGATGCGGCACCTATGAGCAACACTAAAAATAAATAGCAACTAAAACAATGGCTGACAGTCAGTCCACAAACCAGTATTCCCAAAAGGCAATCTAATGCGGGATGCGGAAGCATCAACAAGCAAAACACGTCTATCCCTAGAAAACAAAAAACAAAAGACGTTTGCTTTTGAAAATAACCTCGAATCCATGAGGGTCATTGAATCCACAAAGAGAAAGGGTTTTGGAATCTACCAGAGAATAATAGACAAAAGTCTGAATTTTTATTAATATCAATAATACTGAAAAACGTTTATAAACATAGGGGCCTATTTAAGGGCTCTATAAAACTTGACAGACAAGAAAATATATTCTAAAGTAACTCCTAATTAATACCTAACTATAACAGGAATCAAATTTGACATAAAAGCATTAAAAGCACTTAAAAACAAGGAAATAAATCACCTAAACCTAAAATAACTTTTTTTACATAAAAATATCAAAATTAAATAATTACAAAAACTAAATTGTAGATTTTATCCTACATCTGATCCCTTCACTTGAAACAAACTCGTCCTCGAGTTCATTTTTGAAATCTAAAATCTTCCGCTCCAAATAAACAAATACTTTGAATGCTTGAGTCCCATGATCTTCTTTCCAATACTTGCAACTCATCAATAGAATAAACAAATCAACTTGAATTTCTTTCTCCTTGGTCTTCATGTAATTGTAGAGATTTACCAAATAAGAACTGACAATTAAATCAAATCTATCAACTCCAATATAATCAATAAAGTTCAGTGTATCACTTACCACCAAAATAAAAGGATCTTGAGATTGACAATCATATAATTTGATTTCATTGAGATCCTTGAAACTATCCTCTTCAATTTCTTCCTCAATGGTCTCTACCATCTTGACTTCAAGATCTTTCTCTATAATAGGATCTTCATTATTCTCCTCCACAATAATCTTGATTTGAGCATCTTCTTCCATAACAAGACCTTCATTAATTTCTTCAAAAATCTCTATATTTTATTCTTTGACATCTACATAATCTTCAAGAACAATATTTTCTTCAACATGCAATTCTTCCTTTAATGGTTTAATATATGGCTCTTCAAAATAATTCAAGTATGAACAACTTGGCCAATAATAATCTTGTTTTGTATATGACAAAAGTTTATCTCAATCCAAAGGATAAAAGTTGATAGCAAACATCTTTTTCATCCTTGGTCATGAATGAATTTTGTCTTTACCTCGTCTAATTCTATTAGACTGTATTCGTTCCCACCAACCATAAGGCATACTCACTAAGTTTATACAGAGCAAGATTAACTTTTCTGTCATAATAAATATTCTCAAAGTTAAATAAATCCTCTAGATCAAGTAACCAATCAAGAAAATCTTCTTTATAAAAATAACCATTAAAAATTGCAATTCTTCTATAAGGCCTATATGAAATTTGCTTACCAAAGGTTGCCCATGAGTTATGTCTTTGCAATAGTTATCCCTATTGTTTCCATGCTTCAACGACAGCATCCTAGCAAAGATATTTGTGAGTGCTAGTTGTATATCACGTAATACTTGCTAAGTTTTCTATCATCGAAATTGCTACTGTCACATACGTTATCCACCAAACCAGGATAAATTAAGGCTCTGATACCAACTGATGCGGGATGCAGAAGCGTTAAGAAGTAGAACATGTTTATCTCTAAAAAACAAGAAACAAAACACGTTTGTTTCTGAAAATAACCTTATATCCACGAAGATTCCTTAAATCTACAAGAAGAAAGGGTTCTAGAATCCACCAGAGAAATAATAGACAAAATTCTGAATTTGTATTAATATCAATAATACTGAAAAACGTTAACTGAGACTTAGGGACCTATTTAGGGTTCCGTAAAACTTGACAAACAAGAAAATATATTCTAAAATAAATTCTAATTAATATTTAACCATAACAGGAACTAAATTTGACCTTAAAAATATTAAAAGCACCTAGAAATAAGGAAGTAAATCACCTAAACCTAAAATAACATTTTTTTACATAAAAATTTTAAAATTAAATAATTACAAAAATTAAATTATAGATTCTATCCTACATCACAATCACCCACACTCCACACAACAACCCAGCAATTAGAAAAGCAACACAACAGTTCCAAACCAACATATATGATGCAGCCATGGAACATTAAAATGTTACTACTTTACAAATTCACATATTCAAGATTTATTTTGTAGGGCCATGCTTGAAGTCTAGTTGAAGTAAAACTAAAAGTCATGTGATATTAAAGGTCTAGTTGTGTCTTTGGGTTAAAAGAGTTTTTAATATGGGATTTAATTTAGTAAGTTATGGTCAATTTCATATTTAGAAGCAAAATTGTAATTTCAGAAAACCCTATGAATTAAAGATATTTTTGGTAGTTTCATAACGTAGTTGAGTTTAGAATTTTTTAGGAGATTTTAAATATCTTACATTTTATTTTGTTAGACTCCAATGATCCATGGATTAGAAGTGTAACATAAAATACAATAGGATGCACTACCTGATGGGGCTAAAGTGGAAGCAAAGGAAGAAGCAACTCCCTTTTGCTAAGCTAGGAATTGAGCATACACTTCCTTTGGTATGGAGATCAATTCTATTTCTATCTCTAGAGTCATCTTGGGAGTTTAATGTGGCCAATGAAGAAGAAAGTTCAAGCATAGTATTAATTACAATTTTGCCTTGCCTTTGAATACAAAATTGACCAATAACTTCTTAAATAAAAACTCATATTAAAACCATTTTAACCTAAGGACACATATGACGAAACCTTATCCATAAAAATAAAAAATAAAAAAAATAAATTTAAACCTACAAAAAGAAATGATTTTTACTTTAATTGAATTTCACACATAGATCCTTAGAAGAATTTTGAAGCAGTAACAAATTAATCTTCAATGGCTACATCAAACTCTTAACAATAAAGAGTAACTCTATAACTAAAACATACCATGAATTCAGCAATAATTAAGAAGCTCAACTCCCATAAAACAAATCCCAAATGAAAATCAACTCCACAGCCAAAAAAAAAAAAAAAAAAATTCAATATATTATACAGCCATGAACTAATAGTTAATAATAAACTTCACTTCCAACTTCAACCAATAATTTTAACAATTTCATATTAATAAATATGATAGACATAATAATATGCCTTATCTAACCCATCTAAATAATCCCAAATTATGCTTATCCAGAAGCTAGCTCCTAAGTTCAATGAGCTATACAAGAACATATAAATACACACACACACACACACATATATATATATATATATATATTTTATAATGTAGGGAACCCTCATAAAGAATGGTCATTTTGGACTTCAGTAAAATCTACGAGTAATTGTTGGGTAATCTTGGGGCATTCTCTGTAATAGGTTAAGCCGTTTATGCTCATGAAGAGCATATTTTACCCAAATTTGTTCAATAGGTGATTAAAAGCTTCCAAAATTGAAACCTTCAATAAATTAACAGTCGCATTTAAGTTGAAACTTGTAGAAAACTAAAGGCAAATAACAATCAAATTTGAAAAACGAAGGAGAACCCCAACCTGTTCAATAGGTAATTAAGAGCTTTATAAATTGGTTCCACTGCTTTAATCACAGCCGATTTTAAGCTGAAACTTGTAGAAAAAAAAAAGGTTAAAAAATCAATTATTAAACAAAAATTGATCCAATCATCTTGAAAACAAAATGAAAAAAACAAAGGAATCGAGAGATAAAACCAAGAATCCAAACCTCTTCAATAGGCCATGAAAGGGTTTCGAAATAAAAGCTTTCAATCTGATCGTTGAGCTCACAGCTTCATCTGAGTTGACTCTGATTTAGAATGAAAAAATAATATCAATCATTAAACAAAAAACAATCCAAGTGACAATCAAATTGGTGAATTGGATAGCAAAAATAAAGAAAATCAGTATCAATGCTAGCTATTTATGCCCAAACCTCTGAAATCCACGTTTCTTAAGAGGTCATTATCTGAAGAAGAAGAAGATAAAATAGATAGTATACGACCTGTAGCTTTGATAAATGTATAGAAGGACAGTCGTATATATTGTGTTAACTGTTAGTTAGTTAATTAAGCTTACACGTGTATTAAGCTGGTTGGTCAGCGTGTATAGTTGGAATTAGTTAGCGAGTTTGTTAGGCTTAGACGTTAACCTTTCTTCCCTCTCTACTCTGTTGCTCATGTATAAATACAGAGCATTGTATCTATTTCATTTTAAGCTTCAGGAAACTATTCACAGTACTTTAATATATTTTATTCTCTATATTTTCATCTCTATGATCTAGTTTTTTTTATGGCATATGAGCAAAATACTCGATATTTTATAGGTTAAATTTACTGTATCTTAATAGCTTAACCCCACTTTTCTATTAAAGCTCACAATGATTCTGTCCACCGCCTATGCCAAAGCCATATCCATCAATATTATTATTATTTACAGAAAAGGAAGATTTGACTATTGAAAGTGACACGGACACCAATACCAAGTTTGCTGGCAATTTTAAGGAATCACAAACTCCATGGAATAGTAAAAAAAAAATCTCCAGTCAAATTATTTATAAATAGCTTCTTCTAAAAAGAACAGTTAAATATCACATGATCACAATTCATTGGTAAACTTTTCTTTCTTTTATCTTTTTAGAACAAAAGTAACTACTACCATATTATGGTACATGATTCAGGACCATCTCCGATTCAATGCTAATAAGAACAGAAAATGTACCATATCCATACTCTTCAAATGTTAGAAAGGAAAAAATGAAAACAAATAAATAATCTGTCAGCATCTGATGTGGTATAAATTAAAACAAAAACAAAATAACACTAAGATTGATAACGTCAAACCCCTGGGCGCAGTAACATCATGGGAATCGGAGCCTGGCCCTGGAGAGTCTCTCATGTCATGAGTCATGAGAGTACCAAACTCCACAACACCTTTGGATAGATAACGCCCAGCTGAGCAAGAAGTTACCAGAACCTTTTTTTTTTTTTTTTTTTTGGGTTTTGGCTACTCTGCAGTCTGCACTCCACGGAGGGAAAAAGGTTTGTTAAATCATTCTGAAGATTTCAAATTTCACCTGCTAGCTAGCTAGGTTAGATAGATGGTTTCGACTTTTGGCATGGTGCTGGGGATGAAGGGCATCCAAGCTAATTAATGGGGTTTAAATGGTAGAGGTTGGTTTAGGGCTGAAGGGCAATTAAGCGATGAGTAAGTACTGTGCTTCATCAAGTAATTGGCTTGTACTTCCCATCCAAAAACAAAACAAAACAAAACAATAATGGGGTTTAAATGGTAGAGGTTGGTTTAGGGTTGAAGGGCAATTAAGAGAAGAGTAAGTACTGTGCTTCATCAAGTAATTGGCTTGTACTTCCCATCCAAAAAACAAAAAAAAAAAAACAAAACAAAACAAAAAAGAATTGTCTTTTACTTGAGGGAATGTGTGAGCGTGCGTAGTTTTGCCGGCCCTCCATTCACTTATTGCAAGCTACCATCTCCACGTATATTGTTCCAATGAAATGATCAGAATATCAAGTGGTGGGTACTGAGTAGTGTACTATTTAATAAGCCAATAAGAAAATATTGAAGATAGATTGATCGTATACATAAAGTGAATAAGAAAATGAAAGCAGTAGACTGTACTAACCTGCCATGATTGCTTAGATTAGCATAGATATCACGTTCGGAAATGGTACTTCTCTCTAAGTCCAACTCTGTGCGTCTTCCAGACATTCTCTCGTCTTTTGCTTCAGGCCTTCAGCACTCTGCAGACTTTACATTTATAGCAAGTAGCACTAGTCTTCGTTTCCTCAGCATATAAAAAGTAATTAATCAAAATATTACGTAAAAAATATTAATAAAAAAATTATATGGTTAGTTTTGATTAGTCCCGCCTCTGCTGCAAAGCAATGGCAGGAAGAAGAGCGAGGTCCCACCACGCACAGATTGTAACTTTGATCGATCACGCAAAGATTGCAACTTGGAACGAGATCAATATCCCAATTTGCTGTCTTCGTTTTGCAATGAGAAAGAAGGTAGGTCCCTATCAACTATTTTAATTGGAGAAATGATATGTCTACAACATTTTTACAGCAAATTTTAAATAGCAGGTTGTTACTGGTTATTATTGTTGGGCAAAAAAAAAAAAAATTTAGTGTTAAATTCAAATTTGAACTAATAACAACAAACTATCTATGATTTGTTATGAAAATATTATAAAAATATTATGAACGTAACACCTTATCAAGATTGTAACTCACATAAGAAAGAAAGAAAATAGATAAAGCAAAAGAAGAAATGATATTTTAGACTAAACGACACCAGTTTAGTATAATTGTTGTAGTTTTGTGTTTTAGTGTCTAAAGCTACATGTAGTTTATAATATATTCAAGTAGAAGATGTTCACACGTGGAGTAACCAACTAACACACGTGCTGTAATTGTCCACTTGTAATTTGGGATATTTTTCTTTGCTCTATTTTTGTATTTAGTTACATAGATTGGACAAATTCATTCATTTAAGTTGAAATCAATATTTTCTTAAAAAAGAAAAAAAAAAATCATTTCTTCGTTTCTTTCTTGTTTTGCTTTATCTCTTTTCTTTCTTTCTGATGTGAGTTACAATCTTGATACGCCTCTTTGAGTCTCTTTCAATTGCAATTAAAGGTACGGGTCCACACATGAGTCCCACCCCGCAAAGATGGGAAGGTACAAATTTGAACCCTTGAGTCTTGATTGCTGCAATTAAAAGTAGATCGAATCGGGAATCCTAGTCCCACCACGCAAAAGTTAAACAAGGTCAAGGTCCTTGACTCTGTCACACTTGCAACATTATTTTAACAACATGAATGTGTAAATCACCTAAAGTCCAAATAACCCTTTGCTTCTCTGTTGTAAATTTTTCTTTTTGTTATTGTTCTTGTAATGAACTCACTCATATGCTAGCTCCTTTGGCTTTTCTTTTCTTTTTCTTTTTTTTTTTCTTTTTTTTTTTTAAATTGGGGATTCTAACTCATTTTTCTATCTTTTAATGGGTCTTTTGTAAAGTTGATGAGCCAATTCCTCCTATTGTCTTAATAATAATTTCTCACTTATCAAAAAAAAAAAAAATAAATAACCATGTTTGTCACAATGGATGAAACAACATTATTTTAATGATATGAACGTGTAGATGTCGACCCTAAAGCTGAGGTTTTTTTTTTTTTTTTTTTTTTTTAGAGGGGTTAATACTAGTAGAACCATAACCTTGTCTTGAAGAGTGAGTAAAAAAAATGATTATTTTTTTTTATATACAACTTTATATTATTATATACAATATTGAGTAAAAAAATCATTTCTTCGTTTCTTTCTTGTTTTGCTTTATCTCTTTTCTTTCTTTCTGATGTGAGTTACAATCTTGATACGCCTCTCTGAGTCTCTTTTAATTGCAATTAAAGGTACGGGTCCACACATAAGTCCCACCCCGCAAAGATTGGAAGGTACAAATTTGAACCCTTGAGTCTTGACTGTGCAATTAAAAGTAGATCGAATCGAGAATCCCAGTCCCACCATGCAAAAGTTAAACAAGGTCAAGGTCCTTGACTCTGTCACACTTGCAACATTATTTTAACAACATGAATGTGTAAATCACCTAAAGTCCAAATAACCCTTTGCTTCTCTGTTGTAAATTTTTCTTTTTGTTATTGTTCTTGTAATGAACTCACTCATATGCTAGCTCCTTGGGCTTTTCTTTTTTTTTTTTTTTCCTTTTTTTTTTAATTGGGGATTCTAACTCATTTTTCTATCTTTTAATGGGTCTTTTGTAAAGTTGATGAGCCAATTCCTCCTATTTTGTCTTAATAATAATTTCTTACTTATCAAAAATAAAAAAAAAATAACTGTGTTTGTCACAATGGATGAAACAACATTATTTTAATGATATGAACGTGTAAATGTCGACCCTAAAGCTGCACGCAGCTTTAGGGTTTTTTTTTTTTTTTTTTTAGAGGGGTTAATACTAGTAGAACCATAACCTTGTCTTGAAGAGTGAGTAAAAAAAAAAGGATTATTTTTTTTATATACAACTTTATATTATTATATACAATAATTTAAATTAATATTCTAAATACAATTTAGTATTTAGTATAACTACATTGTACAACTGTCTAAAAAAATTATTAATAGTTTAAAGATCGATAGGAGAATAACCATTGGATGCATAAATAAATAGAATTAAATAACTAATCTTATATTTTTGCCAAATTAGTAATAACTTATTAATTATATTTATATGTAATATCAATTAAATAAAAATATATGATAAAAAAGAATAGTAAAACACCTAGGAGTAGGAATGGGAGAAAACATGAAACTAAGAAAAAAAAAATTAATTGATATAAGTTCTTTGTTTTGAAGTTTATAGCCACGCTCGTAGTGTTCGTCATACAGGTAAAACTCCCTTGAAATTATTTATTTATTTTTTTAAATCATACAAATAATACAAGCCGAACTATTATCATTATTAGAAAGATAAATAGTGTTTCCTCAAAGAAAAGAAAAGAAAGATAAATAGTGGGGGAGGTGGACGGAGAGTGTGTTGATGTATACACGCCTAGCCTGTATTTTACTTGCTGCGCACACTTATTGTTTGTATATAAAGGCCCTTTATTGTAAGATTACAAGCACACATAAATACACAAATTATTCCTTTATTTTTTGTCTCTATTTTCTCAACATAGATTTTTTGTTGTTGTTGTTGTTGTTGTTGAGAAACCTCTCAACACAGATGAATCATAGACATTTGGCAACATAAAATAAATTATGTTGAGATACAAATTTAATATACTATGTAATATATATTAATTAAAATTAATTAATATAAGTTTGATCTCCCAAAACAATATAAATTGGCTCCCCCTAAAAATTAAGTTAGATCTCATTCCTAAAAAAAATGTTAGATCTTTAAAGGAAAATCTTATAAAAATTAATTTCATTATCAATAGATTATATAATTTATAAAGAGAAATATTATGTCTACAACATTTTTATAACACTTTCCCAATAAATCCTAAGTGGTGGCTTTAAATTAGAACCAATAACAATTTATCACTTAAAATTTGTTGTGAAAATATTGTAAACGTAACAATTATCTATACAAAAAGCTAATTCAAAGTTATTAGTTCTGTGAAAATAATACATGACAATTCCTTAGTGGTTTTAGTATATTTATATTTATGACGTGATTATCAAATCCATAATAAAACACCTATATGGTATGATAGTAAACTTTTGTCAAAGGAATTTTAGATTTTATTGACCCAGTTCTAATAATACATCTTTCAAACTATATGTTCAATACTTCAATATGCTCAGTTTTTGTAATTTTTTTAGTACTCAAATACGTTTTTCTTACTTTATAATATTTTTTTCATCTTTAAGACATGCAAAATGCAATGTCACGTGAGATGTCAATTAAAAAGAAATCGATTTTTTAAGAGATTCATTGAAATAATAATTTTTTGAAATGATTATTGAATATTGTTATATTGTGTTTTTATTTGTGAGTAAGATATTGTTATATATGATAAGAATCTTTTATATATATATATATATATATATACACACACCACAAGTTTGTTAGTATTGTGAGGGTTAATAAATTTACTTTTTTGAAAATAAAATTCAAATATTCAAGAGGATAAAAGTTTCAATAAAACAAAATAATAATAATAAAATACTATAGGCATATAAAATGCTCAATATTTAAAGTAAAACTCCATTTATAAAAATTATAAATTTTAATGTGTTTTGTTAAATTCTATACTTAAAATGTGGGTTTCAGTTAGCTCAACTAGTAAAGTTTTTAATGGTTGAATAAGAGATCTGAAGTTTAATCCCCGCTTACACCAAAAACTGATTGGTATCTTAGTTTAATGATAAAAAGCTATCATTAGGAGTGGATACCACATGTTGAAATTCTCTATAAAAAAAAAAAATCATTCTTAAAAAAATTCTATACTTAAAATATGATTTTTTTTTTAATTATCTATATGAAATTAACCTTGGTGTGGTTAGTACTAATTCTTCCAATTATGTGCTCAACTCATCAAAATAACCCTAGTTTGCATTATTAGTATTATTAAATGTATTTAATTTAGTATTTAACATGAAACGTCTTACTTTGATTTATCCCCTTGGGCCTCAGGCTATATCAAGCTGGTCTTGCTTTTACCATTCTATTTAAATATTTTAATCAAATATTTAGGGTCCGTTTGATAATATTGTTCTAGTGATGTTGATTTTCACCTTTCAATGTTCACCCAAATAGTGAAAGACCATATTCAACATAAGTGATGGGGGGCAGCTTGCTTTTACCATTCTATTTAAATATTTTAATCAAATATTTAGGATCCGTTTGGTAATATTGTTATAATAATGTTGATCTTCACGTTTCAATGTTCACCCGAATAGTGAAAGACCATATTCAACATAAGTGATGGGGTCTAGAATTTTTCTCATGAGAGCTAAGCTAAATGTATCAATAATTTTTAAATTTATAAAAGACATGTATATATATAATTTGTACTTGAATATGTCTTTAAAATTACTTATTATCGTATATATTATTTTCTCATATATTAGAACATACTATATAATTCAAGAAAAATATGTTCTTTAATTACGTCACACGTAATTATCCTTTAAATTATATATATTTCTTATAAAAAATTACATATATTTAATTTTTTGATTTTTAAATATAGGATGCTTTAAATTATATTAATACATGAGTCCAAAGGATAATTGATGAAGCGTAAGTTCGTCAGTAGAACAAGTTGGTCAGATGGAAGCAATCCTCAGCCTGTATGAACGTACTCTTAGAGGTGGTCACCAGTGTGGTGCCTGCCATAATGCCTCCGATGCCAAAGTCAGTATAAGAAGCTCTCTTGGGAATAAACAATGTAATTGAACAGAATGAAAGAGATCTCTTAGTGTTTGTGTGTGTATGTACCTTGCACTTGGCAATGTGGAGGCTTTATATATGCGGTTACAGCTCCTAGCCGTTGGGGCAATTAAGGTGGTTTTAATGCTCTTCTTAGTAACGTTTCGTGCCTCATAATGTGGCTTCAATGTGCTCCAATGGCTCACACAGCTGGATCTGTAATTGCCCTATGTATTAATTGGCTGTATTGAATGGATGGCTTTACCCTCGTCAGTGACGTGGGCATTGGTTTTGTTCGTCCAAGTATGCCCTCGTCTGTATTGTTGAGGTCGTCTTGGCGAATGAGTTCATCAGTCCCGTCAATGGGTATTAATTTGCTCGTTCAGGGATGTCTTCGTTGGACTCATGGTCGTCGTCTTCAGTAAATGAGTTCGTCAGTCCCGTCAGTTGCCCCCCGATTCTGTGGTCGTCGTGACTTGTAATGACGACCATAGAATGTGGAAACTTTTGGGCTGTAAATAACTCCAATTCATGTGAACATTGGGTTTCCCGCTAGTTTTCAGTTTTTTGAGCCTTTGTTTCTAAACTTCTTCCCTTCTCTTCGTCAGTACCTTTTGTCTATAACTTCATCAGTACCTTTTGTGACTTACACCCTATTAAGTCATTTTTGGCTTAGCCATTTTTAGCTTTTGTGACTTACACCCTTTTATGGATCTTGTCGTCGTCAGTAACTTACATCCGTCGAGGCGAAATCTTGTTACTTATCCACTTTTGTGACTTACACCCTTTTAGGGATCTTGTCATCGTCAGTAACTTACATCCGTCGAGGCGGAATCTTGTTACTTATCCGCTTTTGTGACTTACACCTTTTTAGGGATCTTGTCATCGTCAGTAACTTACATCTGTCGAGGCGGAATCTTGTTACTTATCCGCTTTTGCGACTTACACCCTTTTAGGGATCTTGTCATCATCAGTAACTTACATCCGTCGAGGTGGAATCTGTTACTTATCCACTTTTGTGACTTACACCCTTTTAGGGTTCTTGTCATCGTCAGTAACTTACATTCGTCGAGGCGGAATCTTATTACTTATCAGCTTTTGTGACTTACACCCTTTTAGGGATCTTGTCATCGTTAGTAACTTACATCCGTCGAGGCGGAATCTTGTTACTTATCCGCTTTTGTGACTTACACCCTTTTAGGGATCTTGTCATCGTTAGTAACTTACATTCGTCGATGCGGAATCTTGTTACTTATCCGCTTTTGCGACTTACACCCTTTTAGGGATCTTGTCATCGTTAGTAACTTACATCCGTCGAGGCGGAATCTTGTTACTTATCCGCTTTTGCAACTTACATCCTTTTAGGGATCTTGTCATCGTTAGTAACTTACATCCGTCGAGGCGGAATCTTGTTACTTATCCGCTTTTGTGACTTACACCCTTTTTAGGGATCTTGTCATCGTCAGTAACTTACAATAGTCGAGGCGGAATCTTGTTACTTAGCCATTTTTTAGACTTGTAGCTGCTCAGACCTGCTTGTTATGGAGACATTAGCTAGATAGTTCATTTATTAATTTCAATGACGAATACATTTTCTGTTACATCTGTTGGTGGTATTTCTTCAAGTGCTGGATGTTCCATGGCCTCAAGAGCCTCTGTCCGTCTAGGGTTTCCAGGTGATAGCTACCTTGTCTGGAGTAGTGGGTGACTCGGTAAGGTCCTTCCTATGTGGGCTTACGGAACCACAGCGAGAACCCCGACGGGAGAAACCCCATTTAGACTTACCTTCGTCACTGAACCGACGATCTGAGCGGTCCCTTTTCTGTCCTCTACGTTTGTCCTCCTTTCTTTCCTTGTTCCTTGGTTTTTCCACGTCCCTTATGGCAGCCAGTGCTTCTTCTGCGTTCATGTACTTCTGTGCTTTCAGGAACATCTCCGCCATTGTTTTTGGAGGATTTTTTGCGAGTGAAGAAACGAACTTCCTAGATCGCAGTCCCGCTTTGAAGGTCGTCAACTGCACCTTATCGTCAGCTTCGTCCACCTCCAGGGTTTTTCGAGTGAAGCGTTTCACATAGGACCTCAAGGTTTCTTTCTCTCCTTGTTTGATGGTGAGTAAATGATCCGCGGTCCTCTTTGGACGTTGTCCTCCAATGAAGTGACGCAGGCGTTGCTCAACTGCTCGAAGGTGTCAATGGAAGATGTTGGCAACTTTGTGAACCATTCCCTTGCAGCTCCCTTGAGAGTGGTTGGGAAGGAACGACATAATATTTCGTCTGGGGGCTGCTGGAGTCCTAGTGTCATTTTGAAGGTGTTAAGGTGATCCTGAGGGTCCTTTAGCCCATCAAAGGGTTCAAGTTAAGGTAGCCGAAATTTCGACGGCACTGGACAGTCAAGGACTGCTGTGGTGAATGGCGAATCCGTTGCCCTGACCATTCGATCCACACCCCGTTCTGTTTTTTCCTTGATGGCATTCCTAAGTTTGTCCATCTCCCTCCTCATCTCCTAGAGCAAGTCCAAGTTCTACTCGGTTGGAGTAGTAGGCCTTCGATGGTCACTTATTCTATGGCTATTTCCCTCGTCATCCTGATTCCCTTTAGACCGATTCTCCTCCTACTGAAGTCGTAGCTTCATTTCTTGATTTTGTTTGATCAGTTCTTCAACGGTGGCTGCAAGAGCCTGAACTTGTTGTGCTAGGGCTGCGGAATCATGATTGGACTCCATCTGAGAGAAATAGTTGATCGGAAACTACTTTTTCCAGATTGAACACGAAAACGTCATTCCCACAGACGGCGCCAAACTGATGAAGCGTAAGTTCGTCAGTAGAACAAGTTGGTCAGATGGAAGCAATCCTCAGCCTGTATGAACGTACTCTTAGAGGTGGTCACCGGTGTGGTGCCTACCACAATGCCTCCGATGCCAAAGTCAGTATAAGAAGCTCTCTTGAGAATAAACAATGTAATTGAACAGAATGAAAGAGATCTTTTAGTGTTTGTGTGTGTATGTACCTTGCACTTGGCAATGTGGAGGCTTTATATATGCGGTTACAGCTCTTAGCCGTTGGGGCAATTAAAGTGGTTTTAATGCTCTTCTTAGTAACGTTTCGTACCTCATAATGTGACTTCAATGTGCTCCAACGACTCACATAGCTGGATCTGTAACTGCCCTATGTATTAATTGGCTGTATTGAATGGATGGCTTTACCCTCGTCAGTGACGTGGGCATTGGTTTTGTTCGTCCAAGTATGCCCTCGTCTGTATTGTTGAGGTCGTCTTGGCGAATGAGTTCGTCAGTCCCGTCAGTGGGTATTAATTTGCTCGTTCAGGGATGTCTTTGTTGGACTCATGGTTGTCGTCTTCAGTAAATGAGTTCGTCAGTCCCGTCAATAATCATCCCTTAAGAAGAGACATATTCAAAAAATAAATGTAGATAAAATAAGAATGTTAAAATGGATAAGCACAAAAAAATATATAATTTAAATGAGGAAATATGCTTCAAAATAAGGGTAGCTTCTATTGATGAAAAGATGAGGGAAAATTGTTTGAGGTAATATGGTCATGTTCAAAGGAGTGCAATTAATGAACCACTATGTAAATGTGATTTGATTCTAATTGAGGGAACAAAAACAAATAGAGAAATGCCAAAAATAATATTAGTAGAAGTAATTTTAAAAAAAAATTGATGTCAATAAGCAGCAGTAGAGCCACGTTGGGGCCAAGGGGCCCCACGAAACCCATCCCTGCCCCTTAGGGCCCCGCGAAGCCCATCTCACCTCGTAAAACTCTACTTCTCATTAAATTGTTCACAACTATTACTATTTTTTTATTAAAACATTTTTCATTAGTAAAAATATACTTGAAATTGTAAATAAATTTATCCCATCAAATCAAACTAATTTATAGCAAAAACTGAATAATATTATTAAAGTGTTTAATAAGACAATATCACAACAACAAAAATTTCATAATACAGATTCAAAAATCCAAAATTATATAAATTTGTTTCTAATAAAGATAATAAAATATTAAAATTGGTACCTTATTTTCAACCTTATTAGAGAGAAAAAAGAGACAGAGAGCCACATTGGATAGAATAAATAAGTTAATGATATGTTTGTTTAAATAGTAGGGTTTTAGAATATAAAATTTTTACAATTTAGTCCTTGTCAACGCGTGGTGGTGCGTGAATGGGGTAGGGTGGGTTTAAAAAGTCTACACCTCCACTACCTTTCCGGAGAGGGGAAAACTCGCGCAGGGTGAAGTAAAAAGGGACGGGTTAAGCAAAACAGGGTAAAATTGTCATCCTGATCGAATCAAAGAGGCTAGCTACAATAACTCTAGTTTTTAATTACTCACCTATAGTAAAAATAAAGTTTAATATCTTTTTAATTTCTCAAATTTAGGAAAAAAAAATAAAATATATATATATATATATATATATATATATATATAGCCGTGACTAAAACCAAGAGTTTATAATCTTTAAATTTAAAAACAATCATTTTAGTAAGGGTTTTAATCTATTTTAAGAAACTTTTATAAAAAATTGACAAAATCGTCAAAAAAGCAAATAATTTTTCCAATTCAAGACCCGGTCAAGCCCAACTGACACTAAACCAACTTATTTTGTCCTTAGTGCATCGGTGCACTGGACATAATCCATTAGGATCATTTTGGACGGTAGAGTTGTCAAATATTCTGGTAGAAATGTCCTTCTCCATGAAACACAGTCTTGGATAAGAACAAGACCGTGTTTGTTGGAGAGGGATATTTCTGACCGTGTCTGTGGATTAGGGATATAAGAGAGTAATTATGATTTAAGAAAAAAAATTCTACAACTTTTTTTTCTGACCGTGTTTGTAGAATTTTTTTTCTTCAGTTGGAAGAAATATATCATATATGTATATATAGAGAGAGGAATATTGACTATAGTCTTTATTGATACTGACGAATCCCTCCTCTTTATCATTTTGGACGGTTAGTCAAGTTCTGAGATCCCCGCTAGGATCCGCATCTCCTGGATTCCGCATTGCAGCGTGTGTCCAGTCATTGCACTGGATGGGACACGATAAGATCCTAACACCTGTCTAATGCACTAACGTGGACATGAGTCCAAAGCACTATCGTGGACACGTGTCCTTTGAACGAGTGTGCTTAAATGTTTAGTACACTAATACATTAAAAACATTTTTTTTTTTTTTTTGAGAAACATATATAGTTATAATGTTTAATACATATAATGTATAAGAGATTTAGGGTTCTATCTCTGTTTATACTAAAAATTGATAATGTACATTTGACATTATTTTTTATTTTTTATTTTTTTTGAGAGTATGCTAAAATATACTCATATTTTGAAAAATGTGAGGCTTTGAAAAATTATACATAAAAACCAAAAACTAAAAATTAAGCAAACAAACTCAAGCCAAAAAGACACTAAACTAAGCTATTTTGTCTACCATTAAAAAAAATAATGATAAACATCCTAATTTCAAAATTCAAAGAATTTAAGTTAAACAAAAATAAGTGTAATGATACAACTTACAACCACAATATTTTTACAATAAATTCTAAATGATAAGCTATTACAAGTTATAATTTGTGTCCACTACTAATATCACTTTTTTACTTACCAATAATATTAACTTGTTATCTACAATTAATTGTAAAATTATTATTAAAATGTTGTGTACATAGCAACATTCAATAGCTCAAAGCAAACCACGAATAAGAACCAAAACACATCACAAATCATATTATATAATTTGTGTGAAACAATAACTACTACTAAAATAATAACTTGTAAATTTCATACACAAATTTTATTTAAAAGCTATTTTAAACCTAACTTCAATTTCTAAAAAAATGCTATGTTCACAATATTTTCATAAAAAATTTTAAATAGCAAATTGTTATTGGTTTTCATTTGGGCCCACCAATAACATTTCTTTTGTATCCACCATTAATAGTTTACCACAAAATTTATTATGAAATTACTGTAAAAATGTTATTGTGGGGGGCGAAAAGCCCAACCTAACTTGTTGGGCCCAAGGCCCCATTTAAGGAATACTGTTCCTCCGAGGAGATGAAAACATTTAATCAGAGGCCCATGTAAAGGGAGCATGTCTGGAGAGGAGCACGGGCAATCTCTGAGGAGATGTTTATTTGTCCGAGGAGTCCAATACCCTTGGATCCGAAGAATCTTTGCCTGACAGATATATGGGAAGCTCAAGTGATCCTTCTGACAAGTATAAGGAGGGAAGTGAACCTCGGACACGCATGAGGATAACAAGAACAGGGAAATATCTAAGAGACAGGCCTCAACCGCCGCATTAAATGCACTGCACCTACCTTCCTGGCCGCATTTATGTGGAGAGGACCTCTGAACAGTGCATTCTCAGCTACCGCCACTCACACAAGGCTAAAGAGAGAGTGTGATGGGACATGCACTCAAGTGGGCGTCTGGATGATGAACAAGTGGACGGTGAAGATGGAGGAAGGGGGTACTATATAAGAAAGGGATGTCCCTGATAAAAAAAGGGGGAGAAAAGAAAAAAGAAAAGGGAGAAAAAAGAGAGAATTTCATTACTGTAGTTTCTAAGAATTGTAAACCAAGCTTATGATATAGAATCACCTCTTCGGATGTGGAGTATACATGCGTCCGAGCACGTTTTAACACAATTTCTTCCTAAAACATTGCTGTTATTTCTGTTTACTCAGCTCTAGCCTAGCTCTTTCACCCATTCTCTACAAATTTATTATTTTGGGTTCAGTGGGCTCAAAATCCATATCTTCGTGAGCTTGGGCTGCAAAAGTTGACCCTACAGTTATAAAGATAGCATTACATAAGAACATTCACATTGGTAATTGTAAAACCACTAAAAAGCTATTTTTAACACTTCAAACACCATAATACATGCTATATCAAAGATACTACTGTTGTTATTATTATTTAATTCATTTAATTTCATGGGTTGAAGAGGAAGAGAGAGATGTTATAAAGAAATTAATATGTTGGGATGTTTATATATATATATATATATATATATATATTGGTGGGAGGGCAAAACAAAATTGCACCAGATGTTTATATTATTTTAATGAATTGTTTATATTATTTTAATAAATATTATGTAAAAATAGAAGATTAATATACAATATATTATAAATTGAGATGTTAAAATAAATAAAGTAAATTTTTTTAAGTGTTAAAAGCTAAATTCTTTTTAGCACATGTGAATTCTAAAATCTTAAACAAATAAAACTTTTATCTTTTTTCTCCTTATCGACCTCCAACTATTCACATGATCACATCCATTTTATTTTTATTATTATTTTTATTTTCCTGATGCTTCTCTTTCCAAAGTTTAATTCTCCACCGCATCTCTTCCGCATGTTCTTCAAAGTTCAAACAATCTCCACGCCATATACTTCTCTTCACCCTTTTTTTTGGTCTTATTCTTTAATTTATTTTCCTTTGTTTGTTTCCTCACTGCAACATCCCAGATGGCACCATTTTTCCTTTTCCCTTCATATACATGAACTAGTTTACGCATCAGCACGTCTAGCCTAGGGGCGGAGCTATGTTGAAGGGTGGCCCCCAAAATTTTGAAATTTTTTTTAACTATATATATATATATATATAACTATTTTAATGTTTTTAAAATTTAGTCTAAAAAATAAGAGTTAGCCCCTCAAATATTTGAATTAGTCCAATGATACTCTTAAAAAAATAATTGGTCTAATAGTTATAGAGACATAACTTTATTTTTTGCAATTCTATTTTTATTGTAGAATGAGCTCTTATATCTGTTAAATATATGATAAAATTTGGCAATAAATATGTTTGAATTTATCTTTTTCAATCTGTTATATGACAATTAACAAGTCATTGACTCATTAAAAAAACTCTCGTCACTAAAACTACGCATGAAATATCTCTTTATTTGCCACATAATGGGTTAAAGCAAGATAACTTCAAATATGTTTGGAGCCAACTTGTTCCTCCAAGTTTTGGATCATTCATATTTTTGAAATTTTCATTAGTTCAATTGAATGATTTTTTACTTACATTAGTATAAAACTTGATAATTTGTATAGAAAATGAAACTTTTTAAGAATTTCACTATGAAAATAGTAAAAATAAATTTTATTAATTTTATGAAAGATTGCCATCAAATATAATTTTGATTGAAAATAATAAGTTCTTTTTTTTTTGTTGGGTGTGTGTATATATATAACTTATCAAATAAAAAAAGTGTGTATATATATGTGTATATAATTAAAAAAAAAAGAAAAAGAAAAGAAGAAGCATGTATATATATGTGTGTGTGGGTGGTTGCCTTGATAAATATATCAGTACTGCAACTTGGCCCCCCAAACAAAAATTCCTGACTCTGCCCCTGATCTAGGGATAAATGATTGCATAGTTTTATCTTCTCTCCTGTGATGCACTCCTTCTTTTCCATCGCAAAAAAATAAAAAATAAAAAACAAAAAACAAACAAACTTAATAGTTAATACCAGCCAAAGATTGGATTTCGACTGAAATTAATTGAAACAACTCGAAACACTCGAAAACATCATAATAGGCTAAAATTTTATCCAAGGTAGAACAAGTGAGTCCTTCTACCAATTTACATACTGATACAAGATTTTGTTTTGGTTGAAACGAAACGGTATTCATAACAAGGGGACCAAAAAATAACAAATAAAATAAAATTATTCAATAAAAAACTCATTCAAAACAAAAATAAAAATCTTTATTTATTTAAATTTGTAACTCGTTCAAATAATTTCATAAAAATATGTTTAATTTCATTTTTCTTAAAAAAAAAATAGTATTAAAAGAGATATTGTAGCATTCAACTCATAGTAGTAATGGGTTTTCATCTGTTGCTCTCTCTCTCTCTCTCTCTCTCACTTTATTATTTTCATCTCAACATTTCCAATTTTCACTTTATCTCTCATCAGTCTTATTTTCCCTTTTTATTATTAGTAGAATGGAATTGTAAAACTTTGTATATTTGCATGTGGTTTTTATTTATTTATTTTTGGTGTGATGTTGATATATTTAAGCTTTGTTCTTATTAGATTTTGCTAGTAACTGCCCTAAAAAATTTCCTAGTGCCACCATTGCCATTCCTTGCTCTATTTTGCACTCTTGCAAAATGAGATTATTTAAAAAGAAAAAAGAAAAAGAATCAATGCTTAGTGTAATATAATCGTTCTAAAAAAACATTAGCTAAACATAATTAAACAAACCAAAAGGAAGAAAAAAAAAATCTCACATAATATTTGCATAGGCAAATTGCTAAAATGCTCTCATGTTGGCATAGGCAAATTGTTAAAATGCTAAATTTACCAACCAAATATAAATAAATAAATAAAATGCTCTTGAATCAATGGAGGAAAAACCAAAATTTTTTACTACTGAGCTATAGTGCACAACCATCTTTGCATGTGCATTGTATCTTAGATGCTAAATTAACCACCAAAAAAAAAAAAAAAACAATATTATATTAGGACTTCCACTATGCACAACCATCTTTGTGTTGTTTATATGATTTTATTGTGTTGAATGTTAAAATAAAACTATTGATGTTAGGTGTTTTGTAAAGTGATGTGGTAAAATTGATAAAATAGCTTTTTGTAGTATCAAATTACTAAATTTTTGCCACCACCAATGCCGATACTTTATTTTGTGACTGATTATAAATAAGTTTTGTTTTATAGGTGTTAGAGTACATTTTTTTTTAACACCTAATTTTATTTTAATACCACCTATTTATTTTCAAACACCACAAATAAGTTATTGGGCTTTCCCAAATATTTTTTGTCCTATTATTATGTTAACCACAAATATTTCATATCTTATTATCTAAATTGGGTAATGATACAAATTATTACAAAAAGCCCAAAAAACTCATATATTATCCAATTTTATTATCACTATTTAGCTAAGCTCAAAACCGGCCATACGAGCCCAATGCACACATCCCATTTTATTTAAAACTCAAGAATACTTATGCTTGACAATATTTGAAAAGCCCATAATTCAAGTTCATGACAAAACAATTTTATCAATGAAATTTAAATCCATAATCAAAGCTCATGGTTTAAACCCATGGCAATTTTATAAAAGGAAATGAAATTCATAATCAAAACCCATGAAAATTTTATCAATGAAATTCAAATCCCATTAGCAAAGCCCATGATTCATCCTCATGGAAAATTATTTATTAAAAGCCTAGTTCTCACTGGCAATATCAAAAAGCTCAATTCTCGTTGGCAACATCAAAAGCCCAATTCTCATTGGCAATATTAAAAACTCAGTTCTCACTGAACTTTTAATATCAAAGCCCAATTCTTATTGGCAATATCAAAACCCAATTCTCATTAGCAACATCAAAAACCTAATTCTCATTGGCAATGTCAAAGCCCAATTCTCATTGGCAATATTTAAAACCCAATTCTCATTGGCAACATCAAAAACTTAATTCTTATTGGCAATATTTAAAGCCAAATTTTCATTGGCAACATTAAAAGCCTAATTCTCACTGTCAATATCAAAACCCAATTCTCATTGGCAATATCAAAAGCTCAATTTACGTTGGCACTATTAAAAGCCCAAGCTAACTACTTGGCACTATTTTATCAAAAGCCCAAGGTTATTAATACTTGGCAAAATACTATATCATTAGTATTTCACTTAAAAGTCCAACATTGAACAATACTTTAAGTTCTTAAACCTATTACTATAATATTACAAGCTCATAGGAATTTATGGCAATTATCTATTCTCAACTCATGACAATCATCTTATAAATGCCCATGGAAAGTTATGATCATTTATCTTAAACCCATAACATTTATTTATTTATACCATATTATAAACCCATGGAATTTATAAGAACCCATGATCACTATTTATCTTATATCACAACATTCATAATATCTATGTCCAAAACTCATGATAGTTATTCATCTTACAAGCATATTATGATTATTTATAAGAAAAACCCATGAGAATATCTCAATATTCCACTATAGTAGTTGTTACCATATTTTATTTGAAACCCATGGATATTGTCTCTATTTAAAACCCATGGTAAATATTATTCTCAAGAAATATTGGAGGTCATTATTTAAAAGTCCCAAAGAAAATATCATTTACAAAATAATCCATGGCAAAAGTTATGAGAAACTATTCAAATTGTTATTTAAAGCCCATGAAAAGTAATACCCAAAACCTATCATAAATATTTATTAAACCTCATGAATACGTTTCATTTTTACTAACAACTAAAGCCCATATAGAATAAAAATCCATGGCAATATATGGTAGCTTTATCCATTTTGTAGGGCTCACAATGAGAAAGCAAAAGAATAGGCCTAAGTGGAGAGAACCACCAAGTCAAAGGCTCATCGAAATACTCAGCTTTCATAGCTAAGTCCAACATGAAGTCTCAGCCAAAATAGCTCATGTGTGCAAACTGACACAGCAGGAGAACTCCCTTTAATTCTCCCTTCAGTTATGTTTTTCGCTGGAGATCACCCCAAGAAGAAACCAAGCTCCCAAACCAAATTAGGAGTTGGCCATCTGTCCCATCAACCTTTCTACCACTGCCAATTCTAACGTGAACAGTACTAGAGGCTAGACTGACACCTAAAAGTTAATGGGTAATAAATACCCTTCTTCTCCAAGTTTTAGTCACAACTCAAGGAAGCCATAAGCAAAACTTCCAAACTCAAGAAATTCTCAACTAAATAGTTTATTTTATTACAAAAAATGTATGTAATTGATTCATGATGGGGTGTCTAGCAGAAGCTCTAGCAGAGGCATCAATGGTTGACACTTGGCTTGGAAAGTCAACCAACCCTCTTGAGCTCTGATCCTAGTTGTAGCAAGCAAGATCTCTAGTCCTACTACATGCCTTAATCCCATTGGACAAAATTAATCTCCAAATCCAAGCATTTAATGCCTAGATTAGGAGCATCTCAGCCTCCAGCTGCATTACCCAAATAAGCAAAACAACCAAAAAGCAAGTCTCACCATTTTGGGCCAAATCTTAGAAAAGATATTTTGGGATTTTGCTGCTGTCAGACCTGGTCCTTTCTAAAATTTGCTAATCAATCCCTTAAGCTTCACTATAAAAGGGAACTACCATCAACTCATGAAAACAAAAATTTTATCATAAAATTCCTCACCCATCATGCTATTTTCAGCCCATAAGTCAGTCCCTTAGTTCAGAAACTAGCCTTTAGTCCATAAATACTCATATACACTTACCCATAAACATCACATTCCATCTTCTCAGAAAATCCCAGCACCTTAAAATAGTCATAAACAACCCCACTTTATCTCTCTTCCATATTTCCATATATTCACTCATACTTTCCATAAATTCATTCCCATCACTTACTATACACATATATTCATCATTATGGGCATGATATGGCACATGAAGATCTTGTTTAAACATTTGCTGTACTAGATGGACACTCTCTCTCCCCCTTCATTCCATCATATTTTTTCCTCTTTTACTCGTAATTATGAAGCCTTTAATCCTTGTTTATTATTATTATAATGAAGGCCATAATGTCTTGAATACTATGGAAGTTTTCCCTCATGTTGACTTAATAATAATGAGGAAAATATATGATTTTTATTAGGCCTGTCCACGGGTCGGTCCGGGTCGGGTTTGTGCCCAACCCGGAACCGACCCGACCAGATCGGGTCTTCCAAATTGTAACCCGCCGCCGACCGGAGGGTTGATCGGATCGGATGGGTCGGAGCTTCCACAGAGTTCGGGCGGATTGGTCGGGGTTGAGTATTTGGAAAACGGCGAGAATTCGGCGAAAAAAAGATGAAAAACGGCAGAACTCCGGCGATTTTTTTTTGAAAAACGGTAGAAATCCGGCCGATCTCTCCAGATCTAGCGAGATCTTGGCCATTTTCAGCAAGATCTTGGCTAGATCTAGCGAAATCTCGCCGGATCTAGCTTAAATCTTCCCAAAAAAAATCTCAAATCTCGCCGGAAAAGTGATAGGCGGTCGGATCGGGTTTCTCGGATTTGAGAGAAGGAGATCCGACCTCCGACCCGTTGATCTCGGATTTCGGAGAATCAAATCCGTCCCCGACCGCCGAAGCAGTCGGTTCGATCGGCGGCGGGTCGGGTTCCGGTCGGCGGCACCGGGTTGGTCGGTCCGGCGGGTCCTTGGACAGCCCTAATTTTTATCATGTAAACATGTTTTTTGACTAATCAAACGTTACTATCGAAGGTCTGTCATATTCACCGCTGGACCATTTTTCCTCGTGTACTTGTTATAATGGGTCCACTTTTATATTAACCAATTATGGAGGAAATGCATAATTTTTACTATGCAAATATATTTATTAATTTTCTAAACATCTATCGCTGGACGTTTTTCTTATTTACTACTGGACTATTATCTAAGTACTTATTGTGGTGGGCCATCATTTGTGCTAGCTTATCTTTGCAGGAGGTATTTTTGGAGTTTTATTATGATATTTTTTGGATGCAACCTGAACCTTGAGCAAAATGAGCCTTTCACACTTCGTTGATAGCCTTTGGGCCATGTTCCAAGCCTAAAGTCAAGTCTCGGTCTTGACCATGGTTTTAAAAACCGGACCGGACCGGCCGGTTCAACCGGGAACCGGCCTTCAATTTGGTCCGGTTATGATTAAAAACCGAAAATCATCTGATAACCGGAAAAACCGAAAATCTACAGGTTCAACCGTAAAACCCGGAAATTGGTATGGTTGAACCGGTTATTGGCCGGTTTGCTTAAAACACCAAAATGCAGCAATTTTGAATAAATAGTAAAGATCAGAAAAGGCAAAGCAATCAACCATGACCATCCTTTGCCACTGAAAAAGAAAAAAGAATAGAAAAAAAGAGTAGTTGAGGAGAGAGATTCTTCAATGGAGGCACCATCTGACTATCTGAGCACACACAAGAATGTCGACCAAGACAACTTAAAAGAAAAGAGAAGAATCAGATCTAAGTTGAGAGAGAAGGGAGAAATAAACTTGAATAAAAGAAGTGGAGACACCCAGGAGTTTCTGGCGAAAATAACAAGGAGAAAAAAAAGAGGGGTAGATTGGAAAGTGGGATAGGTGGGGGTATTAAATGGTTAATTATTAGAGGTTTTTTTTTTTTTTTTTTTTTTTTTTTCAATGTTGTCTTGTAGTGCCGTTCTTTTGTGGGGGTGTGTTTTACGGTTTTTTGCTTTTGGGCTTTTAGCCTATTTCACGAACTTTGGTACAAAGGAAAAGAGCTAAGTGACATATTACCTGCCGATTGCCAACTTTGATCATATAAATAAATAATAAATAATATATAATAAATGTAGCCAAAGTATAATATATAATAAAAAAATGCACAATAATAATCCATATAAATTTAGTAATAAATAATAGTACAATTTTTTTTTAACAATTACTAATTTATTATGTATTGTTAATTTCATACTAAATATTTTTAATACCATATAAGTTGTGGATTTGATATTTTAATTTTCTAAATATAATATGTGATAATTAAACTCACATTTTTTAAATAAAAAAATATGTATTTAAAACTAAATATTCTTAGTTTTAAACTTATTACATATTTTATTTTTTATATTTTATTATTTAAAATTATTAATTAATTAATTATGACATCACCGGTTCGACCATCGGTCCAACCACGGTCCGACCTTAAAACCAAAAATTACTATTTTTTCGGTTCTTTAACCGGTCCGGTTTTTAAAACCATGGTCTTGACTTTCCAAATATCATGTGGGCAACAAAAAAAAGGCTCCCCGATAATAGGTTATAAAGACTTTACATGCTAATGGGAATTAGTGAAAGAGAAAGAATAAAAAAATTATTGAAGAAGCAATTCACGTGAAAATTGATCGGTGGGCCAGGCAGATTGTCAAGCCAACTTAAGCCATGAAGTAAAAGAAAGAAGAATAAGAAGTGGGATCCAACCCAGGTGTGAAGTGAAAAAAAGAAGAGAAAAATTAAAAGAAGTAAGGCCCAAGTTGGCATGTGAAGTTTTGCTAAGAAATAAAATTCTTTAGCAATCTTGGGAACTTGAAGTCAGCGTGTCACGTATATAATTCTATTTAAACATCATTTCCTTGTTCAGAACCAAATATTCACCATGGTTCACACAAATAGAAACGAAGCAAATCCAAACTGCCCAACCCATTTTCACCCAAATGGCACAATGTCAGTTTAACCTTTCACCCCAATCAAACCCAAACAGTTTTGTCAATGATTTGGCGCGCATATGTAATTATTTAGAATTGGAAGGTGTTTGAAGAAGCTGGCTAACAAGGTGATAAAAACATACACACAAGAGAGAGGGAAATGAGTTCTAACACAAAGACACACTACAACTCTACTCAAATGTCATAATAAGTGTCCAAAGAGTATTTGATTATGGAAAATGTTAACAAATATCCTAAGTACATTGGTTTATGAACTATTTTTAGATACATTTTATGAAAAAAATGATAAAACAATTAATTTTTCTATCAAATTTTTATATATCCCATGAAAGTGATATTAAAACTCTCCTAATATGATTTATTAATAATTGTCCTAAGAGTACCGATTAACATGACCCTTTGATTATTCCCTTGGGCATTTGCAGTCCCTCGTCCCTTGGAGGTAACTCTAAAATACTAACAAAAGGTTTTAAACTCAAGATTTCATGGATATCTTGAGACCTTAAGAACTACTAAGCCAACCCTTTGAGTAAAGAGCTATCTTAACGAAAGAATATGGGCTCCTATCTTAACGAAAGAATATGGGCTCAGAAACTTCATTTCATCTTTTGCCGTTTGAATGTGTGCTCGAAATCTGATTATTCATTACAATAGTAAAACTAATTTGAGAGATAATGTCAACAAGATAGTAGATGGAACAATTGAGGTATACGATTGTGTTCCAAAATTTTGAAAATGTCTGGATGCCTGTGGATTCTTATATGCTAGAAGCTGATTGAAGATTTTTAAGCCCCATGTGATCATTGTGATGTTAGAGGTACTGAGAACCCATCGAGAATTTAGTTTTCTTTAGCTGAGCTTTGGACATCAATGTGTTGGTGGAATTTCATACAGATGCTTTGGGGTCATTATTTTGGACACGAATTCACCATGTAGTAAAGATTTTTGTTAGGACACTTCATGGTTATGGCCTTCAAAATTATTTAGAAACTTGTTACAGAGACAAGAGCTGCCACTACAACTTAAATTACTGCCTTAGAGAACTCTTTTGCTAACTGCATACTTAAATTTGTCATGAAATGTTCAAGTCAAGTCAGTATTGTTCACCTTAACAGCTGAAGCCGTTTCTCCATATCAGCTGAGAAAATAAATATGTTGAAACTTTTTTTTTCTTTTTTGAGAAAAATATGTTGAACCTGTTAAGGCGACAAAGTGTATGTCAAGTCAAATTATGAGTCATGGACAAATTGCAATTCACCTCTATATCTACTGAGAAAACAAAGACTTTAAAATAATGTGGCGCCTTATTAAGTCGAAACATGCTGACAATACAATTCCATTGTCGCCGCAGAATGAACCTTTGGTAGCGATACTGATAAATCTTAATTTCATAATATCGCCTTGTTAAGATGAAATCACCTCAATATCCTCAAAGAAACCAAATCCTTCAAATTAAGGTGGAGTCACGTCCACATTCTTTTTTTTTTTTTTTTGGCAACGAACCTCAGAAGATTGTTACAAAATTATTTGTTACGATGACTATGTTAATTCTAAATCTTATGAGAAAGCCGACCTGGATTTTCTTTGATTTTCAATGAGACCAAACTAGAACTTAAATTAGATGTTTTGCATGGCTAAAGTGATGTGCCAGAAAACATGTATAGATTAACCCGCTCAGATGAAAATATTGCAATGCGTAACGATGTTCTTATTGAATACTTAGCTTCTATTCTTATCAAACATTAGAAGATCAAAATACATCCTGAAAAGGGTACGTGTTGTTCTCAGTCTAGCCTTTTCAGATTTAAAGTTTCTTTCCTGTTATTGAATTACACATATTATCATCCAAAGGAGTTAATTTTGTTTATCAAGTAACCATCCAAAATCAAGCTTTCTTCCCCTCTAGCCAGTTCAAGCACTGGTCACTACTAAAGCTCCCAGGGACTGGCTCTATAAGCTTGTCTCCATTGATCTGCTGGTCTAGGTAGGCTGATGATACCATTGGACCAACCATAACCAATGGTTATAAAGCTCTTGGCATTACTTTGAATTAAGACATAAAAATAACCTTTATTGAACAAACGACCTCATACAGAACTATAACCCAATATGAAAGCTGCAGAAATATTAAGCACACTGGCATTACTGCTTCCATATTTGAGGAAAAACCAATACCAGAAAAAGACAGAAACTTGCCCTGATACCGTCTAAAAAATACATCTACATATTTACTAATGGAAATACTGTGCAAGCAATAATCGTCCAAACCCCTACCAATCTTGTGAGAAGCCAAAAACTTGCTCACGTTAGAACTCTCTGTCCTGGGCAAGCTTGCAGTGTAAACATTGGTTAACAGTGAAGAGCTGCCCACAAGAGAGGCTTCATCATCAAAAGAAACAACTTCCTCCCAGTGTTTGAATGCAGAAATAACCAAGTTGTGGGCATCAGCCTAATGGAAAAGGTTGATCATAATAAGTCAGGAAAAAAATAAAAATAAAAATAAAAATAAACCCAGATTTGAGGTAATAAGAGGAGTGCCTTCTCAGTTTCAGACAGCTTATCAATTGGAACAAACTGGCATTCCAAAAGTAGTCCCATCACTTGCCCCACGACATTAAAGACCACACCATATTTTTGTTGAGAACTTGGAGGGCTGTACAAGAACATCCTCTTCTCAAGTACACATGTCTGAGCATGCTCCACAGTGACTTCCCACATCTTATCTGACATACCTGTGCCAAGTATCTGCACGTTGAAAAAAAATTCCTGTAATTACTCCATTCAAAGAGAGCTAAAGGGACATAAATTGAGTTCATTGAAGATCACATAGGAGTTCAATGTATGAGTATATATGGGACATAAATTTTAGTAGTATATGACTATAAGTATATTGTGCTCAGAACACTGATTAGGACCCTATATTATAAGAAACAAAACATAACCCTAGCTCCAGAGAATAATACTAAGGAAGTAGACAAACAGATAGCAGCGTCTGACATGGCAAAGAGGTATCCATGTCTCAATGGAACTTGAATTGGGATGTTTCTATAGCCAGCCATGTCCACGCATGTTCAACAGAGATACATGTTGTGCCTGACTTAAGAACACAAGCTAACATCAAAATGTCTGTATCCCAATGGTGCACCAACAACATTTTCCCTTATGAATGCTTCCATCCAAAGAGAAAAAGAGAAAAACACCCCCAATAATGAGCAGACATCCTGATTTATCTAAACATAAGGGCTGTTAAATCAGTAAACTCTTTGTCATTTTCAGATTTTTAACAAATGCAGACAAGTATATGGATACAACAACGCATCACTCTTTACAGAATATTACCTTAAATTCAGAAATCTAAACAAAACTTAGTAAGGAATACTAAAAAGTAAAAGTAATTGAGGTAAGTGCAGTATTATTTACATTTTGAAGCCTTGCAGGGTCTATGAAGAGTAGGGTCAAAAAATCCTTCACAGTATTGATGCTTTCACAACTCAAACGCTTATGTAAAGCTCCATCTTTGCCAATATTTTCTAATTTCCATACTTCATCGAACAAAGAAGGAGGGTGATGATTCTGGTACACTGCAACAAACAATTTTTTATCAGGCAAGTTTTAGGTAATTTTCATTTAAACCTTGTAGTTTTAGATAAATTTCATTTAAACCTTATAGTTTCAAATAGTTTCATTTAAAGTTTTTAAGCCTTAGAGTTTTGGGTCTGTTTCATTTAAATCTTAAATGGGGTATGTTTCATCTAAACCTTAAATGAAATATAATAAGAATGAGACTCACTAGTTGGACTAAGATTTACAGGCATGAGTTCCGTGATGGCACTGGAGTGAGCATGTTTCTACAAGTGGAAGCAATACAACACAAACGTCATTTCTAATAAGAAAGGAAGAAATTAAAACAAATGATAGACTGAGATTGTGCCTCTTGAATTTCCAAGCTTAAAGAAGTCCCCTCCAAAACAAATGAAGAATGACCAGTCGGGAGTGGCTCAGGACATGAAGTTGAACCATGATTTGCAAGCATGAGTTCTGAGTTGGCACTAGAGGAAGCATGGTCCTGCACATAGAAGCAATGTCAATACAAAAATCATTTTTTAAAAATAAATGCAGATAGTAAAACAAATGATACACTGAGATTGTGCCTCTTGAGGTTCCAAGCTTAAAGAAGTCCCCACCGAAACAAATGAAGTATGAACAGTTGCAAGTGGCCAAGGACACGAAGTTGAACTATGATTTGCAAGCATGAGTTCTGAGTTGGCACTAAAGGGAGCAAGTTTCTGCAAGTGGGAGCAAGGTCAAATCAAACATCATTTCTTATTAGAAATGTAGATAGTAAAACAAATGAGAGACTGAGATCGTGCCTCTTGAGATTCCAAGCTTAAAGAAGCCCCCACCGAAACAAATGAAGTATGATCAATTGGAAGTGGCTCAGAACATGAAATTGAACTAAGATTTGCAAGCATGGGTTCCATGTTGGCACTAGAGGGTGCATGTTTCTGCAAGTGGAAATAATGTCAACACAAACGTCATTTCTTATAAATAATTTAGATAGTAAAACAAATGATAGAATGAGATTGTGCCTCATGAAGTTCCAAGCCTGAAAAAGTCCCCGCTGAAACAAATGAAGAATGACTAGTTGGACCTGGCTCAGGACACAAAGTTGAACTAAGATTTGCAACCATGAGTTCCGTGTTGGCACTGGAGGAAGCATGTTTCTAGAAGTGGAAGCAATGTCAACAAAAACTTCATTTCTTGAAATAAGTGTAGATAGTAAAACAAATGACAGATTGAGATTGTGCCTGTTGAGGTTCAAAGCTTAAAGAAGCCCACGGAAAAACAAATGAATTCTGAGTAATTTCAGGAGAGCGTTCACTGTCCCTGTTAGGTGTGCTAAAGTTAAATAGAATGAACAAGGGAGTTAAGGCATGCATAGAAGGCATATACAAAAGGATCTTAAATTCTTAACGAATGAAATCTGTACTTACACCCTATGATTTGTAAGCATGAGTTCCATGTTGGCACTAGAGGGAGCATGTTTCTGCAAGTAGAAGCAATGTCAACACAAACATGATTTCTTAAGAGAAATGCAGATAGTAAAACAAATGATAGAATGAGATTATGCCTCTTGAGTTTCCAAGCTTAAAGAAGCCCCAGCCGAAAAAAATGAGGTATAAGTAAGTTCAGGAAGGCGTTCATTGTCCCTGTTAGATGTGCTGACATTATATAGAATGAAAAAGGAAGTTATGGAGTGCATAGTAGGCATATATAAAAGGATCTTAAATTCTTAATGAAAGAAATCGTACTTACAACCTTATAGGATTTTCCAACCATTCCTTCCCACAAACCAAGGCCTCTACAATGTCAGGATCACAACCATTTAAGATTGGATTGATTGTCGTAGTTTCAATACCGAAAGCAGAATTTGAAGTAGAAGTTGACTTTGGAATTGCCATTCTCCAAAGAGTAGGAGATTTTATAGCGGCACATCTTGACAAGTGATTTTTAAGTGTGTGGTCCCACTTTTGCTCGACCCTGAAAAGTGCTTGTGACAATGTGTACACAAGGCCCAGCACTTCCCATCAACTTCAACTCTTTTGAAGTCATTCCAAACCTTAGATACTAACCTTCTTCGTTTAGATGATTCTCCACTTTGTACAGTGGAACATCTTGATAAGTGATTTTTTAAATGTGTGGTCCCACTTTTGCTTGACCCTGAAAAGTGCTTGAGACAGTGATTACAGATGGCCTGGTGCTCCCCATCAACTTCAACTCTTTTGAAGTCATTCCAAACCTCAGATACTAATCTTCTTCGTTTAGAAGAAGTTGGGAGTGCTGAATTTACCTCACTTTGTATCTTAGAAGGTGAAGGTGCAGAGATCTCTGGACATTGCATTTTGTTTGCTTCCTATCAACACCTACAAAAATAATACAACAGATGCTGAGACAAATTTAAACTATTTTAAGCTTAAAAGATGGAAATTTGAAATGTCCAAAACATTTTCATGCCACAATAATGAAGGAAAAGCAAAAGAGCGAGAGGCAGATGGGTAAACAAAGCATAGTTACATTTCATAATTGTAACATGGATCTAATTACTTCAAGTTTGTAGGTAACTTAACTTGCAACACACACTCTATTTCAAAAAATAACCTTGCCACTTTTTTACCAATAGTAATCTAAAGTCATTTAGAATTTAAGTCAAGACAAAAGTTTAGTAGGATAAGTATTTTGGTTCCAAAGTAAGAGGCAATAATATTATCTCACCAATTAAATTTAGCATGAACTAGAGTTTACCGATCCATATCAAAATTCAAGGTCAACAGTAGATTCAAAGTTTTATAAACTATACATTACTTGACCTTTTTTTTATGGTTGGAAATGAGGAGATTTGAATCCTGAATATCTCTGTTGGAAACATTAAGTGCCACTTGAGTACCTTCCTTTTCCTAATTCATTAAGAATTGCATTCTAAGAATTATATACATATTAGTAATATATGTTCATGCGATATACGAATTAATTAAAAATATTATATATAAAATTAAAAAATACTTACTGATATCATCCAAATTGAATAATAAAAGTTTCATGTTACCTGGTGTCCTTTGGGAAATTGTTAATCAACCATTTTCAGAAAGTTTTTACACCACTTTCATGGAAAATATAAAAAGTCATCAAAACAATTAATTTCTTTTTTCTTTTCCCATAAAAAGTTTATAAAAATATTTCCTAAACCAATTCCCCATAATAAAATGAATTATAAAACATAACAAATTATTAAATTACACATTTATATCATTAAAATAATCTAAAATAAACCATGATTTTTTTAAAAAAATTTCTTACTTAGGTAATATTTTTTTAATTGGAGTATTATTTCTTAACATTTTAGTAATCAAGCTTTGGTTTATAAAACCGTGATTAGTGACCACATAACAAAATTATACTGTACAACGTAACACTTACATTGAGTCACTTGACACAACCACATCATGTAAGAAGTAACTTTTGTTACTAATAGAACTAGCTTGTATTGTTGGTGCAAGTGGCTTTATTTACATCAGTGCTTTAATATTGTATATTCTTTTTTGAAAAGATTTAATTTTGAATTTTTAAACCTGAATAATCACTTTTTCAAAAAAAAAAAAAAAAAAAAGAATAATCAAGAATTTAATAAAAATGTATGTAATTTAATAATTATCACAATAAAGTCTTCAAACTATGAAAGGTACAAATCTATTCACTATTCACCAACTGAAAAAAGAAGTAAAAGGCATGTTTATTCACATAAAAGTGAAGGTACCATAAAATCCAATTATAAAAAATTGTAATTACAATCTAAAAGAATTCTATGTATTATCATTCTCCTTAACATATAAAATACTTGGAATAGTTTAGACTTTACAGTTATACTAATCACCAAAGAATTGTAACCGATAACAGTTTTTGTATATCACAAAAATAATATTGTCATTAACTTCTTCTTCTTCTTCTTTTTTATGAATATATTGTCATTAACTAATTCCAAAAGAACTCTCCAAATTTATACCTCACAAAAAAAAAAAAAAAAAAAAAAAAATCAATAACAAATTCCAAAAGAACTCTCAAAATTATACCTTGGTTTAGGAAACAATAACCTATTCCAATGAACTTAGCCATAAAATTGACAAAACTATAAAACATTGAATCAAACATAGCATTTTCGAAGACAAGGAAACCGGAAGATATGGTATGAGTAAACAACAAGTCCTCTGTTTCAGCGAAGAAGAAGAAAACAGACATTTGTTTGATTACACGTTAACAAAAACACTAATTCCTTTTCCAAAAAAAAAGAAAAAAAAAAAGAAAACGCTAATTCAATTATTCAGTTACCTAATTAAAATATATACAAGTAAAAATTGTTTCACACTTACCACATCACATTCAAAAAAATTTTAATTTTTCTAACTTTCAATACTAAATTTTTTTGAAAAAAACAGCAATAAAGTTTTCTAAAAAGAAAAGAAAACATACATTTGATTGGTTACGCAATGCAAGAACTCGATTGAGCTCCCTCCACCAAATATCACGGCGGCACTCCGCCGCCAGTCACCTCCCAATTTGCGACCAACACCACTGCTGTTCAGAAGACAAGAGTTTTGAGTTTTTGTTCTGCTACTGTGTTCTGCTACTTCTCCAAGATGCATTTATTGTTTGCAGTTTGCACACACACAAGTAAACACAAGACAAAGTACTAGAAATTAGGGGTGTGCAAAAACCCACCAACCTGCCAAACTTGATTCAACCCAACTTGATCCGTTGGGTTGGGTCGGTTTTTAAAGCTTGGTGGGTTAGGTTAGATTACAAAAAAAAAAAATTTATAATGGGTCGGGTTAGATTTGGGTCATAAAATTACAAACCCGACCTAACTCACCCATATTTAATATATATTTAAAATATATTATATATTTAATAAATTTTTTTTAAAACCAGTTTTAGGGCACTTATATATATTTAAATATATATTATATATTTAATAATTAAAAAAAAACCAACTGTATAGTAGCACTTTTTCGGTTCCTCCTACTAATACTAATTTAATATATATATATATATATAATATTATGTAATTAATAAAATTTTGAAATAATTAGTTCTTCCTATCCTATATAAAAGCCAATTAATTCACACAAACCCTAATAAATTACTATTGTTGTTTACCTTTAAGGATTTACATTAATACTAATCTTTGGGTTTTTTTAATATATTAATATTAATATTTTTTTTACTCAATTTATTAATAATAATAATAAAAATTTGTCAAACTCATAGGTTCAACCTGACCCATGTGGGTTGGGTTGGACTTATGTGATGGGTTGGGTTGGGTTGAATTTTTTTTGACCCACTATGGTGAGTTGGGTCAAAAAATCTTGTCAACCCGATCCAACCTGAACCATGTATACTCCTACTAGAAATCTAAAATTGGATTTGGGATTGTTTTATAGTTGGCCCAGACTCCCAGATCCGAATTGATCCGAATTGATCCTGACCGTCCGATACACGTGTAGAAGAAACAAGGGAGTGCCAGCCACCGGTTAAAGGAATAAGTGAAAAAAAAGACAAATTAAATCGAGTTTGTTTGTGAGAAGTGAAAGCTGGAAGGACTGAAGAGTGAAAAGTCTTCTCAAGACTAGGATCCGAAAAAGTCCGATTACTTTAGATTCATACAATCCAAGCCTGTTCGATTAACTTTTTTATTTTTTTAATAAATTCCGACTCGGTCCGATTACTTAAAAATTTTACATACGGCTCAATCCGGTTACCAAAATAAGCTTTTTTCAGAAATGATTCATCATTCCAAATTTATTTTTGCTCCTCAATATCAAAAAGAAATGTTGGTGGTGGGTCTCCACTCTCTAGAAGCAGGACACTAAATTTATATTCTTCTCCCCCACGAAAACTTTTTGGTCAATGGGTTAAATTGAGTTCTTTTTACTGAAAATTTGAATTATAGCTTGAATCCAATTGGGGCTACTAAGTACTAATACTTTAGCAGTTTCGCTCGATACAAAACTTTAGGGGATGTTTGGTATATGCACTTAAAAATATGTATTTTGTTATTTGAAAATATGTGTAAAAATACATGTAATATTATTTAAAAACTGAAAATTGTTGTTTGAAATGGTGTACCAAACACCTCCTACCATGAGATTTTTTTCCCCAATATTTTTACCGAAAAATTTTAGATCACACATTTGTCTACTTTCATATAATAATTTTTTCATCAATTTTATACCGTGTTACATTATACATAGAAACGAAAAAACGAATTACAATTCAATTTTAAGTTATGAATTCAAATTAAAACTAATAACAATTTAACACTTATAACTTGTTGTAAAAATATGGTGAATCTAATAATTAACCCAATTAAATATATAATATTTTTGATTAAATAGTATTTATACTTACCGTTATCTTTCATTGGAAAAAGATTGTAGGGATAAGGGCCCAAAATTATATATTGGGCCTTAGGCCTTATCCGAGGATGAGGTAACGTCTGAGGAGGGGAAAGTAATTGCGAGGGATTTCGATCTTTAAAGTCTCATAAGCAAGAAACGGATGGATAGTGTTCTGAGGAGGAACTCCTCCTCGGACATGATGAATATAGTTCAAATCTATATTCATCACGATAAAGGTAACTTTCCAGGAGGCTCCAGGGACAAGGATGTGCATCATATATATATAAGAGCGATGGAAACTCAGAAATATTTAAGGAAAAGCTGCTACCACCATATTAAATACACTGCAGCTACTTTTCTGGACGCATTTATATGGAGAAGACCCTTAAACAGTGTTATCTTAGCCACCACGACTCACAGAAAGCCAAAGAGGGTAACTGATGGGACATGCACTCAAGTAAGAGCTCAGACGATCAACAAATGTAGGATTAGGATGATCCGAAGGGAGCTATATAATGGGAGAGACTCCATGAAGAAGGGGGGGAGAGAGAGAGAGAGAGAGAGAGAGAAGGAATACAGTAGTGATCGTAGTTGCACTTGTAATCAGTCCTATTGATTTATGTCAAGTCTTGCCTCCTCGGACAATGAATTTATTTAGCTCTATGTGCCTTGTTCTTGCTTGGTCGTCTATTAAATCCATACTAGCCGTTGTTAAACTCATTAGGGCCTAGTTCTTTAACCCACTCTCTACAAATTCATTGTATTGAGCTCACTGGGCCACAATCCCATACTTTTTGGGATGCAAATCATGTTCCTACAAAGATCATTCTAACTATAATTGATAATGATACTCACAAAATGCAAGTAAGCTCAAAACAACATAGTTTTAATACACCCCAATTATATCATTTTCAATCCACTAAATTCATGTCCTATTAAACCATGTCAAGTCATTAAAAAACATATCAACAAATTAAAAAATAAAAACAAAATTTACCTAAAAGAGGAAAATTGAATTGTTTATTTAAAAACATTCAAAACCATATTGTTTTGACTTCACTGTATCTCCTTCTCAAAAAAAAAAAAAAAAAAAAGACTTCACTATATCTACGTCCAATTAAACCATACAATGTGATTCCTAAAGTCTCATGATATTCATGAGATCTTGAGTTTAAAACCTCTCGTCAACATTTTGAGGACACCTCCATGGGATTCTTCCATGTAATAACCTATTGTGTATGGAATGAGGAATTACATACTCTCGAGAGAATAGTCAAATACTCAATACTCGAAGAGATTTAAATACCCTCATTTAGCACCCAAAAAATAAAAAAAAACATCAATATATTTAAAAAGTAAAATAAAACCATTGCGCCCTTTTGGTACTATGGTCACTCTATAAGCATAAATACTTGTAGAGTGTGGGGGGGGGGGTAAGGGCCAGGGTTCAAATCTCTAATAGAGAGCTTCACACACATATACACTTAGATTAGACTAAAATAGAAATTTTATCTTATATAAAATAAATAAATATAAAAATATAAAATAAAAAGTAAAATAAAAATTAACATCACCTATAAAAGGGGAAAAAACTAATAAATAAAAAGTATTATGTACTTTCTCTCTCCATGCAAAGAGGATTCTCGTCCTCGACCTTGAGGCTGACATCATTCCTCCGCTCGGCCAACAAAGGACGAGATCATCAGCACTGGGGTATAGATCTATAGGGCACAAGCTTTAGATTTATATGGCGGCCAAGTGTTTCTTGTTTAGGGTTTGATCTAGCACATCAATTAGGTTTTGTGGGGATTTGGTTTGGATCTTGGTGATTTGGGATTCTTGACTTTTGTTTAGATGCCAAGAAAACAACGGAAATGAATTTCATTTTATTATTATTATTATTATTATTATTATATACTTTTAATTTTTGTATTTTTCATGAGAATGAGCTTAATGTATTCTTTCATGAAAGAGACTAATTCAAGATTGTGGATGTTGAGATAGCAACTGAGTAATCTTCTGTAAGTTTAATGATGGCAATTGGATTTTTTTTTATTTTTTTTTATTTTATGTGTTTTTGTTTCTAATGAAATTTGTTTTGGGAAAATTAAAAAGTACAATGAGGAAAACTAGGAAAACAAAGGATAAAGAGATTAAAAGGAAATTAAAAAAGTACACACACACACACACACATATATATATATATATGTAGGGTTAGGAATTGTAGCCCAAGCCCAAAACAATGAATTTGTAGAGAGTGGGTGAAAGAGTTAGGTTAATTGTGAATTTAGCAATGGTTAACTATGATATCCATGTATGAACCAATGTAAAAATATACGTAAAAACTAAACAAATTGACGTCCGAAGAGATATATTATTGATTGAACAGTGATTACAGTTCTTAGAGCTACAGTAAAGTCTTTCTCCACCTCTTATTCTCTTTTTTCCGATTCCCTATCTTTAAAGACCTTTCTCGTTTATATAGCTTTCTTCCAAACTATCTTCATCGTACACTTGTTCTTCATCCAAGCAATCACTTGAGTATATGTCACATCAGATATCTTCTTTAGTTCTTTAGGAGTGTTGGTAGTTAAAGTTGCACTATTCAGGGGTTTTCTCCATATAAATGCGGCCAGAAAAGTTGCTGCAGTGCATTAAACACGGTGGTAGCAGCTTTTCCTTTAGATATTTCTCTGTTCTTATAATCTTCAGACATGCCCAGAGCTTATCTTTATCATTGGAGTTGCTAGGAAGATCACTTGAACCTCTCAGGTACTTGTTTGATCGAGACGCTTTGTATCTGAAGAGAATACGCTCTTTGGCCGGCTGATGATCTCTTCGGACTATACTCCACAATCATTTCCAGGTACATCTCCCAGGTGAAATCCTTCCCAATCATTTTCTTCTTTTCGGACATACTTTAAACCAAAAATGAGGCCCCAAGCCCAATACACAATGTTGGGCTTTTACCCCCACAATAGCCCCTCAAAATTTTAATTTTTCCCTCGCATCTGAGGAGAAAAATTAGGATTTTGATTTGTTACTAAATAAAAGCTTAAAGCACAAAGATCTCTGAGCTCACACGCGTATAGGCATAGATTTGGGTGCTTCATCATTGCTGCTGTCGTTTCAGCATTTCCAAGGTGCTATTAATTACTTCAGGCAGCGCTTTGTCTCTGGTATCCAACGGTGGACTATTGATCCAACGGACGTGGTTCTTCCTCAAAATTTGAGCAGGATGACTCCTACCCTTTCATTCGTCCCTATTTAAAGTCTTAAGAGAGGTTATTTCTCCTTTACCTTGCAAATTCGCAAATTCTCCAGCGAACTCGAACATTCAACTCCACCCAGTTCTTCAATCATCAAATCTAGAATTTATAAGACTCTTTCCACGAGTTTAAAGATCAACTTCTGATTTAGTGTGTAAGTTCTCTCTTATTCAAAGCCTTCATCTTCTCTTCGGCTAGCCTTCTCAGCCTTCGAGTAGTCACTCTCCAGTCACTGTGTTTAGAGTTTCCCTTTTTTATTTTTTTTATTTTTTTATTGAGATAGGTAGATTTCAGTATATGGTAGATAGCCCCACCTAGATGGAGGAATTTAGGGCCACATATCACATACCTCAAGATGTGGGTTTGAGATATTGTCCTCCGGAAAGGCTATTAATAGATCGAGGGGTGGGCGAAGTTATAATCCCCATCATCGCCTTCCTAGAAGGGGGAATGACTATCCTTATGGGCCACATTACCAGAGATTACCTCCGAAACCATAGACTTAGTCCTGACCAATGTGCGCTGTAGGGACTCAATTTGGATTGGACCCAAACAATACATTTTTAGAGAGTGGGGTGAAGAATTAGGCCCTAACAGACAGACAACAGTAAACACAGACTTTTTCACCAGTGAAAGGCGAGGCATTCAATTTATTTCTAAGGGTAGCTCCTCGGCGATGATTCGAGGAGCCCTTCCTTCTTCTTTCTTTCTCCCACTCCTTTGGCGCTCTCCTGGTTCCTCTTATATAGTCCTCCTTCTCTCCTCTCTTTGTGCCATCCGTTCATCATCCATGCGCTTTTCTTCTGACCCTCCGTCCCATCAGCTGTATTATCAGTACTTAAGTGATTTGCAGTAGCCAAGGTTGCCCTGGCTAAGAGTCACGTCTTCATTAGTGCGGTCAGAGGATTAGGTGAGCGCATTTATTGTGGAAGTGACAGCCTGTCCTGGGCTTGTCCCCCCACTTGGTGTGGGTCTTGGTTCACCGAGGACAGGGTCATCCCCGGCGGGGTCCTCGCAACCTAGGACTTCGTAAAACGTCCTCTGGTGAATTCCCTCCTCGGCTTGGGCCTTGGGCCGGATGTAAAATGGGCCGAGGCTATCAGGCCCTCAGGCCCCACAATAGCCCCTTAAAATCCCGCTACCCGTGCCCTCGGACGGGGAGGGGGATTTTGATACCCTCGAGCCCTATATGTGATTCACCCAATCTCGGTCCACGTCAGCGTTGGAGTCTTTTTACCTGCCCGATGTGCGTTTCTAGCGCTTCGAAAATCAGTGTGTGCTCGCATTAAATTTTTGCAGCTCCACGTTTCCCACTTTCAATGGTGTGATGTAAATCATCCGTGGGGAATTACTGTATTTATGGGCGGGAAATTCCGCTTGTTCGACTTTAATTGGGGGTATAAATACTCGTTTGAATCGTTTGGCATCCTTATTTGCACACTCACGAATCTCAGTGCATATACTCTGAACCTGGTTCAACTTCCACACTGTCTAACGCCCTTTTCCAGCATGAAAAGCCTGTCCGAGGAGAATCTCCACATTTCTGTAAGTCTCCTTCTTTCAGTAGCTCAAAACTTTCTTTGATTCTACTCTCTCTCTTTCTCTCTTTCAGATCATTTAGTCATTGCTAGGAATGGGTAAATTCAAGAAGTTAGTTGAGTCCGATGAGATGATGAAGAAATTCATTGCCGATTATGGGATACCCAGTAGTGTGGGCCTGAGGTATTGTGAGAAAAGGGAGTGGTATATTAAGAGAAACAAGGGTGAAGTTGTGATCCCCCTAGTCGCCTTCGTAGAGGGAGGTATGAGGATCCCCATGAGGCCAGTGACGAGCGGTTACCTTAGGCATTTTCGGCTGGCTCCTACCCAGTGTGCCGTTAATGTATTTAGGATACTAGGGTGCGTAGACGCCTTGAATGGGAAGATGGGTTTGAGATTAACCCACCATGATGTAAATTGGTGCTACAACCTTCAACACTTGAAGGGTAAGTCGTACTATATGAAGACGAGGGATGATAGGGTTCGACTTATTCAGTGCCTTCTCGATTCTAGTAAGGGGTTGACTCAGGATTTTCTCATTGTGTCGGGGGAATGGCACGACGGTCTCCACTGCCCGACAGTGGAAGGAGAGCCAGGTAGGGTACCCGAAGTAGGAGGTGATCTAGATTCTTGTATTTTTCTTTGTAGTATATATTTTTTGGTTGATTAATCATGGGAGTTTTGTTTCTCTTTCTGCAGATTCGCATGCCTTCTCGCGTCATTTTCACCTAATCAACAAAGAGGATTTGGAAACCGTTCTTAGGGCGGAGCTTTTTCTAAATGACGCTGATAACCAGGTTAGAGCCGCCCACAAGATCCTCGGATGCGATCCAGCTCAGAAGTTGTTCCCAGTCCCAAAGCATGTTATCAGGGCTTGTGATCCTTGGCTTAGGCAAATCATGGTGGTTAAGGACGATTTTGCCTTCTCCGAAGGATCCTCCATTCCAGAAGGCATTCCGTTGGCAGGTTCTTCCTCGTCCCATAAAGCGGTAGAGACCAAGGAAGGGAGTTCGGAGAAAGAAGAGGAAGTGGTTGAACTAAGCTCGTCTGAGGACGAATTCAGTGTATTCGACCGAGTTGAACAACCCGAGGATCCTCCCAGTGACCTAGGAGACCTCCACTTGTCTAAAGCCGATCTTCAGCCCGCGAGGGTTGATACCCAGACAGAGATGGGTCTTAAGAAAAAGCCCCAAACCAGCCTTCTTGACCTGCTTGAGGGCAAGTCTGGGAAAGGCGAGCCAAGGGAGTTACAGCCTGAGCCCCCTCTACCCGGATCTAAGGCTCCACCCACGCAGGCAAGGTCTTCCTCCCTCCCTTCAATCTCGGACTCTCGGCTTGAGTCCTCTGATCCAAAAAGAAAGAGGCATTCCCAGGGAAAAAACCCAATGGATGGGGGCAGATTCCACTCCCCCTCCGAAGAAGATGAAGCCTGGCGACCCTCTAAAAAACTGAGGCTGGGAGGTCAGCGAAAGGGGAAAGAAGTCGTTCAACAGTCCGAGCCCCAGGCCTGGCTGTCTGCTGCTATGCTCCATGGAGAACCTTTAATGGATGACGCTACTATTCGGGATTTTCGAGGAGGCAAGGGGGCTCGCGTAGCCGATGCCTTGGAGAGGTCCCTTTTCCTCCCCGCAGACATGGCTGAGCTCGGGAGCATGAGGGGGCCAGAGGTTGCTAGCAACCTCAAAAGATACCTGGGCATGGTAAAACCTCAGATACTGGGTTGTTTCATTTCAATTTTATTGCCTAGCAACTCCTCTCCCCTTTATGGTGTATTTATTTTGGTTGGCAGGCTATCCAGGCGATTTTCAGGCTGGACGAGGATGTTGACGGCCAGAGTAACGCTCTCGCGCAGGAGCGCGACAAGTTCTTGAAGGCCGCAAGTACCCTTAAAAGATCTGAGGCTAATCTCAAGAAGGCGATCGAAAACCTGGAGGAGATGACAAAGGCCAGGGATAACGCGGCCTCTGATTTAGCCGTGGCTACGAAGTAGGCTGAGGATCGTACAAAGCGACTGCAAGAGGTTGAGGGCCGACTGCGATCCGCCGAAGAGGACATCACCGACCTGACGAAAAAGCTAGTCGAGGCAATTTGGACGAAGGGTGTTGCCAAATATGCCAGGGATGAGGCCGTGAGGGCCAAAGAAGAGGATGTGTATGCGAGAACAGACGCTGAGCGTTCCTTAGAACAAGCGGAAGAGGAGGCCTTTGCCGAAGGGGTGGCTAAGACGGAAGCTACCTTCAAGGCCCAGATCCCTGAAGTATGCAAGCGCTTTTGTTCCTAGACCTGGACCGAAGCTCTCAACCAAGCGGGAGTTGATGCCTCGTTTGACCTTAGGAGGGCAGAAAGAGTATATTACCCCCCACAATACGCGGGGTTATCCCCATTACTTCAAAGGAGGAGACTACATTACCGGTGGCAAGTGAAAGTCAGACCAAAGCAGCTGAGGACACACCTTCAGCTGACAGACCTATTGAAGAGGCTGGGCCCCATGGAGCGTTGGAAAGGGCTGGGACCGACAGGCAAGAAGTGCCCTAAGATGGGGTGAGATTTTCTGTTGACTCCCAAGCCACACTTACTGTCCCCCAGATTCCTTTTACCGTGGAAGGGTCTTCTGAAGTAGCCCCTCCGAGTCAGGGTCCTTAGGTGTTAGTTGAGGCCTTATAACAGGCTTCTCCAAACAAACTGCCTACCGAGTCGGGGGAGTAGGCCATCTTGTTGGACCAACCCGCTTTGATGGCATAGGACACTCTTATTTGTTTTCTATTTTTTTTCATTTTGCTTTTTGCTTCGGCGACATTGTAACGAAACTACACACTTTTTATTTAAAATATAGATATTCAATAGCTTGCTTTTAGTTTTTTGATTGATGCTTCTTTTTACTTGTTATACTTTAATGTTTTGTTCAATACCTTGGTTCTGCTCTAGACTTAGCCTCATGAGACAATCAGACACCCCTCAAGCTTGAATCTGAGGACCGTACCTCACCTCGGTTCTTACTAATGCTTTGTTCTTTAGCAAGTGGCTAGTTTCCCCATAGGCTTGAGTCCGAGGACCATGCAATGTCCTGGTTCTGTCTAACACTTCTGTTTTTCTATAAGTATCTAGTTTCCCATAGGTTTGAGTCCTTGGACCATGCAATACCGTGGTTCTGTCTAGTACCCAGGTATGGTTGAGTGGTTAGTTTTCCCATAGGCTTGAGTCTGAGGACCATGCAATGCCTTGGTTCTGTCTAACACTTCTGTTCTTCTGTAAGTAGCTAGTTTTCCCATAGGTTTAGGTCCGAGGACTATGCAATACCTTAGTTCTGTCTAGTACCCAGGTATGGTTGAGTGGTTAGTTTTCCCATAGGCTTGAGTCCGAGGACCATGCAATGCCTTGGTTCTGTCTAACACTTCTGTTCTTCTGTAAGTAGCTAGTTTCCCCATAGGTTTGAGTTCGAGGACCATGCAATACCTTGGTTCTGTCTAGTACCTAGGTATGGTTGAGTGGTTAGTTTTCCCATAGGCTTGAGTCCGAGGACCATGCAATGCCTTGGTTCTGTCTAACATTTCTGTTCTTCTTTAAGTAGCTAATTTCCCCATAGGTTTGAGTTCGAGGACCATGTAATACCTTGGTTCTGTCTAGTACCCAGGTATGGTTGAGTGGTTAGTTTTCCCATAGGCATAAGTCTGAAGACCATGCAATGCCTTGGTTCTGTCTAACACTTCTGTTCTTCTGTAAGTAACTAGTTTCCCCATAGGTTTGGGTCTGAGGACCATGCAATACCTTGGTTTTGTCTAGTACCCAGGTATGGTTGAGTGGTTAGTTTTTCCATAGGCTTGAGTCCGAGGACCATGTAATGCCTTGGTTCTGTCTAACACTTCTGTTCTTCTGTAAATAGCTAGTTTCCCCATAGGTTTGGGTCCGAGGACCATGCAATATCTTGGTTCTGTCTAGTACCCAGGTATAGTTGAGTGGTTAGTTTTCCCATAGGCTTGAGTCCGAGGACCATGCAATGCCTTGGTTCTGTCTAACACTTCTGTTCTTCCGTAAGTAGCTAGTTTCCCCATAAGTTTGGGTCCGAGGACCATGCAATACCTTGGTTCTATCTAGTACCCAGGTATGGTTGAGTGGTTAGTTTTCCCATAGGCTTGAGTCTGAGGACCATGCAATGCCTCGGTTTTGTCTAACACTTCTGTTCCTTTGTAAGTAGCTAGTTTTCCCATAGGTTTGGGTTCGAGGACCATGAAATACCTTGGTTCTATCTAGTACCCATGTATGGTTGAGTGGTTAGTTTTCCCATAGGCTTGAGTCCGAGGATCATGCAACGCCTTGGTTCTGTCTAACACTTTTGTTCTTCTGTAAGTAGCTAGTTTCCCCATAGGTTTGGGTCCGAGGACCATGCAATACCTTGGTTCTGTCTAATACCCAGGTATGGTTGAGTGGTTAGTTTTCCCATAGGCTTGAGTCCGAGGACCATGCAATGCCTTGTTTCTGTCTAACACTTTTATTTTTCTGTAAGTAGCTAGTTTTCTCATAGGTTTGGGTCCGAGGACCATGCAATACCTTGGTTCTGTCTAGTACCCAGGTATGGTTGAGTGGTTAGTTTTCCCATAGGCTTAAGTCCGAGGACCATACAATGCCTTGGTTCTGTCTAACACTTCTGTTCTTCTGTAAGTAGCTAGTTTCCCCATAGGTTTGGGTCCGAGGACCATGTAAGACCTTGGTTCTGTCTAGTACCCAGTCATAGGGTAAAGGAGTTTGTCCTTAGTGCTGGAGATTTTTTTTTTTTATTTTTTTTTTTTTTTTAGCGTGATGATAGCCTCGGCCCTGCTTCGTAGGAAGTGTTTCATCCTGTGGACTGGACCCTTGACTCTGCGGTGCCCTGGGCAAGAGTGGTTTAGAATTCTAACCCTACGCGTGGCCGTAACCCCACCTTCAGTTCAAGTTTCTACCCTCTCCAATTACGAGGCGCCTCCTAACTGTTTGTGTTCCGCGCTTAACGTTTCGACACGCGAGGCGCGCTCTTATTAATATCCCCGTGGATTGATACAGATCGAATGGTCGATGACTGCCTTGAAATTTGGTCAGAATTAATGTCACCGATAATTCTTCTCTCGAATTCTGCGTAGATCATTTCCCACCAATCTCCACCCTCTATAAAAGGCTATATGGGGGGAAATGCCCTTCTACGCTCCACGAATCCTCTAACAAAGTAAGAAACATGTCCCATCAACCTTCAAAGCCCCCTCAATAACCTTACCAGAATTGTGATAAGAGTTTGGAGAAATGGGACGGCCTTGGATGGGAGTGAGGGCACACAGGTTAAAGGTCCTCCTCCCTCGACCGAGAACCATTGTGGATATGGCCCGCGCTAGACCTCCGGCGCGGCAAAGTTTAAGCGTCATCTTGATGGTGCCGTGCATAGTGGCCAAGAGGGAGGTCCCTGAAGTACATAACGCCCTTCTCCGGGATGCGCTTACGTCGGTGGAGATGTACAAGATTACGTCATGTCTGGTGCCTGAGTGTTGCCGTCACCAACGGCCAACCACCGTGGGGCTGGAAGAGAATCAAGGGAATATCATGGGGAAGGGCCGTCAGGCGCCCTTGCATCTGCTCCTCTCTTCGTGCCAGCACCACCGCACCGGCGCAGGAGTTGTTGGTAGCCTTGAAACAGGCTGGCCTCAGCCCCCTTCCCCTTATTTAGCTTTAAAACAGGCCTATCTGGGCCTCTGTTTGTAGAATTAACTTTAAAACAAGCCTGTTTGAGCCGCTGTTTTTATCTTGTACGATTTCTTTTCATTTAATAAAATATTGCGATGTTTCTTTTCTTTTCCTTTGAATCTTCTAATTTTCTGCAATGGTTTTTTTTTTATTGTAAAAGCTTTGTCGTTAACCTTTCGCAACCTAGTTACTTAGGAACGATGGTCCGTTGCGTCTGCTGGTGCACAAATTCTTCCTACAGACAGCGCCAATTGTAGGGACTCAATTTGGATTGGACCCAAACAATACATTTTTAGAGAGTGGGGTGAAGAATTAGGCCCTAACAGACAGACAGCAGTAAACACAGACTTTTTCACCTGTGAAAGGCGAGGCATTCAATTTATTTCTAAGGGTAGCTCCTGGGCGATGATCCGAGGAGCCCTTCCTTCTTCTTTCTTTCTCCCCCTCATTTGCGCTCTCTTGGTTCCTCTTATATAGTCCTCCTTCTCTCCTTCCTTTGTGCCATCTGTTGATCATCCATGCGCTTTTCTTCTGACCTTTCGTCCCATCAGCTGTATTATCAGTACTTAAGTGATTTGCAGTAGCCAAGGTTGCCCTGGCTAGGAGTCACGTCTTTATTAGTGCGGTTATAGGATTAGGTGAACGCATTTATTGTGGAAGTGACAGCCTGTCCTGGGCTTGTCCCACAATTTGGTGTGGGTCTCGATCCACCGAGGACAGGGTCATCCCTGGCGGGGTCCTCGCAACCTAGGACTTCGTAAAACGTCCTCGGGTGAATTCCCTCCTCTGCTTGGGCCTTGGGCCGGATGTAAAATAGGCCGAGGCCACCAGGCCCTCAGGCCCCACATGCGCCTAACGTCTTTAGAATCTTAGGAGCAGTTGATGAACTGAACCGTCATCTAGGATTGGGACTCACCTGGCTCGACGTGGTGCATATGTATGAGTGTCATAGCCAGAAAGGAGCGGGATACTACCTTAAATCCCGATCCGACGTTGTTAGGCTCGTCTCCGGCCTTCCCAAATCTAATAAACGGATGAAAGACGATTATCTAATCGTCTCAGGTGCGTGGCATGACGGTCTTCATTGCCCAACTCAACTAGGAGAGCCAGGTGGGACATTCCAGATTTAGGTTTACTAATAGTAGATTTAGGATCTCCATTTTTTTACCAATTTTGTCTTCTTTGTATCATTACTTTCAAGTTTTTGACTAAGTTCTGTTGTGATGTGAATAGATAAAGACCACGTTTCTCCTCGGCTCAGCCTCACAAACGTCGCCGCGCTCAATTATTTCCTCCGATTGGAAATTTTGTGAGTGAAGACGGGCAGCTCCGATCTGGTCCTCTCATTCTCTATTTCACGTCGAAATCCACTGATTTTCAGCCGGTCGGCAACACGATAAGACAGAGAGACCGTCGTATCAACCGCATAGATGTTGCCCGAAAAGATTTTTTAGCTCCGTTTGACCTTGGCCCCGTGCCACATCCCAATCTGCAGGGTATACCACTGCTTGTCTAGCCGGTTCAGCAAGCTCCCCCTGAACCAGTAGTAGCAGGTGAAAGAGTCGCTTCTTCAACCTCTTCACTTGAGGAACAAATAGACAAGTTCATATTTGAAGAAGAGGCTTCGAAAAGGGGTCCAGTGATACAAGTTTCAGAAGCCGAGAAGGAACCTGACAGGCAGTCTAGTGCTCGCCCTCCTATTTTAATAACCGTTGTTCTAGACGACTCCTCAGAAGAGGAAGAAGATATGGCCAGCCTGAAGGACTTGATGAAGAATAGAGGCAAAAAAGTTGGGCCCAAAGAGACCAGGACGTCCCAACCAACTATTAGGCTTCCTTCACCACCTTCCCAAGCTCCTTTGGATCTCGGCGCAAAGCAATTGCCCAATCCAAAGAAGAAGAGGCCCCTCACTAACAATGAAGAGAGGGAGGTAGCGCCTTCGAAAGGGACCAAACAGCAAAAGGTGGTTAAAGACCATCGAAGCAAGAGGGCTCCTTTTACAGAGAGCCGAGATGAAGGCGTCGTGGATGATGTGCGCCGAGGACTTCGCACCTGGTCCCCAAGGCTGGAATTGGATGGTGCTCCAATCCCCTAGGAGACCTCCCTCAGAAATTACAATGGGGGGAGGGCAGGTCTCATTGCTGAGGCCTTGGAGCAGCCACTTCTCCTTCCGAATGACATGGAGTCTTACAGGCGCTTCAATCAATACGAGCTTTTCCTATCCCTTAAGAGGGATTTAGCCATGGTAAGTGAACTGATCCGCTTAATTAAGGTGTTGATCTTTTTTATTTACTCCTTTTCTTTGCTCTATATTGAAATTTTTTGTTGTGCAAATTACTCAGCAAGTTTATATGGCCGAGGAGTGGAACAAGAAGTCCTATATTGAAGCCCAAGCGGAGGCCCACTCTTGTGCTGAGGCAGAAAAATCACTGGGCGATCTGAAGGAGGATTATTCTCTGCTGTCCGAGCAGTTGAAAGAAATGACTAGACAGAGGGACAGTCTGGATGCAGGCCTTAAAAACACTGAGAAGCAGGCCGAAGAACAACGCAAAGAACTGCGCATGACCGAAATCAATCTGGCAACAGAGAGAGAGTTGGTCAAAAACCTTTGTGCTGAGCTTCAAAAAGCCAGGGAGACTGCCAAATTGGCCGAGAAGAATGCTCAGTTGGCCAAGGAGGCGGTCGAGACTGAAAGGCAAACAGCGTATAAGCTGGGGGTGGAAGAGACCCAAGTCAACCTTACTGAGCAATTTACCTCAGTCAGCCGAGAGTATTGCAATGTAACTTGGGGAAAAGCACTGGATGCTACTGGGGTTCTTGCGAAATCTGACTTGAGACTGCCTGGGAGTTACTTGTATTAGTTTGTCTTTTATGTAAGGAATTGTGAACTACTTTCTTTTGATCAATGGAATTGTTCTTTTATTTTCTGTCTTCGTTGTACATGTCGCAAAATTTACTATTATTGCAAATGACTGACTTGTAGTTAATATAACATAGCCAAACTTAACAATGATATCATATTAATGATACAAACAATTTACTTCAACATTGGAAGAAACTGATTGTGTAAGAATTACTAACAAATACTAAAAGCAATGAATGATATGAAGAACTCGCAATTTTTCTTGAATATTTACGAAGAGTACTTTTGAGCACCAACTGTCTTAAGTGTGTGGCTGAAGAGATTTATCATAAGCTAGCATTTATTCAGATAAGTTTAAATACTTAGGAGAATCATAAGAGAGTATTAACTAACCTGAATCATCTGGTCCGAGGACTTCAGTCATGATTGGGTTTAAGTTTAAACACTTAGGAGAAATGTGAAAGAGTGTTAACTAACCCAAATCATCTGATTCGGGGACTTCAGGCATGATTAGATTTAAATTTAAACACTTAGGAGAAATGTAACGGAGTGTTAACTAACCCAAATCATCTGGTCTAAGGACTTCAGGTATGATTGGATTTAAGTTTAAACACTTAGGAGAAATGTAATGGAGTGTTAACTAACCCAAATCATCTGGTCTGAGGACTTCAGGTATGATTGGATTTAAGTTTAAACACTTAGGAGAAAAGTAATGGAGTGTTAACTAATCCAAATCATCTGGTCCGAGAATTTCAGGCATGATTGAATTTAAGTTTAAACACTTAGGAGAAAGGTAATGGAGTGTTAACTAACCTAAATCATCTGGTCCGAGGACTTTAAGTATGATTGGATTTAAGTTTAAACACTTAGGAGAAATGTAATGGAATGTTAACTAACCCAAATCATCTTGTCCGAGGACTTCAGACATGATTGGATTTAAGTTTAAACACTTAGGAGAAATCCAAGAACTTTACATAATAAACTGACATATTGATTAAAGTAAAGATTTGATTAATAATAATACCTTTTAAGGTTGTTTACATTCCAGGGGCGTGGTATTACATGACTATCCAAATCTTCCAAGAAATACGCCCTAATGCCAGCCCCTGAGGTAATACGATATGGTCCTTCCCAATTAGGTCCTAATTTTCCACAAGCTGGGTTCTTCGCAGTGCCCACAACTTTCCTGAGTACCAAATCACCAAGTTCTAGAGGCCTTAACTTTACGTTGGCATCATAGCCCTGCCTGAGCTTTTGTTGATAATGTGCTAATTGAACCATTGCATTTTCTCTCCTTTCTTCAATCAGATCCAAACTTTTTTCTAGCTGCTCATTATTGCCAGTCGGACTGAACGAACTAGTTCTCATGGTTGGGAACCCAGTCTTCAGAGGTATGACAGCTTCAGCTCCATAGGTCATCAAAAAGGGGTCTCTCTAGTAGACCTATGAGGTGTAGTTCTGTATGCCCAAAGTACATGTGGTAATTCTTCCACCCATTTGTCCTTTGCCTCGTCTAGTCTCTCTTTTAATCCATTAACTAGGACCTTGTTAACCGTTTCTGCTTGTCCATTCTCCTGGGGATAGGCAGGGGTGGAGTATCTGTTTGTGATTCCCAGTTCGCTACAATAATTCCTGAATGCTTTGCTATCGAATTGTAGGCCATTGTCCGAGATGAAAGTATGAGGAATGCTAAACCGAGTGACAATATTCTTCTACACAAATTTCTGCACATCAACATCTTTGATATTGGCCAGAGATTCAGCTTCGACCCATTTGGTGAAATAGTCTGTGCCAACCAGAAGGTATTTCCTGTTTCCTGCGGCTTTTGGGAATGGACCCACGATATCTAAGCCCTATTGAGCGAAAGGCCATGGGCTAGATAGCGGATTAAGGGTTCCCCTTGGCTGATGAATGTTTGGGGCAAACCGTTGACATTGGTTGCACTTCTTAACATACTCATGGGCTTCTTTTTGCATATTTGGCCACCAATAACCTTGGATAATGGCTCGGTGAGCTAAGGACCTACCTCTAGTATGGCTTCCGTAGATTCCTTCATGTAGCACTTCTAGTAGTAATTCAACAGCTTCAGGATGCATGCATAATAAGTATGGTCCTGAATAGTAGCGTTTATACAATTTCTGATCCTCAGATAACTAGAACCTGGTCGCTTTCCTCCGAACTTTGTCAGCTTTCCCCCTTTCTTCGGGCAAAGTATCCTTTTTCAAGAATTCAATTATGGGATCTATCCAGCTGAGTTCGGCTCGGATTTGGTGAACCTGGACTACCTCTGTTCTTGCCTCTATAGGCCCATACAGGTCCTCGACGAGGATAACTTTCGGCAAATCTTGTGCCGAAGAGGTAGCGAGTGTGGCTAAAGAATCAACATGTGCATTACCATTTCTAGGGATGTGTAGCAAATTAAAAGAATCGAACTCCGACTGCAGGCGCTTAACTCGGCTCAGGTATCCCTGCATTCTTTCATCCTTCGCTTCAAATTCACCTTGTACTTGACCAACGACTAATCTCGAGTCTGAGAACACCTCCACTGAGTTTCCTCCCATTCTTCGAATCATAGCCATTCCCATCAGTAAAGCTTCGTACTTGGCCTCATTATTTGTGGCCGTGAAGTTCAGTCTTATTGACTTTTCGATAACGATCTTCTCTGAAGATATTAACACCAGCCCTACATCAGAACCCTTCTGATTTGCTACACCGTCTACATATACTTCCCAGGGTGATGGACCTTGTTGAGAAATCATGCCAACCAATTTTTCATCCATGTCCTTTTCTACCATTACCTCTTCTAAACTAGGCTCTGTGAACTCGGCCACCAGATCTGTAAGGACCTGGCCCTTGACTAAAGCGCGAGACATATATTTGATGTCAAAAGCCCCCAGGATAGTGCCCTATTTAGCTATTCTTCTCGTGTAGTCAGCACTTCTAAGTATGGTTTTAAGCAGGAGTTGTGTGAGCACGACGACCGTATGTGCTTGGAAGTAATGAGGTAGCTTTCGTGTACCAACTGCCAATATGGCCTTCTCTAATGGCAGGTATCGAATCTCGGCCTCATGCAATGACTTACTCACATAGTAAACTGGCCTTTGCGCACCTTGGTCCACTTGTATCAATACCAAACTTACAGCGCAGGGAGCCACAGCAATGTAGGCAAACAAGACCTCATTTGGCTCAGGACTGGACATGATTGGTGGCCGGGCCAAGTAGTCTTTGAGTTGATGGAAGGCCGAAGCACACTCTTCAATCCACTCAAACCCTTTCCATCTATTGATTAACGAGAAGAAAGGTCTGCACCTATCTGCTAATCGAGATATGAATCGGCTCAAGGCAGTGGCCATTCCAGTCAATTTCTGAACTTCTTTGGGATTCCGAGGAGCTTGTAAATTGCGGATGGCCTTTATTTGATCGGGTTTTACTTTAATCCCCCTGTGAGTCACCATGTACCCCAGGAATTTTCCTGATCCCACACCAAATGAGCATTTGGAAGCATTTAGACGTAGCTTGTGCTTTCTTAGAACTTCAAAAATGTTTCCTAGGTCCTTTACATGCTCAGAAACGACTTTGCTTTTTACCACCATGTTATCTATATAAACTTCGATACTTTTTCCCAAATGTGACTCAAATATTCTCGTCATCATTCTCTGGTAGGTAGATCTTGCATTTTTCAAACCAAATGACATCACTTTATAATGGTAGTTACCGATAGGCGTGACAAAAGCAGTCTTCTCCTGGTCATCCGGGGCTAACGGTATTTGGTGGTAGTCTTGGAAAGCATTCAAGAAACTCATCCGAGGATGGCCGACAGTGGCATCTACTAGCTGATCAATTTTTGGCATGGGGAATAGATCCTTAGGACAAGCCTTATTTAAGTTAGAAAAGTCTACACAGACTCGCCATTTCTCGTTCTTCTTCTTCACCACCACAGTATTCGCTAACCACTCCGGATAAAAAACTTCTTTAATAGCTCCAGCTTGTTTGAGTTTTGTTACTTCTTCTCTCACTTCATTTGCATGTTCCTTAGATGGGCGCCGAGGAGGCTGCTTCTTGAGAATAATCAATGGATTGACTTTCAGATGGTGGCAGATGAATTCGGGATCCACTCCTAGGGCTTCGTAAGCATTCTAGGTAAATACATCAAAATTTCTTTTAAGGAATTCTATTAACTCTTCCTTCTCCTGAAGAGGAAGCTGAGATCCGACCTGAAATTTTTTTTCTGGATTGTCTCCGATAATAACTTTTATTAAATCTTCGCACATAGCGCCTTCGGCTGGGTCTTCGATGGGCGATGCCCAAGGTTTTAACTGCTATAAACCCTTTTCGGCCTAGGCCGAGACCTCAGTTTCAGGCTCATGTTGGATGGCAGCCACCAAGCATTATCTAGCCGCAGACTGATCTCCTCGGATTTTATAAACCTGTCTTTCAAATAGATATTTAATTTTCTGATGCAAAGTAAAGGAAACAGCCCCTAGTGCATGAAGCCAAGGTCTGGCTACAATTGCCATATAGGGCGAATACACATCTATAACTATGAAATCCACATCTACTACCTCTGAGCCGGTCTGCACAGGTAATCGTATTTGGCCTTTCGAGGTAACAACCCTTCCTTCAAAACTTATCAGGGGGGAATTATATGGTGTTAGGTCTTGAGGTTTTAGGTTCAGCCCCTTGTAAAGATCAGGATACATTATCTCTACCGCGCTACCCTGGTCAACCATTATCCTCTTCACATCATACCCTCCAATTCTGAGGGTGATTACTAAAGCATCATCAAGGGGTTGGATGGTTCCAATCTTGTCTTCGTCCGAGAACCCTAAAACCGATTGAGTATCCGACCTAGCTCTCTTCGGACCTTAGCCAAAATCCCCTGTGGGTAACCGGGCTACCGACATAACCTTGGATGGCCAGGATCCTGTTCTCCTCGGTGCTGCAAAGATGACATTGATAATTCCCAATGGAGGCTTTGAAGAGTCATCTCTTCGGGGCTCTAAGCTCATCTGACCTCCTCGGCCACTGGATTGGTGCAGGAGGTGCCTCAATTTACCTTCGCGAACTAGTTGGTCCAAATGATCCCACAAGCTCCTGCAATCCTCAGTGGTATGCTCATGGTCTTGGTGGTATTGGCAATAGAGATTATGATTACGCCTCTCAGGGTTCCCCACCATCTTATTCGGCCACTTAAAGAATGGTTCATTCTTAATCTTTTCCAAAACTTGGTGTACTGGCTCTTTGAATACAGTGTTGACTGCTTGAGGATTTGTTGATCCTGATTGCCCAGCAAAATCTTTCCGTGGTTTACTGTTATTGTAACGGTCCAACCTGAAATCCCTCATCTCCTGGGGGATAACCTTGTCCTTTCCCTTCCCTTGCTGTTGATCTTCTTCAACTCTTTTATATTTTTCAATACGGTCTATGAGCTGATGCATGTTAGTAACTGGCTTACCAGTTAAGGACTTCCTTAAACCATGATCAGTGGGGAGGCCGAGCTTAAACATGTTAAGGGTCATTTCATCAAAATTGCCATCCATATCATTAAACATCTCCTAGTACCTATCTTAGTACATTTTCAAGGTCTCACCCTTTTGCATGCTCAAGGATAGCAGTGAAGACAAGGGCCTGGCCACTCTTCGGCATGTGACAAAACGGGAACCAAATGCTTGAGTGAGCTCTCTGAAGGAATTGATGGAGTCTGCTTCTAGGCTGTCAAACCATCTCATTGCAACCGAGCCAAGACTGGAGGGGAAAACCTTGCACATCAGAGCTTCATCTCTAGAGTAGACAGCCATCCTTTGATTAAAGTGACTCACATGTTCCACAAGGTCCATTCTACCATTATAAATGGTGAACGTCGGCTGGTTAAAACGCTGAGGAAGTCTTGCTTCTTCAATCCTGTGTGTAAAGGGTGACCTAGAGATTTGATTCAAAGCCTTGCTCATGGCATCGTTCCCTACGCCTCCACGTGATGGGTTTCAAGGTTGCTTCTTGAGATGATGCTCTTCTTTATAGGAAAAGGATTCATTGACTGGTGTTCGAGATCTCTGCTTGTAAGTGCATCCTGCTCGTCATCAGAATCTTCATCAGAATATGAAGAAATTCGTTTCCTCTTTGCATAGCGCAACTCCCTCTTTAGCCTTTTAATTCTAGTTGCATGTTTTGGTTCTTCTTTGCATGAGATATGTGACTTCTGCCATGTGACTGGCTTCGATCAGTATGCGTAGTGTGTACACTACCTTCACGATCTTGTCTCTGCTCCAAATTAAGAAAAGGGTCAACGTGTTAGGATGCCCTAGACTCTGCTGGTTGTTGCCCTAGTTCAGCCATTATCAACTGTTGCTTCCACTTTCGCTCAAGCTCTTCCCATAGACGGCGCCAATTGTAGGGTTAGGATTTGTAGCCCAAGCCCAAAACAATGAATTTGTAGAGAGTGTGTGAAAGAGCTAAGTTAATTGTGAATTTAGCAACGGTTAACTATGATATCCATGTCTGAACCAGCGTAAAAATATACATAAAAGCTAAACAAATTGACGCCCGAAGAGATATATTATTGATTGAACAGTGATTACAGTTCTTAGAGCTACAGTAAAGTCTTTCTCCACCTCTTATTCTCTTTTTTCCGATCCCCCATTTTTAGAGACCTTTCTCGTTTATATAGCTTTCTTCCAAACCATATTCATCGTACACTTATTCTTTATCCAAGCAATCACTTGAGTATATGTCACATCAGATATCTTCTTTAGTTCTTCAGGAGTGTTGATAGTTGAAGTTGCACCATTCAGGGGTTTTCTCCACATAAATGTGGCCAGAAAAGTTGCTGCAGTGCATTAAACACGATGGTAGCAGCTTTTCCTTTAGATATTTCTCTGTTTTTATTATCTCCAGACATGCCCAGAGCTTATCTTTATCATTGGAGTTGCTAGGAAGATCACTTGAACCTCTCAGGTACTTGTTTGATCGAGACGCTCTGTATCTGAGGAGAATACGCTCTTCGGCCAGCTGATGATCTCTTTGGATTATACTCCACAATCATTTCCAGGTACATCTCCCATGTGGAATCCTTCCCAATCATTTTCTTCTCTTCGGACATACCTTAAACCAAAAATGAGGCCTCAGGCCCAATACACAATGTTGGGCTTTTACCCCCCACAATATATATATATATATATATATATATATATATATATATATATATATGGACAAAACAATACAATTTTAATACACTATGTTGTTTTGAGATAGGTGGTGTTTAACGACTTTTTCCCCCAACAAAGAGGTAGTATAAAGGGTGACAATTTAAATTTGAAAGTTTAACAGGTAAAATTAAGATTACCCCAAAATGATTGTATCTAATGCCACTAACTGTTTTTTTTGACAAAGTTTAGCTACAAAGTTTAACTGCAACCATACTTAATATCTATTTATTGGAGGTGAAATTTAACAAATTCACCATACATTTTGCAAAATTTCTAAAAAATTATAAATTAACTATGTCATCAATAAATTGTTTAAATTACAAGTTTTTATAATTTAAAATCATGCATAAAATATAAGCTTATAAATTATGTAAGGGTTGTTTTTGGATCCTAGGCCCAAAAGGTAAAAGGATTCAGGCTCAAAGAGCCCAATATAAAGAATTTATTGAGAGTGGGTTGAAAACTAGGTTTCAATGAGTTGGACAACGCTCACAATGGATTAAAGATTGAAGTAAAACAAAGGAAAACAGGTTTTGTGTGAAGAAATCATTCCTCGACAAAGTCCAAGGAGAGTAGTTCCTGGATTAGACTTGATTATTATTACAGTTTTTAGTGCTACAGTCTTTTTCTTTCTATAGATTCTCAGATGAACCTCTCCCTTCTTCCTGGAGGATCTCTTACATTATATAGCCTCTTTCAGCTGATCTTGGCCCTCCATTTGTTGATCATGTAGGCCACTACTCGAGTGTTTGTCCCATCAGACGTCTTCCCAAATCTTCTACGAGTTGCGGCAACTAAGACAGCACTGTTCAGAGATCTTCTCCACATAAATGCGGCTAGAGGGTTTGGTGAGGTGCAATAAATGTGATGGTAGCTACCATCTCTTCAAATAGTGTGACCCCCTCTGGTAATGTGCCATCGACATAGCCAAGGCTTGCCTCCCTGGCCTTGTTGTCCGAGGGTATGGTCTCCTCGGAACTACATCGGCATTGGATATAACACATGGCACTATTACCTTATTAAATTTCTGTATCCCACATATTATATAGTAAATAATATCCAATTGATACAAAATTTAACATGTGTATTAAGAGCGCAAAGAACATGCAATTTAATGGTTATATTTTCAAAATATACAGTAATGTTTATTTTATTTAGTAAGGTTGTAGTCTTACGCTACAACTAATTTTGTAACTAAACTTTGTCTTTGTTTTATTAATGTTTATCACAATTGAAAAGGTCTCCTTAGGATTACATTTTATGTTATATGCAAATTATTCAGTTTTAATTACTCCGTTTTAGAAAGGAAAAAAAAAAAAGTGAGGGTTATTAACTTATTCCTCTACTTAGTTTTTACTTCTTAATTAATCTTTGTTATTACGGTGCAATTATTTAATCAGAATTTACATTTTTCAAAATATTTATGAAAAAGAACAACCAAGTTTTAGAAATGGTAAAATCATTCATTAAAATTTATACAAATTAATAATAATTTTTTATAATTTTCAAATTTTTTATAAGATTTTTTTGTTTGTTATTAATTATGAGTAGAAGTAGTGTTGAATTGGCTTAAATTGATTTGCATACTAATGTGTTTAGTAGTTGTGAGACCCCTTATGCAAGTGAAAATAGTTTATAGAAGGAAGACTCATATCACGTCAGTCCATTTCAAATTTTCAATGTATATACACCAAAATATCAAGCAAAAGTCCTCACTTCCATGACAAGACAAATCATCATGATTAATGTGTTATAATCTTATCAAATGAAATACCCAATTTCATTATCAACTACAAACTAAGATTTATGAGTTTGTAAATAATTGTGATTTAGATATTCCGTATGCGGATCTCATTCTTACACCAAAAATCATATACAATAAATCATGAAATACTAGTATTGTCTAGTGATCATATATTCTCTGATAATAAAACACTTTTATTAATTAAAGAAAGTAAAATTTTGATTTTAGGGCACAAGTAAATCACAATAGTGACTTGTGTAAACACTTAGGTAATATGGAAAAATTATTAGGTACTACCGGAGTACCATAAATGCGTACTCCTCTCTCTCACATGAATAATGGGTCCCACTATGAAGTTTTCTTTATTTTGGATAAGGTGATGTATGAAAAAGTAATGGTTTAATCTAATTTTCAATTTTGTTTTTGGTATTGAGAGAAAGATATAGATTTTTTGGTGTGGCCATGTGAGAAATTAGATCGCTAATGTTTATGATACAATACATTACAACATTTTTTTTGGTCAAATAGTTTAGGGTTTCAATAATTTTTTTTCTTTTTTTGAGAAAGGGGTTTCAATAAAATTTGATTTCTATAGGTTTCATATTTTTAGGCATTTTTTGAGGTGAGGAAAATAGTGCACAACACTAAAAGAAAAATAAATTATTATTATAAAATTTTGAATCTTGGAAGTTGGGCCTTTTGTTATCTAGGCCTTAGTCCTAGGTGTTAGGGTCAAATATGTATGTGTTGGCAAATCCAAGTCAAAACATATTTTTAATGTATTTGAATCGTTAGTTTTTAGTGTCTTTAAGTGTGTTGAAGAACTACATTAAAGACACAAGAAAGTTACTAAGAGATCTGATCAAAAAAATGTGATTTCTATAGTCTCAACACGTCTTGATACCGGTCAATCAATCGAGACCTGAAGCTTCTTGATATATGTTCAACACCTGGTTGATGATTCGATCTATAAAGACACAAGAAAACATAATTAATTCTATTCGTATAATGGTGTGGCAATCTTGGAATCCGTGCACTAGGATTCCGAAACAACTTAAAAGCTACTTTTAAGAGCTGTCATTAGTAGAGATCAATTGGAGAACTCATTTGTAACATCATAGAAAGAGTTTCAAATCTAGAGCACTTGACACTAGAGAACCAATGCAAGCTAGTGCACCTCTAGTTTTGCACCAAACTAAGTTTCTAGAGCTGAAAAGTTCATAATGTTCCAGTCAAGATTTTTATTGAAAGCTCGATCACAACTTTACAATTATACACTTTGCCTTCAAACAATCAAAGAGTGATTGTGTGAAGTTAGTCACAAATTGAGTATTTGTGCACCGAGGAGATTCATGTGAAGAGTAGTCCAACTAGGTTAGATTTTTATTTGGATAGTTCAATAAGCTATACTAGTTTAGGATCGGTTTATATTCCTTGTATTTGTAACTTCAATTTTATAGTGAATTATTTAAGTTGGTGGTTGCTTCAAATCATTCGTTGAGGTCCATCATGACCGTATTATCATTTACCTGAAATTTACTTTCCGATCCATGATATTTAGTTTTGGAGATGTGATTGTGCCTTTCACATAATTGAATTGATTAATCAACTTAGGTAATAGATTATTTGAACAAGGTAAATTTCAACCCAGCACAAAGCCTAGAACTGTTTTAAAATTATATTAAAATTTATAAACAATATTTGATCCTGAAACCCTTAACTTTAAATTCTCGGATCTAATGTCGGATTCAACTTTTTAAAAAAGTTTTTTGAAAATGAATCGGATCTAAATTCAAAGTAGAAGATTGAAGAAGATCCGACTTTCAACCCGATGGCCTCTCTCTCTCTCTCTCTCTCTCTCTCTCTAAACAACCCAATGGTCTTTCAGTAAGAGAATCACATACAGTTCTCTTTCCTCGTTACACTATAAATTTATGTCATGCTTTTGCATGAGTTGTAAATCTAAATGCATATCAATATGGACATTTCCCTTCGTTTCAGAGAATTTCTTCTTTCTATCTTAACATTTTTGTCCCAACTCCTACCTCGATCATCACATTCACCCCCAACACAGCCACAACCTTCGCAACCCACAGACCCTGAAGCAACTCCAGTTGTTGCTGAGCAGAACATAGAACCGCAAAACCCACAATGGCAAGGCATAATTATGGGGTTTTGTTTCACATCAGCCCTTCAAATCGCACTCCAGTACATGAACACTCCATCCCAACTTCCTTTATCTTTTCATTTGCTTTCTCTCACTGTGGTACTCACTTTCTCTGCCCTGTTTGTGGCCAAACTTATCAGCGCCAAGTACCCAGTCCCAGCTCAAGTGATAGAAGAAATTGCGGTCTTCTTTGTGACTACTGCGTTCTTCCTTGCAATAACGATTCCCATGCCGCTGTGCCTCAAGTTTCTCACTTGGGCTATTTATGTTGTCTTGCTCACCGGTTTCGTATTCAGCTTTTTCCTAGTGCAGGTCTGATACGGTTCTGTTTTATGGGAATTCCGTGCATTTGGTATTTATGTAAAATTGTTATCTAATATAAAAGAGAAATGTTGAAATGCTTGTGTGTAAGAGTGTTTGTGTTTGATTCAGCCAAAAAAAAAAGTGTTTGTGTTTGACATGACAGCAGGAAATCGTATATTTCATTTATATTTGTCGAGTTTGCTGCAAGGGAGTTTTAAAACATTTTGTGTGCCAAAACACAATGAGATACTTTCTTTTTCTTTTTTGTTTTTTTGTTGAGAAGGGAATTTATAATAAAAAACAATTAACATAAGAATGTAGGGAAACTATAAATCTATATTTATAGCACCCCATGAATCCGTTAATAATTGAATTACAAATTCAGCAAAAAAGAGATAAAAAATGACTTACAAATTACAATGCAAGTAGACTATAGTCATGTTGATCCTCCAATTCAACCACTTCAACCATTTTCGAACAGCTCATAGCATTTTCAGGGTGTTCAAGAATGCAGGGACCGACGACTACAAGGTTACTAGGCCAATATTGCAGCCAATGATTCGTCTGAGTACAACTCAAAAAATTCCCTTCTACTATTTTCTGCCTTTGCCTAAAGGTAATGGTTCCCTTTATGATGTGTATGTTGTAAATGGAGTCACCTAAAAAATCTACAACAATATCTCCAATAAGAGTTAAATTACTACATGGGTGAGACAAATCAATCGAATTAGTACCTGAATTCAGGATATTCAACGCTGATTTGGCATCTATTTATATATTGATATCATCCTATGTTAATACTAGATGATAGGCAAAGAGCATAATGAGATAAATTCATGTAAAATCAAATATCCAAATTTAAGCCTATAAATTTAGGGCTTGTTTCATTTTGATCCTTTAAATTTTTATTATCTTAGTCCCTCATATATACATTTGAGTCTATTTTCAAAATGGTACCCCCTGTTTATCTTTGTGAATGAACTCGTGGTTAAAAAAAGGAAGCAGGCATGTTACACACGCCTAGTCATACAACTCATCACCCATATTTAGATTGTGTCATAATATTCCACATCACTCAGGGCTGGCCCAAGGCCTAGGCCTAAGGCCCCCACCACAAAAAATTTTTTGCCATTTACAAAAAAGGCTCCCTCATTGTAAAATGCCCAAAATTTTATAAAAAATATGAATTTTTTAAAATTGTTGTGAACTTTTTATTATTAGTGATATTAGGGATATCACAAATTTTACTATAGATTTATAAATTGATATGTTACCAATCACAAAAAGTATTTTAAATATTCATTAATTACATTATTGAAGTTCATCAATCACTGTTATTGTCACGTTATTTTGTGAACATTTTGTAATACCTTTAGTATTTTTCTTTTTTTTATTTCTAACATGGCTTTTAAAAAAAAAAATTGCAAATGTGTTAGATCATCAATGATGATTAATCTCCCCTAATAGTTTGAAACTTTAATATTTGTAAACTAATCTACTACAAAGCCACACATCAATTAATATAATAAATTATAAATTAGATAAAAAATGTAATTAACTATGTATCATTATATATCCAAGAAAAATTAATTTTCTTTTTATTTTTTTTTCTTTTTGTTAAATTAATTTTTCAACTATGATATTCAATTCTCTGTATGAAATTAACCTTAGTTTTAGTTAGTATTATTCATTAAATTATGTATTTAATACATCAAATTAACCTCAATTTGATTAATATTAAATAATTTGATTTAATTAATATTTATATATAAAAGGCCTCACATAAATCTTTTGCCTTAGGCCCCAAATTAGGTTGGGCCGGCCCTGACATCACTTATATATAACTAAGAGGGAAAATGAAGACTAAGGGTCCATTTGTTTGGAAGGTTGGAAAAGTGAAATGATAAAAAATTGGGAAGAGATAGAAAAGATTTAGTTTTCTCTCATATGTGTTTAGTTGAGAGGATGGAAAATTGGAGATATAGAAAATGTAAATTGTACAAATTTACTCTCATGTCCCTAATATATATATATTTTTTCAAAATATCTTATTAGAAAGAAAAATAAATAAAACCAAAGTTGAGTTAAAAAAAAAAAAAAAAAAAAACCAAATGTGTAAGTTAAGATGGCAAAAGAAAAAAGAAAAAAGAAAAAAATGAAATCAACGTTATGGGGGAGGTTCGATGGTAGATGGGTAATTCCATCAAACCCTCTCTTCCCCCCCTCCCCCCCACACCCAATTTTCTCTCCATTTTAGAAGGATTGAATTTTGGTGGGTTTGGAGAAAAAACTGGGCCTTACCATTTTCTCACCCCTCTCTCCTCCCAACCAAACACACCCATTTTAATTTCTCTTCTGTTTTCTATCTCCCCCATTTTTCACCCTGACCAAATAGATCCTAAAGACTACCTCCCCGTGTGGTGTTTAGGGAAATTGGGAACCTTGATTTGAGCTTGGGGGTAGAGTAATTTATTTAGTAATATTTTAACCAAACGTGGAAGTTAAAATGGCAAAAAAGAAAAAAAAAGAAAAAAAGAAAATCAACGTTACACAGTTCTCTCTCTCTCTCTCTCTCCATTTAAGGAGGATTGAATTTTGGTGGGTCCACCATTTTCTCCCCCCACCCCTCTCTCTTCTCCTAACCAAACACACTCATTTTTAATTTCCTCTATTATTTTTCCATCTCCCCACCTTTCACCCCAACCAAACAAATCCTAAAGACTACCTCCCCTTGCATCTTAAGGAAATAGGGAGCCTTGATTGAGCCTGAGGGGTAGAAAATTTATTTAGTAATATTTTTTTAACCAATTAAAAAATAGTATAATTTTGTAAAGCATTAAAACATTTTTTTCTCCAAATGAAATTTTATTATCAAAGTTTCAATATAGTTAAAATCCTACTCAAATAAGAAATTTTTTTTTCTTCAAGCACACAAATAGGGTCAAAGCGAAAATGGAGTCTAAAAGCACTCATATCAGTCAATGAATAATAGCATAAGAGGTAATTTTGCATATTCAACTTCAAAAATCACCCACTTAATTCATGTAAACTCGTGTAAATTTAGATTGTTGCTACAGTAACTAACTAATTATGTAAATATACACAGTTACTATTCATGTGCAAATTTTTTTTTTTAATATTTTTTTACTTATACACACACATAGATGATTTGGGAGAGTAATAACAAATTGATAAATAAATAAATAATATTTTAATGAAATGTAGTATAAAATAGATAATTTGATGTAAGTGTTTTTGAAAAGTGATTGTGCAAAATTGAAAAAAGTTGGTTCTTATGCTAAAATAGACATAAATTTTTACACGCGTTTATACAAATGCTCATTGAGAAAATTGAGGGTTTTTTCTCCCTCATTTTTAGTCTTTAAAATTGAGAAATTAATTTTTTTTGCATGCAATTTTTTATTCATTCAAATTATGATGTGGCTTTTTAATTGTCAATTAAATTTATTATTATTATTTTGTAGGTCACGTTGTCTTTTAAGTGTGCAAGTTATGCAAACTATAAACCACATAAGCAGTTTCTATCATTGAAATTATGGCAAAGACCATAATGAAAATTTGTTGAGAAACTCAAGTACCAAATGAAAATACCTCAATATAGAGGGATCATACAGATATTTTGCCTAATTTATATAATGATTTTTATAAATACGGCTTAGATCCAATGTATTAGTGCATTATTGGACCTTATACAATATGGATACGTGTCCTACTAGGGTTGAAACTTAACCTAATTTTTATTACCCTGAACATACTAGGGGTTATATTTCTTGTAATTTATTATTATATAGTATTTAGTATTATAATTTAGTATCTCTTCTTTTCTAAGTTTTTTTTTTTTTTTTTTTTTTTTTTTTTTTTTTTTTTGAGAGTGAATACTTTGGACTTTATTAATGTAAGGAAGCCAAATCAGCTTGTACAAGAGACTGAATGCGTGGTGGAACATCCTCCATCCACATTAAAAAATCTGGTTTGCTACTCGCATATTTAGCCAGACTATGAGCTACAGAATTGCCTACTCTTTTTGAATGAGAGTAAAGAAAATTTTCAAAACATTGGGATAACCATCTCACATCCTCATGTAACGGAGAAATTATAGAGTTCTCTAGTGGACCACGTCACTTGTTCACCATTCCACTAAAAAACTTCAACTTGTTTAAAATTGCTGAGTCAGTAATTAATTTATATTTAAAAAAATTTTCTAACTAACAATTTTGAACAAGTGGCAGTTTTTTAGTGAAATGGTGGACCAAATCACTTATCCACCATGTGGATCTTATAATTTCTCCAAGTAACGGACCTGTGGGGGATAACATTTGTTCTCTCTCCCTCAAATCTTCTTTTCTAAGTTAATAATATTTATTACTTTATAATTTGGCATAACTGATATAGTCTCTTGTGGTCGAATAAGAGATCTAGAATTCAAACTCGCCTACATAGAGGTATACCATAGAGTAAATGCCATTAATTGAAATTATATAGTATCTATGAAAAAAAAAAAAGTTTAGTTTGTACTAAATTTTTTTTGTGCTTTTATGTTAGTAGTAGTGATTAGGTGTACGTAAAGCATGTCGTCGGGAGTCCAAACCTTCCGTCCTACTTTTCCTGCTCTACTCTATACTCCACTAATAAAAACCTGCCACATGTTCACCTAATTAATTAAATACTACCATTAATTAATAATGGTAGTATTAATAAGTCAATAATGATAGTATTCAATTAATTAAATGAACAAGTGACAAGTTGTTATTAGTGGAGAATAGAATGGAGCAGAAAAAGTGAGACAAAAGATTTGGACTTGTCGGCTTTATGCTCCATCCTCTCATATAATGGTAGATCCTACTAATTAATTCCTCATGATGGAATCCAACATGAATATGAAAAATGAGTATAGCAAATCATTGTGACTTAGGAACATCCAATATTTTTTCTTGTGTTAGGGCCCATAGATTCTTTATCTATGTTTGTTTGTGTGTATGTTATATATATATATATTAAAAAAGAAGAAATCATTTGATGGGTAACTAAAAAAAAACCAAAAAATCTTTGGAAGGAAAAAAAACATTCTATCAACTCAATTCTTTTGTCCTTTCTTATCAAAATTCATTGTGAATATGACAAATGGGAAAGAAAAATCCAACTCTCTATCACATTTGTTTGGATTGAGGAGAAGAAAGGAGGAATAAAGTTAAGTTGTCCAAAAATTAGAGTAGCATTAGCCGAAAATTGCTAATTTCCAGCCAACTCTACTAAATTCCTCCTCCCTTCTCTCCATCCAAATAAGCAATAAGTGAATTATTTTTATAAAAAAAAGCGACACGAACTAAACGGATCTAGTCTCAATCCAGATCTTTAATTTCATTTGAAAATGATCTGCATTCCTTAGTCGTGGGTGTCAAAGTTTAAAGTTCAACATAAAACTGTCGTTTTACTTGAGGAACAAAAAATAAATAGTTCTTAATAAAAAAAAATAGTAAAAAAAAAAGTAGTTCCTTTTCATCATTGACATTTTTAGTCTACTAGTGACCTCAAAATGGATGTTGTAAGATGAGACTTTAATGACTTTTGCGTAATGCAAAAAAATTAAACGGACTCCATAGCGGATCCTACATCCTATTGGACCCAAAGGGCTTTTCCCAAATCTCAACACAATTTATGCCATGGGTGGAGCTTGTGTCTAATGGCCAATGTTATTGGATACGTTGTGATGTAGACATATGTCAAAGATTAGACACGTGTCCGTATCCTAACGGGTCTAGTGGCCACTGGCCACTGGACACAAGCTAGATACTTAAGCCAGACACTTATGCCACAGGATTCTTCTAAGAAGTTCACTAAAGTGAGGGTGAATTATTTGTGCACTCAACAGCACAATTTTTTTTAATAGAGAATTTTTTTTATAGAACTTCAACCACACAAGTTAATGTGGCAACGGAAATGGAGCCTCACTATTATAGAAAAATAATATTTCTAACAAATCAAGGATGAAATTATGATAAAAAAAAAATAAAAAAAAAATAAAAAAAAAGTGTTGAGCTATTTGGTCCCAAGCAGATGTGGTAAAATCTGATTACTTAGAAAAATAGGATCACTAAAGGTTTTGAAATTCGATTGGTTAGCACTTTTTGATATTTTCAAAAAAAAAAAAATCTATGATCAATTCAACCTTACTTGCCCAACTTTCGAATTAAAAAAGAAAAAAAGGTTCAAGGTGGATTGGGATGTGTGAAATCTAATAACAAGGAGTTTAAAGAGAAAATATTATACTTCTATTAATTATTAAAAACAAAATTGTGGTCAAATTATATAAGAGAATAGCCTTTATTCAAAACACGACGATGATACAAAGAAAATTAGTGAGCCAATCATCCAAACGAGGGGCACTAGAAGACCTACAAGCAAAAAACACACTCTAGGAGAATACAAGTATGGTGTCAACCAAAGACTCTCCAATACTTAAGCCATAAACTTACAACAACCCAAAAAAATTCTGATAATGGAAGAGTTAAGATTTTTCACTTATACCATAGAATGAAGAGGGTTAGCCTTGGGCTGATTAGTAACTACTCTCTTCCATGATCTTTGCCATATTCCTTATGAGATGTGTGATGGAAGGAGTGGAGTTAATGGTAGCAAGATTCTTAGGGTTCATGCCCATAATTGGAGAATGCGGGTTCATACCCAAGAATTTCCATGAATACACTAGTAGTGGAGCTATGGAAGGTGAAAAAAATTATATATATCCCAAGTGGTGGATCTTTTTGTTTTTTGTTTTGATTTTGATTTTTCTTTTTGGTTATCATAGAAACATTATTCCACAAAAGACTAATAGACGTCAAGGTGTGCTATAGACTATGCTGGTGCAATCGGTTAGACTAAAATTCATTACCATGATGGATTGGGTCTGATATTGAATAATTCCTTCCTTTTTTTTTCTTTTTTCAAAAGCAAACTAAGATTGAATCTGATTTGGGCTTAATGGAGTGAACCAGGCGAGGATATCTATAAAGTTAATTGTGAGGGGTCATGTTTTAGCAGTTGCAGTTCACTGGTGAAGCATGGCATAGTGATATGGAATTTTCGAGGTGAACCAACGGCAGCAAAGGCAGGCAGTGGGGGACTGTCTATGGATCCCACAGCAGCAGAATTATTTGCTGCAATTGATCTGGTTTTTCGGAAGATCCTAGAGGGAGACTCATTATAGGTTATAAATGCTTTAGACATATCATGATTGGAACATGATAAGATTTGTTGTAAAAATATTGTGGTTCTAGCCATAGTTGTCAGTATCGTACGATACGCGATACGTATCGTACGATATGTATCGTATCGTGTGTAAAAAGTTCCGTATCGTATCGACGTATCGTAAATGCTCATAAATCGTACAATACAGTATGCGTATCGTATGAATCGCATCGTATCGTTAAATTGTGCGTATCATACGATACATTGACAAATGCTTTAAAATGAGATTTTTTGTTAAAATTTATACTTTTATTTGAATTTAACAAGTTGTTAGACTTGTTTTTAACACAAAATTATTAGGTTACTTAATTTGGCCTAATAAAATAATATATTCATAAGTTTTTTTCTCTTCTCTTTCTCCTATAAAATTTGGACTACAGAGTACACGCTTACACTTCACTTTAATATTTGCAAATTTATTTTCTATATTATGAATAAGATATTAATTGACAATATAATTATTGTTAATTTTTGTCATTATTGTTATAAGTCCAAAAAACTAGAATGCCAAGAAGAAATTTTTTTTATTATTATTAAAATAAAAAGAACAATAAGAGATAGTAAATGTTAATAACGATGAAAATTTTTTTAATGAAGAAATAAGTTTGCAAAATGATAAACATGATAATAGCATTGAGTTAGATTGGGTTTATTAGGCAATATGATGAAAAAAATGTAATTATTTTTGGGTCATTTGTAATATATTATCACTTTTAAATTTAAACAATTTGAATGTATATGTTATAAACACATGCTAGTTTGATTTATTTAGTTAGTTTGTTAAATATTATTACATAAGTGATGAATAAATTAGTTATTAGTTGAATATATTTAAAATTTATAGTGAATATACCATTTATATATGTATATTTATAATTTTTTTTATAAATTTTATTAAGTGTTTGTGTATCTTACGATACATGATACGATACGATACACGATTCGAAAAAATCAAAAATCGATTCACGATACGATTCACGTTTTGACAACTATGGCTCTAACACTGCTCAACTTAAATTGGATGTTTTGCATGGCTTAAGTGATGTGCCAGAAAAAATGTATAGATTAATCTACTCAGATGAAAAGATTGCAATGCATAGCCATGTTCTTATTGAATACTTGCTACTATTCTTATAAAACATTGAAAAATCAAGATACATCCTTAAAAGGGTATGTGTTGTACTCAGTCTAGCCTTTTCAGGTTTCAAGTCTCTTTCCTGCTATTAAATCACACATATTATCATCCAAAGGAGTTAATTTTGTTGATCAAGTGCCATCTAAATCAAGCTTTCTTCCCCTCTCCTTCCACCAACTTACCTACAAATTCATCAATGTTCTTATTTGAGCTTCCACCTAAACTAACAGCTCTTATTACAAGCTTTCTCCATTTAGTTGCATTCTTTATAATCTCTTCACTTCTTTCTCCTGCTGTAACTCCTTTTATACACATCCCTAGCTCATCCCTTGTCACAATCCCCTCTTTGTTCTTCTTAGCCTTTACTCCCACCTGCCACAACTCCTCCACAAACCTAGCATTAGTAGGCTGATCACTCCACTGTGGCATTGTTACCATTGGCACCCCTAGGCTCAATGCCTCCAATGTTGAGTTCCAGCCACAATGTGTCACAAAGCAAGCCACAGCTTGATGTGCCAGCTCTTGTAGTTGATTGCGCCATGGTACAACCAACCCTCTTTCTTGTGCTGAATTAATAAATTCAATTGGAAACTTGTTTATGGAATCTTTTGCAACCAATAGGAAATGCATATTGCTTGCTATCAAACCACATGCAATTTCTTCAGTCTGTTTAGCTATTATGTCTGTCATGCTTCCAAATGATACATATATTACTGACTTTGGTGGTTTTGTCTCTAGCCAGCTCAAGCACTGGACACTACTAAGCTCCCAGAGATTGGCGCCATAAGCTATGTCTCCACTGATTTGCCGATCTAGGTAGGCTGATGGCACCATTGGACCAGCCATCACCAAGGGCCAGAGTCCTGACATGGCCTTCACTAGCTTTTCAACAATCAATGAACAAAATAAGATATAAAACTATACAAATACAGGTCTTATTAATCGGCATATAAAACTATAATGTAGAATTTGATAGATTTGGCTCCTAATCTTTGATTCTCCAACAACAACAACAACAACAACAACAAAAATCCAATGTTAGGAACCTATATTCCAATTGCAGTGTAATTGTACATGTGGACTTTATTGGTTGTAATAGATAGGTAGTTATTAGTTAGTTACTTTGGGGTTAAAGGTTACCACACTAGTTAATAAGGTGAAGAGTGGTTAGGAGGGTGAGTTAATTGTACTGAGAATTAGTTAGGATTAAACGGGAATAAGGAAGGAACTGTGTAACAGAATACATTCATTGATTAATGAATAATACATTGCACATTCTCTCTCTCTCTCTCTCTCTCTCTAAATTTCCATGGAGGCCAAGTCCCCTTGAAGTGACCAACCCATTTTCATTCCAATTCACTAACAGAGCCTTAACATCCTAATCTTCTTCATTTTTTTGATAGGAGAGACTCCTAATCTTTGATCATTTCTGATTCTGACTTCAATAAAGGCATAAATAAAACACATGATTTCTGAATTTATAAGATATAGTCATATATTTCACACTTAACCATTGTCCTAGATTATCCAGAACATATTGAGAAACTCTAAATAAAAATCTATAGTTATATATTTCATACTTATCCATTGTCCTAGATTATCCTGAACATATTGAGAAGCTCTAAATAAAAATCTATACTTATATATTTCACACTTATCCATTGTCCAAGATTATCCTGAATATATTGAGAAGCTCTAAATTATTTGGAAATTCCTTGGCCTTCTGATATCATCTCATCAAAAATTAAAAAATAGGAATTCACCTATTCCATCTTCTACTTTTTCCCTCTTAACATCATTTGGTTTCTCAATTCCCATGATTGTCTATTGGTTTCAATTTATTTCTGGTAGATTATTTAGTAATGCTATGTCCCTGATTTATTTAACCATGTTCATATAAATCAATGTTTCCAAAATATGTTTCGTTCTGGCATCTATTCTTAACAATAGAAAACTACCTATGAAAAACACACACACACACACATACCTACCATAGTGAGTTAGTTAAAAGAAAGTTACCTCACTTTCCAACTCTTCAGAACCGTTACAGAACACCCAGTCATTTTTATCCAAACAGCTAAATTTTTCCATGATCACTGCCTAATAAGCAGAATTACTTGAAGGCTGAGCAAGAAAACTAGGCAAGTCAGAAAGGCCAAGTGAAGGTAGTCCAGGCAACAACACAGGCTCAGTTGCTTGCTTCTCTGGCAAAGTCAGGCTTCCATGATCGATATGCCAGTACATGGAGCACACAAAAGCTGAGTTTGTCAAGAATACTGCTGCATAAATGCCAAATTGCCTGGCCATATCAAGAGTCATACACTACACAGTTTACTGGTGAGGTTGAGTCTTTGAACTTTGATATGAGATCTGATAAAGTTCTTGAACCAACTAATTTAAATGACTCTAAGTAGGCTTCTGTACTAGGAGCTTGCTTATCTGAGATGGGCTTAACACCAACAGTGGTTGCATGAATGGACTTGACAGTGTAATTGGTTGTGGCAAGAGTGGCCTTGAGCTCTTTGGATGCTAAACGTTTGGCAAACTGTAGGAGCGGTTTTATGTGGCCTTGGGCAGGATAAGTGAGCACAACAGCATGGCCTTTTTGGTTGCTCATTTTTTCTTGTTTTCAGGGTTTGCCTTGTTTGATGAATAGAAGACATACTTATAGGGGAAAAATTTGCCAGATAGCATGATTTTAGAAAATTTTTAGGAAACTAGCACACCAATGAAACTATTTTGTAAGTTAGACTGTTTTTGAAACTCGAGTTTGGGTTAGAACTCGAGTTCCATTCAATATTGCTACATAGTGCCAGGAACTCGAGTTTCAGCCCAAACTTGAGTTCCAAAAACAGTCCAACTTACAAAATAGTTTCAAATGCATTGTTAGCGACATATTTTATGTAATTAGCTAATCTTTTGACAAAATGCACTTTACTTGTAATTTGGTAAATCTAGGATGAGTTTAAGACTTCAAAAAACATGTTGTTTGAAGAGGAAGAATTTGAGCACAAAATGGGCCTGACGGTCCGTCACTGTGGGCCAATAATGGACGGGCCCAAAATGATATGTCAGTAGGCCCAAAGGCCATAAGGACCTTTGGTAAAGAGATGCTTGCGGTCCACGTTTGATATAAGAGTCTTATAAGGAAGGGACCCCGCGATCCACGATGAAGAGGATTCCTACATGGAAACGACTTCTACTCCAAGTAAGAGAAGTCCACCCTCTACTGCTATAAAAGCTCCATGACCCTCACTAATCAAGGTACGCATAATTTACCCTCTCTAGCACTCTAGAGTTGTGAGCATATTTTCTAACTTAACCTTCGGAGGGTCTTCGGCCGGCACCACACCGGTGCTCTCTGTAAGGTTTCCCCTTCTTTGTGTTGTGTAGATCAATATTCAAGCGCGTAAGTACCGTGCGGCTCATTGGTGAAACTATTGACTTCATCATTGTTCAAGTCAAGTGTTAAAGCCATGAAGGTCTGATCAAGAAACAAGTGAAGAAGAGTTGTTCATTAACCCTCGACAGATATCTCAACAAAATCATTTCTATCGAGATTTAATGTTGAAGCTCGACAGAAGCTAAATCTATCGAGATCTACGAAATCAGAATTTCCAGATCTGATTTTCAGCCCATGCTAAAATATTTGTGTAGGGTTACTTTTCTTATAACCCTAGACATATATAAAGCTTATTTTAAAAGCCGTCATAGGGGCATGCACATACAGAACATATGAAAAAAGTGACCGAGTGCCTTATTCTCTCTGTAAGAAGTTACTGCGTCTTTTACGCCTTAGGGTTTTGTAACCAAGTACTTCTTGATTTTCATTGTTGATGAAGTGAAGAACCTTGTAGCCAACAAAATCTTCTTCATGTTGCTAGGGTTAGTCATGTACTAGGATTCATGCAAAGGAGTTAGTCACGTACTGGGGTCCGTGCATCATTGATGGCGTTCATATATTGAAGAGATCAGAGGTTCTGAAATGGTAAAAGGTTTCTGTTGTAAGTTCATCTACGGGAATTGTAGAGTCTAGGGACAAAAGTTTTGTACTAGATCTGAAACTTCTCTTTACTATAGTGAACTGCTTTTCGGGAAGGTTTCCCTCAGGTTTTTTACTGTGAAACTAGTTTGTTTCATTGGTTTTCTTAGGTCGTCATATATTGTCTTATTTACTATTCCGTTGTGCATGATAATTATGTTAGTTAGTTTTAACAAGGTTTATTCATAATAAATCTAATTACCAACTTGAGTTTAAAACTTGTTAATTCTATCAACCGAGGTCTAAATTTCCCAACACACATGCTATGTACCAAAATGTTTTCTAAAAAGCTACTATTCAGCAAATTTTGCCTACTTATAGGCCTTACTTGAGGTGCCCTGAACTTATTTACCATTGAAAATTTTGGCTGAATATTGAAAAGAGTTATGTTAGTACCACATAAAGTGGCACAACTTGTGCCACAACTCACCCATGTGGCGAGTTATGAGCGGTAGAGGGGTGTCCCCACATGAATCCACCATTACCCCTCTACTGCTTACAACTCGTCAGGTGGATGAGTTAGATACAAGTTATACCACTTTATGTAGCACTTGCACAACTTAGAAAGAAAAGCCGTACAACGTTTTTACTTTAGTGGCCAAATTTGGTGAATAATTTTTTAAATAGAAGCACTGCGGATTAGGTACTGAATTTTTTATTTCAGCAAAAATAAAAAGGTATTGAATTTTTCAAGTTATTGGTTTTAAAATAAACTAGATTTGGAGCCACCACTCCATAGGTTTACGTGATATATGTTTTTTTTTATAAATAATTTTTTTTTTAGAATACTAAGTATTTTTAACACACATAGAAAGATGAAAGAAGGTCTTAAAGAAGGTTTTTTTGGATATACACTATTGTCAATTTTTTTAAGATCTTATAAATAATTTAATAGTAGAAGAAGCAAAATTCAATTTGTAGTTCTCTTAATAATAAAGTAGAATGTGCTATATCAATGAGCTTAAGGCCCTTAGATTTTTGCATAATATATGTTAGTCAATTTAATCCAATCATAGAAACCAAGCATATATAAGTTCGGCCAGTTCTAATTTTTAGTTTCAATAAAGTCCACTAGATAATTTAACCAAGTCGGATTAATAGTAGATATTAGAATTATGGTTCAAATGTTAAAATCACAATTTTTTAATTTTTTGGAACAATAATAACTTATCATGATATCAAAATAATAGATACTAACTTCAATAATTTATCAAAATAATAGATAATAACTTAAAAAGTTAACTGATGATCTTGGAACTTTTGTTAATAAATCATTTTAGGGAAATTTTAGTATCACTTTTATAAAAAATATTTTAAAAAAACTGTAAAAAAATAACAACTACTTTTTTATTTTCATAAAATTTTTTAAAAATATTTTCTAAACCGCATCAAATTAACTTCCCTATTATACGTCATCTGGGTAAAGATACATTGAATTATTGCAATCCCAAGTGTCATAGAAATTCAAACTGTCGTGTTCCAAAAGTAAGTCTTGTACGAATATTTTTTAATTATTCTACATGCTGAATAATAAAATTATGTATCAAACTTATCAAGGTGTTCACTTTTATAAAAAATATTTTAAAAAAACTGTAAAAAAATAACAACTACTTTTTTATTTTCATAAAATTTTTTTAAAATATTTTCTAAACCGCATCAAATTAACTTCCCTATTATACGTCCTCTGGGGAAAGATTCATTGAATTATTGCAATCCCAAGTGTCATAGAAATTCAAACTGTCGTGTTCCAAAAGTAAGTCTTGTACGAATATTTTTTAATTATTCTACATGCTGACTAATAAAATTATGTATCAAACGTATCAAGGTGTTGATTCCCATTTCCCAGTATCTTTTGATAAGGTTAAGGTGCTTTTAGGGGATGACGTTATTTCCTTTTTCTATTTTCTTAGTAAAGAAGATTTTATTGAAAGAAAACCCCACAATTGGAACAAGATCACTCCCCCAATCCCAATCCCAATCCCCATCCCCATCTCCATCAGCCAACACTTTGTGAGCAATAGATGTGGAAATGAATCCCACAAAAAGAATACAGGAGGTTTTACACAGCAGTAAATGCTTCACAGATAAAAGTGTTATTAGTTTTAATTTTAACTCTGAAATTACATTTTTGTCCATCAATAACAATTTGTAACAATTTGTCACTTAAAATTTGTTGTAAAAATTTTGTAAAAATATTATGAATGTAACATTTTTCAAAAGAAAAACTGGCCAAAAGAGCATTGGCCTACTTTTCTTAGCACCTAGTAAAGGCCATAAAGAGAATGGTCCTTTTCTACAATAGCCAGTCGGTTCTTATAAGCAACTTGCACAATTAGTAAAACTAGCCGCGAATACATGCGTTGCGCGTGATAATTATTTTTATGGTGGTTTTATTAATTTTTTTTTACAATTTAAACTAATTCAATAATGAGTAATGTATTTTGTAATCATATTTATATTTACCATAGGAACAATAAATTTTGTTGTACCAAAATGAAAATAATACGATTTTCCTTGAAAATTTAAAAGGCAAGTTAACGAAAATATTCATTACTTAATAAAAGTTATTTATAACATTTTACGAATCATTAAAAAGAATATAAAATTTGGAAATTATTCTTTTAGTTTTAAACAAACTTTCTCAAACCTCATTTTTTTTCCTACAATCCAAAATACCGAAAAACGTAATTAAAAAAATTTAATAAAACTTAACAATGATTAATTGGACCAATTAGGAAAACAATTTGTTATTGATAATTTATTAAGGTTATTTTCTTTGCAGAAATTGTAATTTCGTCCACCCAAAACATATTATCAAATAAAAAATTATTAGCAAAATCTAAGAATTAAATTTCTGTATATTCATTGTTATAAAATAATAATAATAATAATAATAATAATAATAATTTGCAAAAGCTAAAATTTGTCACCCATCTGATTATTTTCGTTTGAATAACTTTTGCTTTTCTCTAAATAAATGGCATTATAGAGTACTTCTAATACAACTATTAAGAGTACTTTGTCCATCACGAAGGATTAAAAAATAAACAAAAATTAATAAAGTCTCATAGTTTAACATCTAAATAGAGCACTATAAAAAATTATGCTATGTAATAGAATAAATACCAAATTACAATAAATATCAAATTATCCAAATCATACTATGTAATAAGATAATATTATATTTTTATATACTATATTTAATTCTTTATAACACAATAGGATAAAATTTAACAATAAAAATAAAAAAATAAAAAAACCAACAACAACAATAACAACAACTGTAAAGGCAAGGTTTGAATTCAAAGCCCAAAAGTGAAAAAGACGAAGGCCCAAAGAGCTCAAAACAATGTATTTATAGAGAGTGAGCTAGAAACTGAACTCCAATGAGTTGGATAGTAATCACAGTAGGCCAAACGATACTGGAAAGCATAAATAAACAGTTTTATGCAAAGAAAATCCTCCTTGGCAAAGTCCGAGGATGGTAGTTCTTATATATTTTTCTTAGACTTAAACACAGTTACAGTTCTTGATTGTACAGTGATTTTTCCACAGATTATCTGATGATCCCCTTGTAATGCGGATTTCCTTCTTTATATTCCCCTTCCTCACTTCATCTTAGTCATCCATGTGTAGACCAAATTGCTGGCTTTGATACTTGTCCTATCAGCACATTCCTGAAGTCTTCGTAGGTAGTTGTAAGGCTAGAGGTTACTGTTCAGGTATCACCTCCACATTAATGCGGACAAAGAGTTAGCTGCAGAACATTCAATACAGTGGTAGCAGCTTTCTTCTTAAATATTTCTCATTTTTCCTTTGTCTTATCCCCATCTGATACTTATCCTTACCAACATGATTGTCTAGTGTCTTGTTCTTAACAAGAGGTCAGGCTTTTGACCTCTACTCTACTTAGCGGAGGAGGTATTTCTCCTCGGACTACACTCCTAATCACTTATGACCAAACCTCTTCCACGAATATCACCTCCACATTAATGCGGTCAGAGAGTTAGCTGCAAAACATTTAATGCGGTGGTAGCAGTTTTCTTCTTAGATATTTCTCATCTTTCCTTTGTCTTATCCCCATCTGATACTTATCCTTACCAACATGATTGTCTAGTGCCTTGTTCTTAACGAGAGGTCAGGCTTTTGACCTCTACTCTACTTAGCGGAGGAGGTATTTCTCCTTGGACTACACTCCCAATCACTTATGACCAAACCTCTTCCACAGACTACTGACTTGTATGCCCTCGTAAGTATCTACTTGTCCTCGGACAACTTAATGTCCTTGGACACGGCTCAGGGCCTATTATCCATTTCTGGGCCCTTAATCCTTACAACAACAATTTAAAAAAACAAAACTAAATCGCATTAACCCAAAGTAGAGTATTAAAGAATATAAAAAATTAACAATCTAAAGCAGAGATGCAAGAAAAATAAAAATAAAAATCCACCAAAAAATTTTGAGAGAGAGAGAGAGAGAGAGAACCTTTTTTTGTGAGGGAAAACTATGCATAGAATGGAAAAAATAGTGACAAATTTATAGTAAAAAAGTGTGAACAAGAAATAAAGAAAGATGAAGGAAAAAAAGAAAAAGAAAAAAAAAGAATGATATTAATGTAGAGGATAGTGGGGAGATGAAAAAATAAGGAAGGGAGAAATGTTGAAGAAATAGCGGAGAGATGAAAGGGTAAGGAATGGAGAAAGGTTGGAGAAATGTAAATATTAAAAAAATAAATGTTAAAAATAATTACAGGAAAATTGAAAAGAAAATAGATAATAACGTGGACGCCGATGTGACTCAATTGGAGCGTAATAATAATAAATATTACGTTTCAGCTTTTAGATATATATAGATATAGACTAGAAGAGGAAAAAAAAATTAATGAAAAACCCTCTTATTCATTTAATAAAAGCTAGCCGCATCACACGCGCTTAGCACGTGCAATGAGGCTCTATTTTTTTATTTTAAGTTTAATATAATTTTTCAATTTGAATTTATTTATTGTTAGTGAGGTTACACATGAAGATATTTTTATAAAACTAAAGTTTAGAATTTGAAATAGAATAAACTGCTGGGTTTAGTGCGTGCTAATTTTTAGGGAAAAAAATGTATTAAACATACGTGAAATATGTTTAGATAGAGAGTGTGCTAATTTTTAGGAAAAAAAGTTTCTTTTGTAGTTTTATTTTGTTTTTGAATTTTGTTAAATGACAATTTTAACCCTATTTAAGAATAATGATTATCTAATTAGATTAAGGGTGTTTTTGACATATTTTAAAGTCATAACCAACTTTTTAAATCCTCTTAATATATAGAGATAATACATTAGTTCAAAATGAAATTACATTACTAAATTGCAAGTCAGGTCCAAGTAATTAATTAACCGGATTCAGTAATATGGAATTATGGATAAACTGTCAAATAAATCACAACAAGAACAACCACATAAGACATAAGGAATTGTCCATGAAGTGAAAACCAAGGGAAAAATACTCTTGGGTTAGCCCAATCTTTGTCAAATTCACTATGAAAAAATATTGCAATATAATCAAAATTTACAAGATCTCCAATACATGTAACTGATTTATGCCTAAGCTCCCAGCTATTGCTACAACTGCTGCACCAAGCCTGTGTCTTCACAATGATTTGTTGCAGCAAGTCGTGACTGCCAAATTGATCTCTTAGTTACTTCAAGGCCACTTGAAAATTTATAGTCTTTGTGGTTTCAATATAACACTCAAATAAACACAAACGGGTTATCTAGTTTTTTTGGGTGGCTAAAGTCTCATCTCAATAGTTTATAAATTTAGAGAGGATTGGAAGACAAATAAGATAAAGTGATTAACATGGTTTTCTTTTGGTTACGGTGCCTCTTTTTCTTCAAGTCTCATTTCAATGGTTTTTTTCTTTTGATTAGGGTTGATGTGGGATTTAAATGGAAATAGGGTTTGGGGTCTTTGGGCTGTAATTTGGCACAAAACCGACTTGTGAAGCAAATCTGAAAATTTCCTAGAATTGAGCAGTTATAACTTATAAGGCTCTTAATAAAAGAGATAAAAGTTATATCATTGAATTACAAGATACTTGGCATTATTATGAATTATGAATTACGAATTAAGACATAAAAATAACTTTTATTGAACAAATGATCTCTCACACAGAACTATAACCCAACATGAAAGCTACAGGATGTTATGCACCCTGGTATTACTGCTTTACATATTTGAGCAAAAACCAATACCAGAAAGGCAGAAACTTGCCCTGATACTGTCAAAAAAAACATCTACATATTTACAACTTCATTTAAGCAGGAAGATAGTTCTATGATCTTTCACCAGAACGCGAAGTACTTAACTATCGTTGTATTTACGTCTACCAAGACCTCCAACTTGTCTCACCAAAACAGCACGCAAAATCTTAGCGGCAGCACTCACTAACACTATATTTGCAAATGTTATCAAACCTTTGTTTTCTCTTCACCTCTTTTTTTTACATAACCCACCTTGTATCTTGGAATTTCTCAAACTCGTTTTCTTAAAGCCACACGTATTGAAAACCATTTTAGCACACTGGATAGCAGGGGCATAGCCAGAAATTTTTGTTTAGGGGAGCCAACTTATGATACTAATTTATTAGCTTATACAAACTTTCATAAACATGCACAAACATATACATCTATACACACATATAATTTAGTATCCTTCATAGTGAATCCTTAAAAGTTTTCATTTTTAATGAGTTACCAAATTGTCTATAACTACTAAATCAATTGGACAATTTTTGGGGGAGCCATGGCCCCCCACCCAAACATTTAGTAGCTCCGCCTCTGCTGAGTAGCTCTGTCCATCTCATCTGAGCTTTCCGAATGGCAGCACGTGCAGACATGAAATTGTCAACAGCACTCTGAAGATCTGATTGCGATTCAAAATTGACAGAGAGTTAGAAGATCAGTATCAAAAAAGTTCAGATGATCATCATCAAATGAATGATTCATGGACTCCGGGAAACTCAAAGCCTGTTCATATCTGAGACCCATACTGTCAATACCGTGCAGGGCAAAATCTTCCAAACCACTACTGCCCCCAACAGAATAGATATCATAAGATGCACTTTGCTGTGCATCAGTATCAAAAAAGTTCAGATGATCATCATCAAATGAATGATTCATGGACTCCGGGAAACTCAAAGCCTGTTCATATCTGAGACCCATACTGTCAATACCGTGCAGGGCAAAATCTTCCAAACCACTACTGCCCCCAACAGAATAGATATCATAAGATGCACTTTGCTGTGCATAATCGAAACCACCAATCTTGTGAGAAGCCAAAAACTTGCACCCATTAGAACTCTCCATCCTAGGCGAGCTTGCAGTGTTAAGAACATTGGTTAAGTATGAAGAGTTGCCCACAGTAGAGGCTTCATCATCAAAAGAAACGACTTCCCCCCAGTGTTCAAATGCAGACATCACCAAGTTGCGGGCATCAGCCTAATGGAAAAGGTTGATCATAAGAAGTCAGACATGACTAAGTGAGTAAAAAACAATGAAAAGAAAGCAGATTTGAGGTAATAGGAGGAGTACCTTCTCAGTTTCAGACAGCTTATCAATAGGAACATACTGGCATTCCGAAAGTTGTCCCATCGCTTGTCCCATGCCATCAAAGACCACACCAGTTTTTTGTTGAGAACTTGGAGGGCTGTACAAGAACATCCTTTTCTCATGTAAACATGTCCGAGTACGCTCCACGTTGACTTCCCAGGTCATAGCTGACATACCTGTACCCATTACCTGCACGTCCAAAACAATACTGTAATTACTACATTCAGAGAGAGCAAAATTAAAATATATTTTTTAGACTTGGAACTCTTCATTATGTTCACAGAAGATCACATAAGAGTTCAATGTATGAATATATATGGTTCAAAAATTTTAGAATTATATGTAGATTGAGCTTTTTTTTTTTTCATACCCCATTATCGTATGTTGCAATTTTTCGAACCCGTCTTCTTAACACCACAATTATTGAGAACCATTTGAACATGCTGAATAGCTTTGTCCATCTTATCTGAGCTTTCTCAATGGCAGCACGTGCAGAGATGAAAATTTCAACAGCATTCTGAGGCTCAAGATCGAAGGAATGGTTCGTGGACTCTGGGAAACTCAAAGCCTGTTCATATCTGAGACCCATTCTGTTGATAGTGTGCAAGGAATAATCCAAACCCCCAACAGCATAGATGGATGAAATGATATCCGGAGAAGAGGCTCTTTGATGTGTATAATTGAATCCACCAAACTTGTGAGAAGCCAAAACCTTGCTCCCATTAGAACTCTCTGTCCTGGGCGAGCTTGAAGTGTAAAGAACATTGGTTAAGTGTGAAGAGCTGCCCACCAGAGAGGCTTCATCATCAAAAGGAACAACTTCCCCCAAGTGTTCAAATGCAGAAATCACCAAATTCTGGGCATCAGCCTATTGGAAAAGGTTGACCATAATAAGTTGAAATGACAAAGGGAGAAAAAACAACAAAAGAAAGCAGATTTGAGGTAATAGGAACAACATATTGGCATTCTAAAAGTAGTCCCATCACTTGTCCGTCCAAAACAATTACTGTAATTACTCCATTCAAAGAGAGCTGAATTAAACCTTATTTTTCTATACTGGAACTCTTCATTTTGTTCACAGAAGATCACATAGGAGTTCAATGTATGAGTATATATGGGACATAAATGTTAGTAGCATGTGTAGACTGCTCTCAGGACACTGATTTGGACCCTAAATTATAAGAAACAAAAGATAACCCTAGCTCCAGACTACAATACTGAGGAAATAGACAAACAGATACTGGCATCTGACATGGCCAAGAGGGATCCATCAGTCTCAATGGAACTTGAATTGAGATGTTTCTATAGCCAGCCATGTCAATACACGTTCAACAGAGATACACACTGTGCCTGACTCATGAACACAAGCTAACATCAAAATGTCTGTATCCCACTGGCACCAACAATATTTTCCCTTGTGAATGCTTATCCAAAGAGAAAAAGAGAACACCTACGGGTATTTTCCTTAATAATGAGCAGACATCCTGATTAATCCATGGATACAATGATACATCACAATTTACAGAATATTACCTTAAATTCATAATTCTAGAAAAAAATTATTAGGAATACTAAAAAGTAAAAGTAATTAAGGTAAGTGCAGTTGGAACATTGGAAGTGAGTCAAGACATGAAGTTGAACTAAGATTTACAAGCATGAGTTCCGTGTTGGCACTAGAGGGAGCATGTTTCTGCAAGTGGAAGCAATGTCAACACAAGCGTCATTTATTATAAGAAACGAAAATAGTAAAACGAATGATAGAATGAGATTGTGCCTCTTGAGGTTCCAAGATTGAAGAAGTCCCCGCCAAAACAAATGAAGAATGGCCTGTTGGAAGTGGCTCAGAACACGAAGTTGAACTAAGATTTGCAAGTGTGCGTTCTGTGTTGGCACTAGAGGGAGCATGTTTCTGCACGTGGAAGCAATGTCAACACAAACGTCAATTCTAAAAAGAAATGTAGATAGTAAATAAATGATAGATTGAGATTGTGCCTCTTGAGGTTTCAAGCTTGAAGAAGTCCCTGCCAAAACAAATGAAGAATAACCAGTTGGAAGTGGCACAGGACATGAAGTTGAACTATGATTTGCAATTACGAGTTTCAAGTTGGAACTAGAGGGAGCATGTTCCTGCAAGTGGAAGCAAGGTCAACACAAACATCATTTCTTATAAGAAATGTGGATAGTAAAACAAATGACAGATCAAGATTGTGCCTCTTGAGATTCCAAGCTTAAAGAAGTCCCTGCCGAAACAAATGAAGTATGACTAGTTGGAAGTGGCTCAGAACATGAAGTTGAAGAGAGATTTGTAAGCATGGATTCCATGTTGGCACTAGAGGGAGCATGTTTCTGCAGGTGGAAGCAATGTCAACACAAATGTCATTTCTTATAAATAATACATGGTTTAACAAATGATAGACTGAGATTGTGCCTCTTGAAGTTCCAAGCATGAAGAAGTCCCTGCCGAAACAAATGAAGAATGACCAGTTGGACCTGGCTCAGGACACGAAGTTGAACTAGGTTTTGCAAGCATGAATTCCATGTTGGAACTATGGGGAGCATGTTTCTGCAAGTGGAAGAAATGTCAACATAAACACCATTTCTTAATAAAAATGTAGGCAGTAAAACAAATAATAGGCTGAGACTGTGCCTCTTGAGGTTCGAAGCTTAAGGAAGCCCCCGGCAAAACAAATGAATTCTGAGTAAGTTCAGGAGAGTATTCATTGTCCCTGTTAGGTGTGCTGAATGTAAATAGAATGGAAAAAGGAGTTAGGGAACGCATAAAGGGCATATATAAAAGGACCTTAATTCTTAATGATTGAAATCCGTACTTACATCCAATGATTTGCATGCATGAGTTCCGTGTTGGCATTAGAGGGAGCATGTTTCTGCAAGTGGAAGCAATGTCAACACAAACATCATCTCTTAAAAGAAATGCAGATAGTAAAACAATTAAGAGAATGAGATTGTGCCTCTTGAGGTACCAAGCTCAAAAAATTCCCCGCCGAAACAAATGAGGTATGAGTAAGTTCAAGAGAGTGTTTATTGTTCCTGTTAGGTGCGCTGTAGTTAAATAGAATGAAAAGGAAGTTAAGTAATGCATAGAAGGCACATATAATAGGATCTTAAATTCTTAATGAAATAAATCGTACTTACATCCTTATAGGATTGTCCAAACATTGCTTCCCACAAACCAAGGCCTCTACAATGTCAGGATCCAAACCATTGAAAATTGGATTGATTGTCGTAGTTTCAATACTGAAAGCAGAATTTGAAGTAGAAGTTGACATTGGAATTGCCATCCTCCCAAGAGGAGAAATTTTTTTAGTGGAACATCTTAACAAGTGATTTCTTAAGTGTGTGGTCCCACTTTTGCTTGACCCTGAAAAGTCCCTGCAACAATGTTTACATAAGGCCCGGCGCTTCCCATGAACATCAACTCTAATGAAGTCATTCCAAACCGCAGATGCTGATCTTCTTCGTTTAGATGATTCTCCACTTTGTATAGCCGAACATCTTGACGCGTGATTTCTTAAATGTGTGGTCCCACTTTTGCTTGACCCTGAAAAGTTCTTGCAACAATGTTTGCATTTGGCCAGGCGCTTCCCATCAACTTCAACTCTTGTGAAGTCATTCCAAACCGCAGATACTGGTCTTCTTTGTATCTTAGAAGGTGAAGGTGCAGAGATCTGTGGACGTTGCATTTTGTTTGCTTCCTATCAACACCTACAAAAATAATACAACAGATGGTGAGACAGATTTAAACTATTTTAAGCTTAAAAGATGGAAATTTGAAATGTCCAAAACCTTCTCATGCCACAATAATGAAGGACAAGCTAAAGAGTGAGAGGCAAATGGGTAAACAAAGCATAGTTACATTTCATAATTGCAACATGGATCTAATTACTTCAAGTTTGTAGGTAACCTAACTTGCAACACGCTCCATTTCCACACACAAAAAAAAAAAAAAAAACTTGCCGCAATTTTTTACCAATAGCAATCTAAATTCATTTAGAATTTAAGTCGAGACAAAAGTTTAGTAGTATAAGTATTTTGGTTCCAGAGTACTTGGCAATGATATTATCTCACCAATTAAATTTAGCATGAACTAGAGTTTACCAATCCATATCAAAATTCAAGGTCAACAGTAGTTTCAAAGTTTTATAAACTATAAATTCCCTGAATTTTTCTATTTATTTATTTTTATAGTTGGAGATAAGGTGATTGAATCCCGAATATTTTTGTTGGAAACATTAAGTGCCAGATGAGTACCTTCTTTCACCTAATTCATTAAGAATTGCATTCCAAGAATTATATACATATTAATAATATACATTCATGTGATATATGGATTAATTAAAAATATTATATATCAAATTAAAAAATATTTACTGATATCATCTAAATTGAATAATAAAAGGTTCATTTTAATGGACATCCTTTGGTCAATTGTTAATAAACCATTTTAGAAAAGTTTTTACACCACTTTCGTGGAAAATATGAAAAGTCATCAAAAAATTTAATTTTTTTTTTCCTTTTCCCTTAAAAAGTTTTTAAAATTATTTCATAAACCAATTCCCTTAAGACATCCGTTAATTTTCCCCAAAATAAAGTAAATTATGAAACATAACAAATTATTATGTTACACTTTTATATCATTAAAATAATCTAAAACGAATTATGATTTTTAAAAAATTTCTTACTTAGGTAATAAATTTTTTATTGGAGTATTATTTCAAATTTCTTAAAATTTTAGTAATAAAGCTTTGCTTTATAAAAGCACAATTAGTGCCCACATAACGAAATTATACCACGCAACACATAACACTTACATTGTGTCACTTGACACAACCATATCATGTAAGACGTAACTTTTGTTACTAATAGAACTAGCTTGTATTGTCAGTGCACGCGGCTTTATTTATATCAGTATTTTAATTTTGTATATTTAAATCTGAATAATCAAGAGTTTGATAAAAGTGCATGTAATTTAATAATTATCACTATAAAGTCTTCAAACTAAGAAAGGTACAAATCTATTCACTATTCACCAACCGAAAAACAGAAGTAAAAGGCATGTTTATTCACATAAAAGTGAAGGTACCATAAAATCCAGTATAAAAAATGTAATTACAAACTAAAAAAATTCTATGTATTATCATTGTCCTTACATATCAAAAATACTTGGAATAGTTTAGACTTTAGAGTTATACTAATCACCAAAGAATTGTAACCATTGAGAATACCACAAAAATAGTATTTTCATTAACTAATTCCAAAAGAACTCTCCAAATTTATACCTGAAAAAATAATAATTTCAATAACTTTTTTTTTAGAAGAATAATTTCAATAACTAATTCCAACAGAACTCTCAAAATTTATTACTTGGTCTTATTAGGAAACAATAACCTACTACATTTATATTACACTTTGAAAAATATTAGTTGATCAATAGAGGAAAGAAAATTGTTTGTGTGTGTTATTAGGGTAATCCTATTCCAAGGAATTCTACTTTAGTCTAATTTAAGTATATATGTTTGTAAAACTCCATCTTTGAGACTTAAACCACAACCTTTGTCCCTCACACATCACAAGTACTAATTGTGAAGTGACCACCGCACCAAGGAACAGCGGTGCTCTATTCCAAGGAACTTAATTAGCCATAAAATTGACAAAACTATAAAGACAAGGAAACCGGAAGATATGATATGATAGTAAACAACAAGTCCTCTGTTTCAGCGAAGAAAAAGACACGCTTCAACGTAGCTCAAAAAAGATTAAAGACAGACATTTTGTTTGGTTATACGTTAACAAAAACACTAATTCGGTTCTCAAAAAAAAAAAAAAAAAACACTAATTCGTTTTCCAAACAAAAAAGGAAACATTAATTCAAATATTCCGTCACCTAATTTTATATATATATATATAAGTAAAAATTGTTACACTTACCATATTACATTCAATTTTTTTTTTTAAATTATAATTTTTTCTAACTTTCAATAATAATAATAATAATAAAATTATAAGTTTATGCTCTAAAAAATTGGGCTCTTTTGGCCCCCAAAAGGCTAGCACAATGTAAATTTTTTATTACGGACTGAAAGTCTGAAACAGTATTAATTAGTTGTTTTTAAAAAATAAAAACAATAAAGTTGTCAAATAAAAAACACAAAAAAAAAATATATCTTGATAAATGTCAATAAGGATACAATTCGAAAATCTCCTCCCATCCCAAGTATTCAATTATCAAAAATTTAAAAATAAAAGAATACAACGAAAAAGAAAAGAAAAGAAAAGGAAACTTACATTTGATTGGTTACGCAAAGCAAGAACTTGATTGAGCTCCCTCTACCAAATATCACGGCCACACTCCGCCGCCAGTCACCTCCCCCAATTTGCGACCACCACCACTGCTCTTCAGAAGACAGGGCGTTTGAGTTTTTGTTCTGCTACTCTGTTCTTCTTCTCCAAGATGTATTTATATTTATAGCTTGCACACATAAAGTAAAGCAGTGATACTGATACATATATACAAGACAAGTTGTCAAATACTAGGGCCCGTTGTGTTTAAATAACCGTATTTATTTTTTTAGAATTACGTGCGTGTAAAAAATGTGTAAAATATTTGTAAAGTTGTTTAAAAATTAAAAAAAAAAATGTTTAAAAATGTAAATCAACAGGCGCAATTTGGGGATGTTTTACTTTTATAGTTGGCCGGGATCCGAATTGATCCGAATTGATCCTGACCGTCAGATACACTTGTAGAAGTAGGGAGTGCCAGGCTGCCAGCCACCAGTCAACTAGAAAAACCGAAAAGTCTAATAAAATTGCCTCTATTTTCACACATTATCCGGATGCATGTCCATGTCTTCTCAAAACTAGGATCCAACAAAGTCCGATTACTTCAATAAAGTCCGACTCAGTCCGATTACCTTTGTTTTTTTTTTTTTTTTTTTTAAAAAAATTCCGACTCGGTTCGATTACTTAAAAATTTTAAACCCGACTCAATCCGATCACAAAATATATTAAAAAATAAATAAACAAAAAGATGACTCATCATTCTAGATTTATTTTTGGTACTCAAATGCCCTTTCCCTTCGACCAAAAAAAAAATGTCAAAAAGGAGTGGGGGTCTACACTGTACACTCTCCGGAAGCAGCTTTTTTTTTCTTCTCACCCACGAAAACTTTGTGGTCGATGGTTATACTCATAGATTAGTGGTCTGATACTTAAAGAGTATATTGAAATTGCGCCAAAATCACCAAATACTACTATTATTTGATAAAATATGTATAGATTTATTATTGTTTGTGAAATAATTAGAGATCTATTATTGTTTTTGAAATAATTAGATATCTACTATTTTTTTCAAAACTCAAGTTTGTTTTGGAATTTTTTGATGAAACTCGAGTTTTATAAAAATGGCACGACAAATTTGAGGGTTAGAAATAGAGGGATCATAAAGATATTTTGCCTAATTTATACTAGCCTCATCACACGCGCTTTGCGCTTGTGATGAGGCCTTTTTTTTTAGTAGTCCTAATTTGTAAAAAAAAAAAAAAAAAAACTGCGTTTTTTTCTCATATATATCATTTTTATTTTGAAAATCTAATTTATAAGTGGATAAAGTAATTTGAAAATTAATAGGAGAGTGATCCTATTTTTTAGGCAATGTTTTAATAAGAGTTAAAGTTGCATTTTTATTGGATTGTCCCTTTAGTTTTGTCTCTACTTAAACATAGAGGTGTATGAGTATTTTTGAACTAAAAAAATGAGAAATCCAAACAGGAGAAGCCAAATAATAGCATAGATAATGATTTTTATAGATACAACTAAGATCCAATGCATTAGTACATTGGACCCGATATGATACGGATACATGTCTTATTGGGGTTGAAGTTTAACCTAATTTGTATTACCTGTACATACTAGGGGTTATATTTCTTGTAATTTGTTATTATTATTGTAGGGTCAATTTTTGTAGCCCAATCCCAAAAGGTATGGGTTAAAGGCCCAACGAACCCAGCACAATGAATTTGTAGAGAGTGGGCGAAAGAGTTGGACTGATTATGAATTACACAACAGTTGGCTAAGGTATATAAGATCGAAATAACATGAAATAATGCCTGAAAAACTCAATGAGTGAATGTTCGAAGAGATGTTTTATTGAATGAATAGTAATTACAATGTTCAGAGCTACAGTAAAGTTTTTCCTTCCTCTCTCTTGTATTTTTTTCGATCCTCCATTATCAGGAACCCTTCTTCTTTATATAACACCCTTCCCCATCATCTCCATCGTCCACTTGTTCTTCATCTGTGTATCTACTTAAGTATATGTCACGTCATGTGTCTACTTTAGTTCTTTGTGAGTGGCAGTAGCTGAGGTTACACTGTTCAGGGGTTTTCTCCACATAAATGCGGTCAGAAAAGTTGTTGCAGTGCATTAAATACGGTGGTAGCAACTTTTCTTTTAGATATTTCTTCGTTCTGATCATCTCCAGACCTACCCAGAGCTTATCATTATCACTGGGGTTGCTAGGAAGATCATTCGGACCTTTCACACGTTTGATTGATCAAGGCTATTTGTATCCGAGGAATAAGACCTCTTTGGATAACTAGTAACCTCTTCGGACAGAAGGTAACCTCTTTGGACTATATTCCTCCTCCACTTCCGGGCTTCCTGCCTTCAGGTAGACTCTGTCCTAACCAATTGTTGCTCCTCGGAAATACAATACTCTTCAATATGGTGCCCCAGGCCCACTAAGTAGTTTTGGGTTTTTACCCCCCACAATTATAATTTAGTATCTCTTTTGTCTAAGTTAATAAAATTGATTACTACTATAAAATATATATATATATATATATATATATATATATGTGTGTGTGTGTGTGTGTGTGTGTGTGTGTGTGTGTGTGTGTGTGTGTGGGGGGGGGGGTAAGAGCCCAAATTTGGATATTGGGCCTTGAGCCTATTCGAGGACATAGATATGTCTGAGAAGGAGCAGCGATTGGGAGAAGCCCCAAAATTGAAAATCATGCAAGTAAAGAATGGATGGGTATAGTCCGAGGACTACCTTCTTCTCGGATATGATGTATATCAGTCAAACACACATTTGGGTAATTTAGAGGACCTTCTAGGTAGTTCCAACAATCAGGATGAACCATAAGCACGTACAAAGGTGATAAGAACACAGAAATATCTAAAAGGAAAGCTGCTACTACTGCATTAAATGCACTACAGCAACTTTTCTGACCGCATTTATTTGGAGAAGACCTTTGAACAATGCAGTCTCAGCTACTACCACTCATAGAGAGCCAAAAAAGATGTTTGATGGGACGTGTACTCAAGTGAAGACTTAAATTGTTAACAAGTGTACAATCAGAATGGCCTGAAAGGAACTATATAATGTAAAAGACCTCCATAAGAGGGGGATCAGAAAAACAGAGGGAAAAAAGAGAGAAAAAGAATTACTGTAGCACTAAGAACTGTGTTAGTTTCCAGAAATATTGGTTCAATTCATAATTAATTTCCTCAGACATTCATTTCATCTAGTTTTAAGTGTATTTTCTTGCTTGTTCATATTTCAAATCTTTACTAGCCGTTGTCCAATTCGCAAAAAGCCTAACTCTTACACCCATTATCTACAAATCTATTGTATTTGAGCTCATTGGGCTCATATCCCAACTCTTTTGGGCTTGGGCTACAAATTGTGTCCTTACAATATATTTATTACTTTATAATTTGACATAATTGATAAAGTTGCTTATGGTCAAATAAGAAATCTAGAATTTAAACCCGCTTACATAAAAAATCAATTAGTATATCAAGCACCATGGATTGAAATTCTATAGAATCTATTAATAAATAAATAAATAAAGAATCTTCTCAAACAAAAAAAAAAAAAAAACAAAAAACAAAAAACAAGAAGAAGAAGAAGAAGAAGAAGAAGTTTAATTAATTTGTACAGAATTTGTTGTGTGCTTTTATATTAAGAGTAATTATTAGGTGCTTGTAGAGCATGTCAACATCATATTGTACAAAAATAACTATCAATAATATTTAAATGACTATCAATAATATTTAAATTATATATAAAAATTATATTATATATTTTATTTTATATTTTTAAGTATATTTATGTATACGTACGAGGTTACAAGCTAATATAAGGAAACACATGACAAAAATACTTAGAAATCTTAGAATTGGAATTGGGATTGTCTTATAGTCGGCCCAGACTCCCAGATCCGAATTGATCCGAATTGATCCTGACCGTCCGAGACACGTGCAGAAGAAACAAAGGGAGTGCCAGCTACTAGACAAAGGAATAAGTGAAAAATTAAATTGAGTTTGTTTGTGAGAAGTGAGAGCTGGAAGAACTGAAAAGTGAAAAGTCTTCTCAAGACTAGGATCCGAAAAAGTCCGATTACTTTAAATACATATAATCCAAACCTGTTCGACTAACACTTTTTTTTTTCCCGACTCGGTCCGATTGCTTTAAAAAAATTTACATCCGACTCAATCCGATAATCAAAACAATTTTTTTTTTTTTTTTAAATTACTCATCATTCCAAATTTATTTTTGGCACTCACTCTCAAGAAGCAGGACACTACTTTCTAGAAGCAGGACACTATTCATTTTTTTTTTCCTGAAAATTTGAATTATAACTTGAATCCAATTAACCCAATACAAAAACCTAACATGATGTTTTTTTTTTTCCCAATATTTTTACCTAAATTTTAGATCACACATTTGTCTACTTTCATATTATAATTTTTTCATCAATTTTATACCGTTTTACATTATACATAAAAAGGAAAAAAAGGGCAAAGGACAAAATTGGCCTTTGCTCTTTTCGGGTAAAATAAGTAGCAGTCTGCTCCCTTTTTCAAGTTAATTAGGAAAATACTCATATTTTGAAACTCGACTTTCTCTAAATCAAGTTAAGCCCTATAGTAACGTTTTTAAGCACCTATAGTGACATTTTTAAAGACCTAGAATGACGTTTTGTAACTCAAGCTCTATGAACTCGAGTTATACGTAAAAAGATTGCATATAACTCGATTTCATGAAGCTCGAGTTACAAAACGCTACTATAGGTTCTTAAAACATCATTATAGGTCTTTAAAAATGTCATTATAGGGCTATAAATTTTTTTTTTTTAAACTTGATTTTGAGTAAGTTGAGTTTTAAAAGAGGGGCATTTCTCTAATTAGTTTGGAAAAAGGGATAGAATGTTACTTATTTTGCCCGAAAAAGGCAAAGGCCAATTTTGTCCAAAAAAAAAAATGAATTACAATACAATTTTAAGTTATGGATTTAAATTAAAATTATTAATAACTTAATATCTATAATTTGTTATGAAAATGTTATGAACGTAGCATTTGTCTAATAATTAACCCAATTAAATATATAATATTAGATTAAATAGTAATTTATACTTAACATTATCTTTCATTGGAAAAAGATCATTCCAACTATAAGGACTCAATTTGGAATGGTCCCAAAATAGGAGAGAGGTTTAGTCCAACAAGCCCAAACAATAAATTTTTAGAGAGTGTGGGAAAGAACTAATTATATTCTGCAGAAAAGATCATGATCATTGTATGGACTCAGCAAATAACGTTCAGAACTATCCAGACTACCAACAACTATCCTCGGATTGATCTTTAAGTGTTTATCTTCTTTTGGGTTTTCTCCCTCTTTTTTTCCTCCAAAAGTCCCCCTCACTTTTCTTCCTTTTTCATGTTATATACCACGTTCCTCCCATCATTTTCACCGTACATATGTAGGTCAGATTTTGGGACCTCCTTCCTGTCCCATCCAACATCTCCCAGAGTCTTTACCTAGCAGCCATAAGGCTGCCTGACTACTATTTAGGTATCACCTCCACATTAATGCGGCCAGAGAGTTAGCTGGGAAGCATTTAATGTGGGGGGTAGCAGTTTTAGAAGATATTTGCTACCTCATTTATGCCATGTCTGTTTCTCAGTTACAATACAACTTTGCGGAGTATCCAGGGTAATAAGATAGTTGCATCATACTTGGAACTTAGTTCCGAGGTGAACCTTATCCTCGGACACCTCTTGGACTATCATACACGTCCTCCACTTCTTTTCCTTATATTAGGCACATCATGCTCTCATTTAGCCGTCCTCGGATGGATTACTGTCCTCGGACTGGGCCATTGGGCCACAGGCCCACGTCCTACCATCTTAGCAATACCTTTGTAAATAGCTGGCCCCACACCAACTATAACTGATAATGATACTCACTAAACGCAAGTAAACTCAAAACAAAGTATTTTTAATACACTCAAATTACATCATTTTGAGTCCACTAAATTCATCTCCAATTAAACCATGTCAAGTCATTAAAAAACATATCAACAAATTAAAAAAATAAAATCAAAATTTACCTAAAGGAGGAAAAATTGAATTGGTTATTGAATGCCAAGCAAGTTCAAAACAAACACATTCAAAACCATTTTGTTTTGAGTTCACTATATCTCTTTCAAAAAAAAAAAAAAAAAAGGACTTCACTATATCTACATCCATTTAAATCATACAACGTGATTTTTAAGACCTCATGATATCCATGAGATTATAGATTTGAAACTTCTTGTCAACATCTTAAGACCACCTCTATAGAATTTCTCCCTATAATAATTTGGTGTGTGTGAAATGGAGGATTACATAAACCCGAAAGAATAATCAAATACTCAATACTCGAAGAGGTCTAAATGTCCTTATTTAGCAGGGGGAAAAAAACCACATCAATAAATTAAAAAAAAAAATGAAAATCAACATCGTCACTTATAAAAGGGGGGAAAAACTAATAAATAAAAATTATTTTGTACTCCTCTCTCCATGCAAAGAGGATTATCGTCCTTGACCTTGAGGTTGACATCATTCCTCCACTTGGCCCAACAAAGGACAAGATCATCAATAGTGGGGTTTAGATCTATTGGGCACAAGATTTAGATTTATATGGCTAGGTGTTTCTTGTTTAGGGTTTGATCTAGTGCTAGATCAATTGGGTTTTGTGGGGTTTTGGTTTGGGTCTTGGTGATTTGGATTCTTGACTTTTGTTTAGAATTTAGATGCCAAGAAAATAATGGAAATGAAATTATTATTATTGTTGTTGTTGTTGGGTTTTATACTTTTAATTTATGTATTTTTCATGAGAATGAGCTTAATGTATTCTTTCTTGCAAGAGACTAATTCAAAATTGTGGATGTTGAGATAGCAACTTGTAGGGAATTCAACCCAAAATTCTCAATCTGTGAGAAACAAAAATAGAGAAAACACGCGTCAAAGAAAACAATCGCATGCACAAGACAATATTTACGCGGTTCAGCAATTTGCCTACGGTCACGGAGTTGTAGGAATTTCACTATTATCAAGGAAAAATATAAAGTGCGGCTACAGTGTTTCTCTCTCTCAAAAACAACAATAAGACCGAAACCCTAATCACCAAAAACGATTTCTATATCCTGCGTACAGGATTCATAATGGGCTACAAAACAGGCCAAAAAATTTTCCCAGGGGCGTTGCCCCTGAACCCCCAAGAGGCTTGTCCATGGGCTACGGTTTGGGCCTATCAACCCAAACCTCCACTCCATGAACTAAGTTTTAGAAAATCTCCCATTAAAAACCACGCAATATTATTCAGGTCAAGTCATCAACTGGATCAAACATAACTAGGCTCCACAATGCCCAACAAATCTCCCACTTGGAGACTAGTTCAATCACCAACATCAACCACTATCCTCCAAAAGCAATCCCTCATCCTTGCAACTCATCCTCCTGTCCTCAAGCTAGAAGGCCAACTTAAGTTGCACGCAGTTTCAACTTCTCAATAGTGACACCCTTAGTTAACATGTCTGCCAGGTTCTTAGATCCACAGATCTTCTCAAGTATTACCAGCTTATCTTCAACAAGATATCAAATAAAGTGATATTTTGTTTGTATATGTTTTAACTTTGAATGAAAAGCCGAATTGTTAGCAAGAAAAATTGCACTCTAACTGTCACTGTGTAAAATGCCCAGCTCTTGCTTCTTACCCAATTCATCTAAGAAACCATATAGCCAAATCATCTCATTTCCAGCTTCACTTGCTGCAACATACTCAGCTTCTGTAGTAGACAAAGTAACAATCTTTTGCAGATTTAAAGCCCATGATATAATTGTACCACCCAGAGTAAATACAAACTCAGTAGTACTATTTCTACTATCAATATCACCAGCAAAATCAGCATCTACATAACCTTGCAATTTCAAACCTACACCTATGAAGTAAAGACATGTATCTAATGAACCCTTCAGGAATCTCAGAATCCACTTGACTGCTTCCTAATGCTGCTTTCCAGGCCTACTCATAAATTTGCTCACAACTCCCACTGCATGTGTAATGTTAGGCCTTGTACACACCATAGCATACATCAAGCTGCTAATTGCTGAGATATAAGGCACCTTACTCATATAGTCTCTTTCTTCTTCTGTCTTCGGTGACTGTTCTTTGCTCAGTTTGAAATGATTACACAAGGGTGTGCTCACTGGTTTAGCTTCATTCATGTTGAACCTGCTGAGAACTTTCTTCACATACTCTGACTTTGAAAGCTTCAATGTACCATTAGCCTTGTCTCTAATGATTCTCATACCAAGGATTTGCTTTGCAGCTCCCAAATCCTTCATTGCAAATTGTTTTGACAATTGCTTCTTCAGATTATTAATCTCTTCAATGCTAGACCCTGTAATGAGCATATCATCCACATATAACAGTAAAATGATATAAGAATTGTAAAAAAATTTAACATAGCAACAATGATCAGCTTCACATCTCTTGAACCCAATGCTATGTATAAAACTGTCAAATTTCTTGTACCACTATCTTGGAGCTTGTTTTAGGCCATACAAGCTCTTTCTTAGTTTGCATACTAGATTCTCTTGTCCCTGAATAATGAAACCTTCTGGCTGAATCATGTAAATGTCTTCATCCAAGTCACCATGAAGGAATGCCGTCTTCATATCTAACTGCTCAAGATGTAAGTTTTGTGCAGCCACCATTCCCAGTACCAGTCTAATTGTTGACAACTTCACAACTGGAGAAAACATCTCTATGTAGTTAATGCCCTCCTTCTTCTGAAACCCTTTAACAATTAATCTAGCCTTGTAACGTTTGCTTCCATCATGCTTATTCTTTATTCTGTATACTCTCTTGTTGTGCAAAGCCTTCTATTGAGGTCCAAAATTAAATTGGCCACAGATTAAGGCCTAAAGAAGTGAAACATTGGGCTCATTTCACCAAAAAAAAAATAATAAAACTAAGAGAGAAAAGGGAAGGTTGGGCTTACACAATAAAGAAAAAAAAGAAAAAGGCAGGAGGCCTATAGGATGGGAATCCAGAGACCCATGAAAGAACAATAAAAGCCCAAACTAGGCAGAACTAGCAGACCAAAGAAAGCCCAGTAAGAAGAACTGGGTTGGGATCCCAGAAGTCACTAGAGTCAGGGGATCCCTGGACGCGCGAAGTGAGATTGAAGCAAATTCAAAGAGAGATAAAAGACAAAAGGCATGCGGATCTCATGCTTCAGACATGTAGTGGAGCCAGGAAGTACAAAGCAAAACGCAGGAGCCTGGTTCCGACCATTTGGGGAAAGTGACAAGGAAGAGTACACTGAAAAAGCTGGAACGCTGAGAAGAAAAGGCCAAATAGCTTCAGACCAGCCAACGGAGAAATCTAGGAATAGAAAACTAGCTGAGGGACTTTCATTTGGTCGGACCAAAAAGCAAGAAACTATGAGAGAAAAAGGAAACAACACGACCCTAAGCAACCTGGCACGGCACGAACTCTAAGAGGCAAAAGGGAGAAATCGTTAGTGCCCTGGAGCCTGAAGCTGTGCTAGCTGTGCTATAAAAGAAGGAAGGGGTCCATGCTGAAAAGGATTCAGACTCAGAGAGAGAGATTCATCTTTGATTAAAAACACTCAACCATTCATGGCCATTTTATTGGAGTTTTATAGAACTAGAAAAGAGCTCTGTAAAATTGAAAGAAAATAGAGGAATCGTTCCCGGTATCGCAGAGACAGCCACTATAGCACATGCTCGGATTCAACAAATTCAAACTTTGCAAGTCTTGAAGCTTAAATGGCTATCAAAGGCTGTAGTTTTTGAACTTAGTTGAACCTTGCACCACGTCTTAGTAAGCATTGCAATCATAACTAAAGAGAATTAATAAAATGCACCTCACTACTTCGAGGATCCCTAACCTGTTCTTACATTATATTTCATTTTACTATGCATTACTTTACTGTTGAAAAGTTATTCAATACAGATATCTTTGCTTGTCGATTAATTTTATTGTAGGAAGTTTGTTTTGTGCACCACTCGGTTCTTAAACAGCCCTCTTAGCTGCGGTGAACCGAGCCCAGTCCACCAAAATATCTCTTCGGCCCAAGATCCTTGGGCCACTAAAGTGATAAGAAAAACACACTCTCACATTTTGGCGACTCCACTAGGGACTGGGTAAAGGAAAAGGAAGAAGCAATCCCTTCGCAGAGCATGCCTCCAAGACAAAGGAACAGTAAAGGTGCTAATGTGCCACCCACGGCCTCTGAGCCCGTGGGAGAAAATGAAGTGGCCTTTAAGCAAAGAGGCGAGGTGCCCCTAGCAGAACAGGAGGCCGTGTCAGAGCAAAGAGATGCAAGGCAGGAGCTAGATCCCATGGCTCAGATGACTGCAATGTTGAAAGACTTGCAATAAGAAGTCCGCCTTCTCAAAGAAGGCAAGACACAGGAAGTCAGAGACAATGCCCCCCATGTGGGCACCAAGATAGAACCCAGCCAGAGGGAGGGTCAGTAGTAGGAGGAGGAGCTAACCCCTAATACCTAACACTGGCAAATGGCAATGCCCTCCTGGACCAAGAAAGGGAAAAACTTTCTAGGATCCCCAAGCAATTTTCTCGGGATCCCCCATTCCCACCAGAACTCCTTGGCAAGCCATACCCCAAGGGATATGAGCCACCAAAGTTCCATCCTTTTGATGGAAGGAATGGAAGCGTAGTAGAACACGTGAGTAGGTTCGTCCACACTATGGGCCCCTACGTAGGAAACCGAGAGCTGTGCCTAAGAGAGTTTACTAAGTCCTTAGTGGACAGGGCATACACTTGGTACACCACACTAAGACCTAGGTCTATTAAGACTTGGGACGAAATGATGGAAAGATTTTGTGCAAAATATTACCTTGGTGAGGACAAGGTCACTTTCCAAAGCCTTCAGATGGTAAGGCAGAGGCCTGGAGAGGATCCTGTCCAGTTCATCAAAAGATTTGAAGATGTGTCCCTAAACTGTTATGGGGACCATGAAGAAAAAGAACTCGTAGAAACTTGCATCTCTAACATGCTTTTCGATTACAGACTCAACTTTGAAAATTTATGTATCACACAGTTCACTGACCTGCTACAGAGAACAAGAAGGACAGCACAAACTATGAGGGCAAAAAGGACGCCAGCGTCCCAAGCCATAACGGCATCGGTGGGAGAAAAAAGGAAGAGGCCTAGCGGAAAAATGTTCGAGGAACCACCAGTGATCCCATGTACTGTAGAAGAATTAAACCATGTTTTGAACAAATGGATCAGGGATGGAGTGGTTAGGCCATTCACTGTGTCCAGGCCACCAACCGAGGAAGAAAGGAAAAATCCTTTGTTTTGCAGGATTCATAATTATGTTAAGCATTCCACCAAAGATTGCTGGACCCTCCACAGGCTCTTTCATAGGAAGCTAAGAGAAGGGACCCTGGAGCTTACCCAGAAGGAGCTAGAAGTGCAAAGGAACCCCTTGCCCAACCACAAAGGAAAGGGGGTGGTGGCTGTAGTAATCCATGGGAACCTAGCTGAAGCAGAAGAGCTAGGAGGATCCTTCCACCCTAATATAGTCAGGACCCTCCAGAAGAATCCTAAGTTCAGATCACTATTCAACTAGCTGGGATTTGGACCAAAAGCAAGAAGGGTGGCCACGAAGTCTCTCATGACTATAGCAGCAGATTTAGGAATGGAGTGTTTCACAGCAGAATCACATGCTAGTCGAGCTTTCCTAGAGACAACCAATGCCATAACTTTCACTGATGAAGACATGGAGGTTGAGCATCCAAACCACCGCAGACCCCTTTATCTAATGGCCACCATAAACGGTGTCCAAATCAGAAGAGCACTGGTGGACACAAGGGCATCACTCAACCTCATAGCCCAAAGTACCTTGGAAGCCGTAGGCCTAGCAGGAAGGAGGATCCTGGGGGCTCCCATGGAAATAACCGGATTTGGAGGATCAGCAAAATCAACTGAGGGCTATATACAGCTGGCCTTAAGAGTGGGGCCAATAGTAGCTTTGACCAGATTTCATGTAATCAACTCAGAGGTGTCCTACCATGTACTGCTGGGACGGCCATGGCTCCATAAACACCGCCTTATACCTTCCACATACCATCAGTGTGTTAAGGGAAAATTGAACAAGAGGTCTGTAAGGATCCTTGCCAACCATAACCTTTTCAACCAAGGAGAAGTAAACTTTGTAGAAACAATGTTCTATGATGAGTTAGAACCCGACAATGAGAGTCCCATGCCAGGGACCCCAGGAGCACCTATTTTGGAGAAAGAAGAGGGAGGAGGTACCCATGACTTAAGAGACCTCCTGAAGAGAAAAAGACAAAAGAAGGAGCCCAGCACCTTAGGATCCCGGGAATGCGTAGTAGTGCGGGAACCTGGGGGAAGATTAATTTACTGCTTGTGAAGGTGCGTGGGGCCTGAGTGCATCGTGCAGGAGGGTTCCGGACCACCAGAATGTATGGTAGCTCAAGAGGAAGTCCTAGAGGAACCAGTTAAAGAGACACAGATCCAGCCTGAGGAAGAATTGGAAGAAATAAACTTGGCAGCTGAGTTAGGAGCCCAGAAGCCTGTTTCCATCAGTAGCTAGTTGACAGCATAAGAAAGGGAGCCACTGGTAGCCTTACTCAAAGAATAAATGGATGTGTTCGTATGGACCTACGATGAGATGCCTGGCTTGGATCCTGGGCTCGTGGCCCATGCTCTCAACATAGACCCAGGAGTCAAACCAGTAGTCCAACCAGCTAGAGTCTTCCACACTAATGTAGAAGCCCAGATAACCCGGGAGGTCAAGAAGTTATTGGCAATTGGTTTTATCAAGCCCATTCAACATCCCAAATGGCTTTCCAACATAGTACCTGTGAAGAAAAAGAACGGCCAAATTCGTTGCTGTCTGGACTTCTGCAATCTAAACAAGGCATGTCCAAAAGATGAGTTTCCCCTGCCTAATATTGACCTTCTTGTGGATTTAGCTGCAGGAAGTTCTATGTTCTCATTCATGGATGGTTATAGTGGGTACAACCAGATCCGTATGGTTGCCAAGGATGCCGAGAAAACAGCATTCAGGACCCCAATTGGGAATTTTTATTACACTGTGATGCCCTTTGGCCTCAAAAATGTAGGAGCCACGTACCAGCGAACCATGACAGCTATCTTCCACGACATGATGCATAAAGAGATGGAGGATTATGTGGACGATATTGTGGTCAAGTCAAAAACTAGGACAGGACACCTCCAAGTAGTTGAACAAGTTTTCAAAAGATGCAGAGAATACAAACTGTGCATGAATCCCATGAAATGTGCCTTTGGAGTATTTGGGGGAAAATTCCTCGGTTTCCTGGTACATCACAGAGGCATAAGTGTGGACCTAGCCAAGGCTGCAGCCATTGCCACTATGAAAAGACCAACAACAGTGAGGGAGCTCAAAAGCTTCCTAAGAAGGGTCTCCTTCATCAGGAGATTTGTGCCAGGACTGGATTCGGTCACAGGGGGCTTATCAAAGCTATTAAAGAAAGGAACTGAGTTCACCTGGGGAGCAAAACAAAAGGAAGCCTTCCAAAGGATCCAACAGATTATGAATCACCTGCCCACTCTCCAGGCACCAGTACGTGGGCGACCCCTGTTATTGTACTTGGCATCAAATGCCAAAGCAATAGGAGCCCTGCTGGCACAAGAAGATGATGATGGGAATGAGCAACCTGTCTATTATGTAAGCAGGACACTTAAGGATGCCGAGACCAGGTATCCCAAGATAGAAAAGGCTTGCTTAGTGGTCATTTACGCATCCCAGAGGTTGAAGAGGTATTTCTCAGCTCACCAAATCCTTCTAGTGACTAAGTCACACTCCATAAAAGCACTCCTGCATCAGCCCCTCCTAACAGGAAGAATAGCACAGTGGCTGGTCCTGCTTTCTCAATATGACATAGGCCTCAAGACCCCCAAGGCTATCAAAAGTCAAGCCATAGCTGACCTCCTGGCATAGTTCCCAGGAAAGGAGGAAACCTCACTAAGTGAAGAGATCCCAAGCGAGGTAGCAGTAGCAGAAATCCCAGGAAAGAAATGGACAATGAGATTCGACGGGTCAGCTACAACAACCTCAAATGGAGTGGGAGTTGTACTAAGTAGTGAGGATGGGGACACCATACCTCTGTCTTTCAAGCTTGGGTTCTCCTGTTCCAACAATGCAGCTGAGTATGAGGCATATTTGACCGGACTAATTATAGCATTCAGTATAGGGGTAAAACACATGAAAGTGCTAGGAGATTCGAATCTTGTAGTCTCTCAGGTGAAAGGTGACTTTGCGCTAAGGGAACAAACTTTAGCAGCCTACAGAACTTAGGCGCAGAGGCTGGAGCAGGAATTCCTGACCTTTAGCATAGAGTACACCCAGAGAAGCGAAAATAGGTTCGCAGATGCACTTGCCACCCTAGGATCACAGGTACCATTCAAGGGAAAAGACACTCTGGTCAGAATAGGAAAACAGGAGCATTCCATCTTAAAAATCCTCTAAAAGATATTCCCTAGAGAGTCCAGGCAGTGGGACTGGAGGAGCGAAGTGAAAGAGAAAATGAAGGAAACAGGATCCAGAGGGAGTGTCAAGGAGCTGAAGGACTACACTCTAATAGAAGGAGAACTATACAGGAAATTGCCCGGAGGGATCCTATCCAGATGCATCAATGAGAAAGAAGGGAAAGTAAGGCTGGAAGAGTTACATGCTCAAGTCTACGGGATCTTAGAGAAGATCAGCCTATATAGGAGAATGCAACGCATGTGATACTACTGGCCAAATATGAACAAAGAGGCAGCAACTATACAGGAGAAATGTCAAGAATGCCAATCATCGGTGGACAAAGAAGAAAGCTATGCTGTATTTATCACAAAAGACTGGAGGACTCCCTTCATGGAATACTTGACTCAAGAGATCCTACCAACTGACAGGGCATTGGCCCACCAACTTAAGAGGCTAGCAGTCAGATACTTCTTGCAAAACGAGATCCTGTTCAAAAAGGGATACAGCGGGGATCCCCTAAGATGCTTGGGGCCAAGGGAAGCCAGGGAAGTAGTCAGAGAAGTTCATTCCGGTGATTATGGAAGTCACCCAGGAAAAAGGAGACTCTATAAATAGTTACTACTGTTAGGGTACTATTGGCCAACAATGAAAAAAGACTCTGAGGAGTTAGTCAAAGCCTGCACGCATGTCAAGTCCTCAGAGATGCAATTCATACTTACCCAAATGTGTTACAGGATATGACAACTCTATGGTCTTTCCACACTTGAGGGCTTGATCTCATAGGACCTATAAATCCTCCATCCAGTGGTTACATATGGATCTTGGCAGCTACTAAGTACTTTACAAAATGGGTGAAGGCCATACCTTTGAAAAAGGCCACTAGAGCAGCTGTAGCAAACTTCATTCGAGGCCATATCATTACAAGGTTTGGGATTCCCAAGAGGTTGATCAGCGACAACGGAACCCCATTCATAAATAAGGACATGAAGGGGTTGACTAAACCTTACTACATCAAGCATGGAAGGTCTACATCGTACTGCCCATAAGGAAACGGCCAGGCAAAGGCCACTAATAGGGTGAAATTGAAGATTCTTAAAAAAATGAAGCAAGAGTATGGAGGAAAATGGAGTGATCACTTGGCAGATGTACTTTGGGCATGCAGGAGCTCTGTGAAGACAGCCACGGGATTCTCACAATTTTCCCTGGTCTATGGGACAGAGGCCATCAGCCCAGTAGAATTAATTGTTCTCACACCAAGAGTAGTACTTGAAGAAAGTCAGGAGGACACCGAGGACACAAACAATGGAAGGAGAATAGCAGATTTGGAAGGGGTAGAGGAAGAAAGGGAGTTAGCCAAGAGAAGAAGCCAGAGGTACCAGCAAAGAATGACTAGAGCATATGCACAAGCAGTACGCCCAAGAACTTTTGCTAAAGGGCAGCTGGTACTAAGGACAGTAGAGCATGTGAGAAGAAACCTACCGGGACCCTCCAAATTTGCCCCAAAGTGGGAAGGACCCTACATCATCAAGAAGACCCATGATAGTGGGTATTACTACCTTACAAAAGAAGATGGGACAATCCTAACAGAACCCATAAATGGGAAATGGTTAAAACAATACTACGCATGAGAAGGGAGAGGTCTCAGTACACTGGAATCCTTTCTGCCAGACTCTCCAAACCTACTAAGTGTTTCTTTCTTTTATATTATCATTTAAGTACTTTTGTTCAGGAACTCGTGGTAGAAGGACACTCTATGATCCTTACTATCTTTGTTAGATTTGCTGTGTTCCTTGAATGGCATTTATGTTTTAAATTCAATGAAGTTTCTTCTTATTTCTTAGCTATTAAATATTAAGTATTACAAAAGTCCTAACACAGATGGAATCAGGGGAGGATACCTGGGGAAATCTTTTGATGCGTGACCCAGGATCACCCCACAGATAACTACAAAACAGTGAAGTTTCAAATACATGGTCTAGGATCTCAGGCATGTACTGAGGATACCTAGCCCAGTACTCGATAGAAAAAAACCTGCCAAGTTCATGAGCTGGGACAAAAAAAGATATATCGCCCAAATATACCTAATTCAGTACTTGCGCAAACAAGAAGAAAAAGAAGGATACTTGGAGAAATCTTTTGATACAGGGCCCAAGATCACCCCACAGATAAACTATAAAACAGTTAAGTTTCAAATACATGGCCTAGGATCTCAGGCATGTACTGAGGATACCTAGCCCAGTACTTGATAATAATAAAAAAACCTGCCAAGTTCATGAGCTGGGACAAAAATATATCGCCCAATGCACCCAGTTCAGTACTCGCGCAATCAAGAAGAAAAGGGGTGGGTACCTGGCTATAACCTGCAGTAAAAGCTTATGGGAATTATGGACCAGGACTCAGTAAAAAAAAAGAAAAGAAAAGAGAATGACAAAAGGAAAAGAAGATCCACATTCCATCAAAAAACAAAATTAGAAACAATTTTGAAAACATAAGTACTTAGAAGCAATCCTGAAGCACAACTACATAGAAGTAGTCTCAAAGCACAAGTACAGGTCTAAAAAGCCAGAAGCAATGTTCAAACAAAGAAAACTTATACAACCCCAAATTGTTTATCCAAACCAAATTAAAAAAAAAAAAAAAAAAAAAGAACAGCTAAGAGATGAGGCCAACCAACAAGGAGCCGTCTGAGGAGAGAGTAGGGACAGCCAAGGAAGAAAGGACCCCTTGCCTTTTAATCTTCAAATCTTGCAAAGTCTTGTGGGCCTGGGCTAAAACTTCCTCAGCAGCAGCAATTTCAGTATCAATGTTCTTAGAAGCTTGCCTCTAGATTAGCACTTGGGCCAATGATCGCAGATACTCCAGCAGAAAGGACAGGTTGAACTTGGCTTCCAAGAGATCCTAAACCACTCCCCTCCATTCCAAAAGTTTTTCCTCAGAAAGAGAGTCCAGCAAAGAATCTCTCAAGGAAATCAACACGGCGCACAGTAGCTCCATCAAAATGTTCCCCAAAAATACTCCTCCTCTGAAACCAATGGTAAAATCCCCATGAATTTCAAACAGCCCTTCTAGCAGTGGCAGACCTTCCACAGGCACAGAGAACCGCAAGAAGCTGCTATAAGAAGGCCCGAAGTGGCAAAAGTGACTGGCAGGGAGGCTGTTGAACTCTAGAAGATCAAAGCGAGCCAGAAAGGTAGAAAGCCTTGAAGCAGGATCTAAAACAACCATCTCTGGAGCCTCCCCCATTGTTGCATTACCGCCTGAAGGTACAGAGGAACCTTCAACCTTTTGAACAGAATGAGGGCCAGCAACCTGAGCAAATCCTACACCCCCCTCAGGAACCACAAGTTCAGGATTTTTGACACCAGTATCAACTCCTACAAGAAAAAGGGGGAGAGAAGGGAGGGGGGCAGACTTAGCCTCTTCTAAAAAAAGAAAAAGAAAAATAAAGAACAAAAGAGGGTAGAGGAGAAACCAGTATCGACTTCTTGGGGCGGAGTTTTCTCCTCTTGCTCCTCTGACTTCTTGAAGGACTCTAAGAAAGAACACATGACAAGTTGAAGAAAAGGTGAGGAAGCCTCAGCAAAATGGCTAAAAGAAGGCAGGGATACAGGGGACTTCGCCATAACGAAGATACAAGAGAAGGGAAGAAAGGGAGAGGGAATACAGTAAGGGCAATCAACACCCACCTTCAGAATTCTCCGATTCCAAAGAGGAAGCAGCACCAGAGATAGATCTCGCAATGGCTTGGCCTGGAAGGAGAAAAGAAAAAAAAAGAGAGAAAGAAGGAACTCAGAAGAAAGAAAAAAAAAAGGGTGTAAAAGAAATAAAATTAAAACGCTATTATATATATAAGGGCTCACCTGTTTGCCCGAATGATGATGCGCCTCCCAAAGTCCTTGTACTTAACCCAGTCTGAGGTAACACAGTCTTAACAAGACTAGGAATCTGTTCAAATTGAGGACCTGGGGATGCGAAAAGCTTGGGAGCCTCAGGATCCTGGGTAGCCTAGACATCTTGCATTGGTTGCCCAGTCTCCCCAGCTATGCCACCACTGGGAGCCTCCTCTTCCACACTCTAAGGTGCAGCTGGAGCCACCTCCTCCTCCAAAGTCTTGCCAACCACGGGGGGAGAAACCTCCACCTAAAGAAGGAAAAGAAGGAGGAACCAAAAAAAGAAAAGAAAATATGAACAACAGGGCAGCACGGATACACAGCACTTGTGAAATAAATAACAGCAAGCAGCAGAAGACATAGATAAAGGAAAACCATACCACATCTTCACCAGAGGATTGGCTTCTACCCTTCCTGGGATCTAACTTACGCTTGGACTGCAAGAAAGACAATCACTCATTAGTTCAAAAAAAAAAAAGGAGGAAAGAAACAACAAAACTGCAACCTAAAAGAGAAAAGAAGGAAGGAGGCCATGCCCTTCTCTCTCTCTCAACAGGGTCTCCAGGTCTCTATTGTTTACTACGGGTGCGTCCAGAGGGTCCTAAGGAACCATGAACTGAAGGACTCACAGGAACCTGGGGAAAAGAAGACTCTACCTTAGTCTTCACTCGGCCCCTTATGGCCAAAGGTTGCTTAACTTCCTTTTTCTCAGCAAGCATCAACTGTTTCTGGAATTTTTCAGTCTTCTTCTTCTTTGTCTTAAGGCCGACATCCTCTACACTCTCTTCAGCCGCGGCCTCCTTCAATTTTTCCTACTTAATTGTTTTTCCTTTACTCATGCCAATGGGAGTACTAGCACTTATGGCTTCCACTGCCCCCTTTTTAATTGGTACCCCAGCAGAAGCACCGACAATAAGGTCACACCCCACCCAAGTCTCTGGGAAATCCTGCGCATAAGTCACCCAACCTTCCCTAGAAGCATGTCATTCTGCGAAACCAGTTTTGCTACTTACAGCAGTAGAAATAACACCAGTAGTAGGCATAGACAGACGCTTGTTAGGTGTTGGAGCAGAAGAAATGCCAGGGTTGGGGACTCTCCCAATCGTGTCAGAACCAGCATAATCAACAAAGGACTTTTGCACCCTCCTCCAATAGCCAGCATAACCACTAGAGGCAAAAACTCTTATCTGGAAGTTAGGCGCTACAAACTGAGGACTCTTTCGTGACCAATAAGAGAAGGCCTGAAGTCTCATAAAAAGATCCAAGGAAGGAAGAGAGGGAACTATGTCATTAAACACGGGGGGAATATCCTGATCAAAGCCAAACTGCCGAAGTACTCGATGTGGCGAGTAATGGGTGTACCGTGGTCCATTCGAGGAAAGCACAGGAAGCCAAGAAGGATTAATACAAGCCAAGTAGGCTAAACTACCTTCATCGCCACGACGTAAATCGAAAGTATTTCCTGTAGAAGTCAGAAAAGGAGATAACGCAGAATCACAAACAAAACCGGGGCCAAACTCCCGGGGAGACCGCCAATTCAAATGGCCTACTTGATCAAATAATTCAACTAAGTTAAGGTTGCCACCTTTCAGACTCAGCCAATGGAAAATAATAGGGTGGCTGTCAGTCGAGCTGCCACAAAGCCCTTTAACCACATCAGGGGATCCTTGAAACTTATCTTTTACAAACTTTAAATTCCTACATCTTGCTAAAGTAACTGATGAACGATCCCACATAAAAACCTGGAGAATGGCGCAATGAAGAGAAGAAGTAATAACATAACAGGAATCACCTTTGGCTTTGTCTCTATGAAGCTGATCCAACTGAGAATAGACATGGCCTAAAAACATGGGCGCTAGGGGATATTGAGCACCCTGAGCCAACTTAATCGCCAAAGGAAAAAGAGTGGATTTGATTCCATACCTGGGGAATTCGCTGAACAGAAACTTGCTAAGCCAGAATGCGAGGAACCCGGCACACCTGACCTCCTTATCCTTCTCGCGTGAAAGATTCATAACCCACCTACCCATCCTGGCTAGTTTCCCACTAGAAGAAGCAGTACGTCCACCAAAGTGAGCAAATAATTTTTTTTCCACCTCGAGATCCTCATCAGAAAGATTAATATCAAAGGGGTTTTCATTCCCAAGCACCGGAAGAAGAAAATTGTTGACCACGTCCTCCAAGGTAACAGTCAGTTCACCAACAGAAAAAGAGAAAGTATGCAAAGCAGGACACCAACGGCGCACCAAATGCCTAAGGCCTTTGGCATCTCTGAAACCCTCAAGATTCCTGGAAATAGCCACTTCCTTCAGGACACCAGCACGCTCTAAGTGGCCCACGAACTCCTCGTCAGAAAGTTCTTTATCTACCCAAATGGGCCAGCCTTGGATCTTCCCAGCGACAAAATCAAAAAAGATAGGGACTGCCTCTCGAAGTCCTTGCCTGATCTGGAGATCAAAAATCTCCCTAGGGTTTGGAACTTGTGTAGAACCAACAAAACCCACTTGGCCAGAGAATACCTAAGTATGAGGGGATGGAGGGGTCTCGCCATGGGACACCCGGGGGAAGAATAAGCTAGGAGTATACCAGGGGTCTCGCAGAGGAAAAGCAGGGCACCCAACGACAGACTCATCTCGTGCAGAACTAGAGGAACTCTCACCTTCAAAGGGACTAGGAGCACGCTCCTTTCTTTTTCGAGAAGAGGAAGAGGCCATTGAAGCAATGAGTATCTTGAAAGAAGAAAGCAGGTAGCGGCAAGACTGATCGAAAGAAAAGAAAAAGAGGCTAGGAACAGAAGATTCAGGTGGACAAGGAAAAAGATAATGTGAAAAGGGCAGAATGAAGAAATAAAAGCAGATAGAGGAGACAATATGTGGAAAGACGCGCCAGTTGCCAGGAATTAAATATAAAGAGGGAGAAATTATCAGTAGTTATTAATGGATGTTGTGGGAAACGTAAAAGTAGGTGGTGAAAGTACTTTTTTCAAGACCCAAACTGCTGCGTCCCATTTAAAAAGGATGAGTTACAAAAAAAGAAGAAGTGAAGAGACCAGGAAGAGATCCCCGACTAAAAATGGAAGGGCTCCTGCAGAAACTCACGCATAGGCTGCAGGCAACCCATGAGCTCGGGGGGCTAAATGTTGAGGTCCAAAATTAAATTGGCCACAGACTAAGGCCCAAAGAAGTGAAACATTGGGCTCATTTCACACAAAAAAAATAAAAATAAATAATAAAACTAAGAGAGAAAAGGGAAGGCTGGGCTCACATAATAAAGAAAAAAAAAAAAGAAAAAGGCAGGAGGCCCATAGGATGGGAATCCAGAGACCCACGAAAGAACAATAAAACCCCAAACTAGGCAGAACTAGCAGACCAAAGAAAGCCCAGTAAGAAGAACTGGGTCGGGATCCCAGAAGTCACCAGAGTCAGGGGATCCCTGGACGCGCGAAGTGAGATTGAAGCAAATTCAAAAAGAGATAAAAGACAAAGGGCATGCGGAGCTCATGCTCCAGACATGCAGTGGAGCCAGGAAGTACGAAGCAAAACGCAGGAGCCTGATTTCGACCATTTGGGGAAAGTGACAAGGAAGAGTACATTGAAAAAGCTGGAACGCTGAGAAGAAAAAGCCAAATAGCTTCAGACCAGCCAACGGAGAAATCTGGGAATAGAAAACTAGCTGAGGGACTTTCATTTGGTCGGACCAAAAAGCAAGAAACTATGAGAGAAAAAGGAAACAACACGACCCTGAGCAACTTGGCACGGCACGAACTCTAAGGGGCAAAAGGGAGAAATTGTTAGTACCCCGGAGCCCGAAGCTGTGCTATAAAAGGAGGAAGGGGTCCATGCTGAAAAGGATTCAGACTCAGAGAGAGAGATTCATCTTTAATTAAAAACACTCAGCCATTCACGGCCATTTTATTGGAGTTTTATAGAACTAGAAAAGAGCTCTGTAAAATTGAAAGAAAATAGAGGAACCGTTCCCGGTATCCCAGAGACAGCCATTATAGCACATGCTCGGATTCAACAAATTCAAACTTTGCAAGTCTTGAAACTTAAATGGCTATCAAAGGCTATAGTTTTTGAACTTAGTTGAACCTTGCACCACGTCTTAGTGAGCATTGCAATCATAACTAAAGAGAATTAATAAAATGCACCTCACTACTTCTAGGATCCCTAACCTGTTCTTACATTATATTTCATTTTACTGTGCATTACTTTACTGTTGAAAAGTCATTCAATACAGATATCTTTGCTTGTCGATTATTTGTATTGTAAGAAGTTTGTTTTGCGCACCACTCAGTTCTTAAACAGCCCTCTTAGCTGCGGTGAACCGAGCCCAGTCCACCAAAATATCTCTTCGGCCCAAGATCCTTGGGCCACTAAAGTGAGAAGAAAAACGCACTCTCACACCTTCTTTCCTACTGACAATTCAATCAGTTCCCATGTTTGATTCCCCAACAAGGAATCAATCTTATCATTCATGGCTAACTCCCACTTGCTTGAATTCTCATCTTGTAAGGCTTCATCATAACACTCTGGCTCACCACCATTAGTCAACAGGAGATAATTCAAAGTGGGTGAATAACGGTATAAAGGTCTAATGGTCCTAGAAGATCTACGGACTTCAATTGCAAGTGTACTCTAATCTACCTATGAATCTACATTCTCCTTATTTTCTTCACCCCTTTTCTGGACAGTACTTTCAGTCAGTTCATCTAAGTTGACAAACTCAGATTTCTTTTAATCTATTTCTATAACATTTGACACTACAGTTGACCTATCATTGTACATAATCTGTTCATTAAATATCACATTTCTACTTCTAATGATTTTCTTGTTTTGTTCATTCCAAAACCTATAGCCAAATTTCTTATCACCATAGCCAATGAAAAAACATATTTTAGACTTTGCATCAAGTTTACTACTGTGAGAGTGCTTTTTTTTCTTAGCACACAGGCCCATGTAGAGACAAGGATCCCGGGCCCAAATACTTGTTGTTTTGGTGGACTGGGCTTGGTTCACCGCAGCTAAATGGGGCTGATTACGAACCAAGTTGTGTGCAAGTCACATAAAGCTCCTCAAGATGAAAAAATGCAATTCTTCTTGGTAACTCAGGGCGTACTGTCGTGGGATCCCGGGCATACTGTCGTGGGATCCCGAGGCGTATTAGGTCTGTAAGAACCCATAATGCTCTGGTTCTCTGAACTATATGATCTTTTCCATATTTATTATGTAATAGAGCTTTGTCCTTTCCCTTTACCTCTATGGGTGCTACATAAAAAACACACTACACATATGTTCAAATAATTGTTAGTTTCTTAGATTAGGATATACATTTTAATACATATACATATATGTAAATGAGTTTCATGAGAATGATTCTACCACGAGGATCCTGGCCCCAATTCTCACAGACTTGGTGCTTTTGCACAAGACTTGTGGGATTTGGAACTCAAGTCCGAGTGGTTTTGCTTGGGCTTTGCCTTCCAAGATAGTTAGGTGAGAAGGATTTTAGCAAGAAACAGTAAAGGAAGATGATGTAATAAAGAAATACACGAAATAACTGTTAGAGATCCTCAAATCAATATGAGGTATTTCATTATTTTTCCTGATTGTGGATTACAATATGCTCACTAAGACGTGATACAAGGTTCAACTAAGTTCAAAAATTACAGACTTTGATAGCTATTCAAGCTTCTAAGACTTGCAAAGTTTGAATTTGTTGAATTTGAGTATGTGCTATAGTGGCTGTCTCTGGGATACCGGGAGCGGTTCCTCCGTTTTCTTTTGATTTTACAGAGCTTTTCCTATAGTTCTATATTCAAGTGATACAAGGTTCAACTAAGTTCAAAAATTACAGACTTTGATAGCTATTCAAGTTTCCAAGACTTGCAAAGTTTGAATTTGTTGAATCCGAACATGTGCTATAGTGGCTGTCTCTGGGATACCGGGAGCGGTTCCTCTGTTTTCTTTTGATTTTACAGAGCATTTCCTATGGCTCTGTTGTGATATCTTTTCTCAGGTCAAAATGATGATGAATGCCTCCCCTCAGCATGGGTTTTCTCTTCCTTTTATAGTGCGATTCTAAGGCTTCGGGGCACGAGTCATTTCTCTCTTTTGCCCCTCAGAGCTCGTACTGTGTCAGCTACCCAGAGGCTGGTCATTTCCTTTTTTTCTTATAATTTCTTCCTTTTGGTGTGACCAAGCGGAAAGCCCCTAGCTAGTTTTCTAGTTCAAGGTTTCCTTCGTTTGTTGATCTTCAACTATTTGGCCTTTTCTTCCACTTTTCTAGCTTTTGGTTGCACTCCATCCTTGTCATTTTCCTCAAATAGTTGGAATCTTTTACTGCTGGTTTGAAAGCTCCTTTCAGTTACCTCTTTTTTTTATGGTTTTCTCATTGTTGGTTCCTCGAGGCACAGCTCTTGCATTTTGCTTCGTACTTTCTGATCCACTGTATGTTTGGGAGAATGAGACCTGCATGCTCTTTGTCTTTTATCCCTCTTTTGAACCTGCTTCCTTGCTTCCTTAGGCTCCCTTGAACCAATTCCTTTCAAGGAGGTCAATCTTATGTACTTTTTACACCCACTTTTGGGTTTTCATACCCACTCGAGGCTCTTTCTCTTTGTACTCCTTGTTGGGCTTTGCTTACAATTTGTACCCTTTGCTGGGACGTGCTATGACTTGTACCTATTACTGGTACGTGCTACAAGTTGTAGCCATGACTGGGATATGCTTACAATCTGCACTTGTACCAATTGTTGGTACATGCTACAGCTTGTACCCATAAACTTTTGCTTTTGACCATTTTCTTGGTTGTACTTGGAAATTTTTGGTCTTGGCCAATTTCTAAGCCATGTATTTAAAAAATTTGTTCTAGGCTAAGTCCTGAGCTAGGTACATGGAAAGTTTACTCTTCCCAAGTCCTAGGTCATGTCACTTGAAATTTGTTTTGGCCAAGTCCTACGCCAGGTACAAAGAAAGTTTGTTCTTTCCAAGTCCTAGGCCATGTCACTTGGAAAATTCTGTTTTGTTCAAGTCCAAGGCTAGGTACATGGAAAATTTTCCCTTTCCCAAGTCCTAGGCCATGCCACCTGGAAAATTTCTATTATGATCAAGTCCTGAGCTAGGTACATGGAAAATTTTCCCTTTCCCAAGTCCTAGGCCATACCACTTGGAAAATTCTGTTTTGGTCAAGTCCTGTGCCAGGTACATGGAAAGTTTTCCCTTTCTCAAGTCCTAGGCCATGTCACTTGGAAGAATTTGTATTATGATCAAGTCTTGGGCTAGGTACATGGAAAATTTTCCATTTCCCAAGTCCTAGGCCATGCCACTTGGAAAGTTTGTTCATGACCATTGAATTTTTTCAATTTTCAGAGAAAGTTCCTTCGTAGCCCCTCATTCTCAAGTGGACTCACTGAACTGATTTCTTTTCTTTTCTTTAAAGGGTTGAGGATTTGTTTCCTTCTCTGAGGATCTTCTAAAATATCCTCTCTTGGTTTTGAACAAATCCTTTATGGAAATAAACTTCTTTTATGAGTCATTTAAGGTTGCTCTCACTGGTGAATTGGTGGCCAGGAGCTCCACCAAGATGATTCTGTCATGTTGTTTTCTTTAAGTGGGGGATCCTCTTACAGGGATCCTGGAAGAGGAAGGCTTCCTCTAGGCATGCTCGTTGAAGGCTGTCTTCACAAACCTCATAGTCTGTTTCTTTACAAGGATCTCTACCGCTACTTCTTTTTTAGAGATCTTCTCACTCGATAGGTACTCCTCTTCTTCAGGGAACTAAACCAGTAAGTTTGCTACAGCTTAGCTCTTGACAGCTCTGGGGATCTTTCGGATCTATGTTGTATTGGGAAATTAATATTAGCCACTAGGCCACTCTTTAAGATTGCAAGGGCTGATGGAGGAGGGCTTTTATTGGAAAAGAGCTTATCACTAATAGGATTTGGTGGTAAAAAGTAATGATTCGGTTGTTGAGATGCATGACCGCCAAATGCGCTCTTTCTATGTTGGGATACCTCATTTCAGTTTCCTTTAATACTCTGTATGCTTGGGATCGGGATCCCAGGTACAACAATAATGATTTTGCCATGGACTAGTACCCATAAGGTAGGCAAATGACTCATGTTGAAGTTTTATGATTGGATGCTCAGCTCCCCTTATGAGAACATTCTCCTTTTTCAACAGTTTGGATAGTCCACTAGTGACCAAGGCTGGTCTTAGTGTGAACTTTCTAATGTAAGAAACTCTTTACAAGAAGCTCTTAAGTTCCTTAACCATGATATGCCTCTTTATGGTTGATATTGTTGTTGCCTTGGCTGGATCTATGAGGAGATTGATGTTAGGCAAAGGAAATTTATCCTTTGGATGTGCCTTATTTAATTTGAAGGAGTTCACGCCAATAAATCTTCATATTTTTTAATAGCTCCACCAGTTGCTTTTTTTTGTACCGATAACTGACTGCTGATTAGGATAGGCCATGGGTTCCTTGGGTCAGCCCCCAAGTTCACCTTTCCTAGTTTTTCCTTTGGTAGGATTTATGCATTCCTTTCCATATCCATAAGTTTCTCTGGGATCTTCAAAAGCAGTATATTAGCCTTCCTCCTTTTGTTTTTTTTTCTGTCTAAGGGATCCCTCAAACCATGGGTATTGTTTCCTTCTTCTGGGATGGGAGCCCTTCGGGATCCTGGAGATGGGATATTTTGACTCATCGTATCCCCAGGTTCCTCCAGGATCTCTTCTTGGGCTGTCATGTAAGACGGTGGTCCGAGATCCTTTTGTAGGCTACATTCAAGTCCCGCATGCCTTCATAAGTAAAATTATGCATTCCCTCCAGGTTTCTTCTTCTTCTGGGATAGGAGTCCCCTAGGATCCTCGGGATGGGAGCCCCCCAGGATCCTAACAATAGGATATTCTTCAGTTGGAGAGTATATTTTTCACAAAGTTTACTTTGTGCTGGATGAAAGGACGAGGATTGGCAGTGACTTTTTTGGACTTCCCATTCAATCCCTCTTTCATGTACTAGTGGTACATTGAAGGGATTAGGCAATACTTGTGATGTCATGGTTGGCCTTCAGAGCTAGTTGTAGGTGCCCTTCAGTGGTCTCTGTATCTCTAAATTTTGTTATTTCCATGGGTGGGCCCAATTGTTGAGCTATAAGAAATGATAGATGTACTGTATAGTTTTTGAGCTTTCAATAATGTTGATTTTGCTGTTGACTTGCAATGTAGTATTTCTATTGATTTTCTTCAAAATACATTCAAGGCCCATTGCACAATAGGCTTTAGCCCCTAGGACATGAGGTAGTTGTTGAACCATGCTTGATCCACCTTCTCTTGATGTTATTGTGGAACTTCTATCAAAGTTTTTTTTTTTTTTTTTTTTTGCCTCCATTTTTTTTTATAACCATTTAACTTTGCTGGATCCATGGAGGTACTTCAACTTTGTTGAAACCAAAAAATTGTTTCACTTTGCAAGAATTAAAAAAACTATTCCATCAAGGAACAACTCGAAATTTTTTTTATGGAACCAAAGAATTACTTCATTTTGCTAGAACCATGGTTGGAGCCAAGGAACTACTCAACTTCTTTGAAATCAAGGAGCTACTCTATTTTTGTTGGATTCGTGTCTAGACCCAGGGAACTACTCTTTTTTTTCTTTCTTTCTTACTGGAATCTAGGATCTCATTTGGAATCAAGGATCTCCTCAGCTTTGTTGGAATCAAGGATCTCCCAGGCGTTGCTTCCTGGAGTTAAGGATCTCCTAGGCTTTGCTGGAATCGAGGGTGTACTCAACCTTGCTGGAATAAAGGATCTCCTCAGCTTTGTTGGGATCAAGGATCTCCCAGGCTTTGCTTCGTGGAGTCAAGGATCTCCTAGGCTTTGCTGGGATCATAGAACTACTCCATTTTGCCAAATCCATGGGCGGAGCCAAGGAAACTTGTCCATTTTGTTAACCTGTCCATATGATATTATTATCAAGTTGCTGCAAAATTATTTAGCCCCACGACGTGAGGCAATTGCTTTGCTATGTAATTTACATCTCATCAAGCCTCTTTGATTCGCTTACTTCTCTTTCACTTTTTTTTTTCTTTTTTCTTTTTAAAAAAAAGAAATGAAACAATATTATGAATTTTTTTTTAAAGAAAATAAATCAGCCCCCTAACGTGAGGCAATTGCTTTACTGTGTAGCTCATACAATCTTCATTCCATCAATCTTTTTTTTTTTTTTTTGCTCACTTCTCCATTTTTTTTAGCAATGAGACAATGTTTTGATTGTTAAAATATTATTACATGACTCCTCTTACCCCCTTTTTGTAAAAAGTAGAATCCTCATGAGAAATAAGATTTTGTTTCTTCTAGCTGAGTTCAACATTTATTTTTCAACTTTTTGGTTGTACTATATAGGTTGGCTGTACTCTATAGGTTGGCTGTACTCTCAAAACACCTTTAGTATTAGTTAAGTTTTTATGAGACCAGTGAGTTGCCTTTGGAGACCAATGGTACAAGGTAGTTTCACACCACCAATACCTCATTTAACAAGCATCTTCAAGTTTTGAACTTCAAAGTTTAGGACTAAACTAACTGCATAAATGCAAATCAAAGTTTAGGACCTCATTTTATTTATTTATTATTTTTCAAAACTAATTGATTCAGTTGGGCAATTATCTTTTATGAACATCTTTAAATGAGGTCCATTTAATTGGAGGATGAGTATGACAACTAAACTTATCTATGATTCTATATTGTGTAGAACAAGTGTCTACTTCTATTACTAAACAATACAATGCTTTTGCTTTCATGCAACACAGTGATAGCTATCCATTTGAAAACCATAAACTTCAGTCCATTATGTTCAAAATATAAAATGGAGAAAATAATGATGCATAAAACTTATCTTGTGTTGGGAAGTTCCCCAACATTCCATATAGAGTCCCTTGGTAGAACATTCGTTGGAGGAACCCGCACTTTTGGGATCTTGATGTTGAATGCACTAAGAGGAACTTTCCTTCCTCTAGGTGTTTCCTAGCTTTGGAGCCATGCTTCCGAAGGGACTGCTTTTTCCCTCTCCTTTTTCCTAGTCCCCAGCGGAGTCGCCAAAATGTGAGAGTGCTTTTTTTTTCTTAGCGCACAGGCCCATGTAGAGACAAGGATCTCGGGCCCAAATACTTGTTGTTTTGGTGGACTGGGCTTGGTTCACCACAGCTAAATGGGGTTGATTACGAACCAAGTTGTGCGCAAGTCACATAAAGCTCCTCAAGATGAAAAAAATGCAATTCTTCTTGGTACCTCAGGGTGTACTGTCGTGAGATCCCGAGCATACTGTCGTGGGATCCCGAGGCGTGTTAGGCCTGTAAGAACCCAGAATGCTCTGGTTCTCTGAACTATATGATCTTTTCCATGTTTATTATGTAATAGAGTTTTGTCATTTCCCTTTACCTCTATGGGTGCAACATAAAAAACACACTACACATATCTTCAAATAATTGTTAGTTTCTTAGATTAGGATATACATTTTAATACATATACATATATGTAAATGAGTTTCATGAGAATGATTTTGCCACGAGGATCCTGGCCCCAATTCTCACAGATTTGGTGCTTTTGTATAAGACTTATGGGATTTGGAACTCAAGTCCGAGTGGCTTTGCTTGGGCTTTGCCTTCCAAGATAGTTAGGTGAGAAGGATTTTAGCAAGAAACAGTAAAGGAAGACAATGTAATAAAGAAATACACGAAATAATTGTTAGAGATCCTCAAATCAATATGAGGTATTTCATTATTTTTCTTGATTGTGGATTACAATATGCTCACTAAGCCATGATACAAGGTTCAACTAAGTTCAAAAATTACAGACTTTGATAGCTATTCAAGCTTCCAAGACTTGCAAAGTTTGAATTTGTTGAATCCGAGTATATGCTATAGTGGCTGTCTCTGAGATACCGGGAACGGTTCCTCTGTTTTCTTTTAATTTTACAGAGCTTTTCCTATAGTTCTATATTCACATGATACAAGGTTCAACTAAGTTCAAAAATTACAGACTTTGATAGCTATTCAAGCTTCCAAGACTTGCAAAGTTTGAATTTGTTGAATCCGGATATGTGCTATAGTGGCTGTCTTTGGGATACCGGGAGCGGTTCCTCTGTTTTCTTTTGATTTTACAGAGCATTTCCTATAGCTCTGTTGTGATATCTTTTCTCAGATCAAAATGGTGATGAATGCCTCCCCTCAGCATGGGTTTTCTCTTCCTTTTATAGTGCGATTCTAAGGCTTCCGGGCACGAGTCATTTCTCTCTTTTGCCCCTCAGAGCTCGTACTGTGTCAGCTACCCAGAGGCTGGTCATTTCCTTTTTTTCTTATAATTTCTTCCTTTTGGTGTGACCAAGCGGAAAGCCCCTAGCTGGTTTTCTAGTTCAAGGTTTCCTTCGTTCGTTGATCTTCAACTATTTGGCCTTTTCTTCCACTTTTCCAGCTTTTGGTTGCACTCCACCCTTGTCATTTCCTCAAATAGTTGGAATCTTTTACGGCTTGTTTGAAAGCTCCTTCCAGTTACCTCTTTTTTTTTTTTTTATGGTTTTCTCATTGTTGATTCATTGAGGCACAGCTCTTGCATTTTGCTTCGTACTTTCTGATCCACTGTATGTTTGGGCGCATGAGACCTGCATGCTCTTTGTCTTTTATCCCTCTTTTGAACCTGCTTCAATCTCACTTTAGCTGTGCTGCACGTCCCGAGGATCACGAGCCTCTGGGGATCCCAACCCAGTTCTTTCACTGGAATTTGCTGGACTTTTTTATGGTCTTTTTTTGCTGGAAATCTGAACATACATAAGGCCTTGATGTCGATTTTTCTTGTTGCACGAATTGGGCCTTCTTTATTTTTTTATAGAATGGGCTTTGTTGTGAAATTTTAGACCTCAACAACTACCAGCATCAGAATTAATATGAACATAAGCAACACAACTAAAAACTTTTAAATGTAAAAACTTTACCTCTTTATCGTTCCAAACCTTCTCAGGAAGTTTGAACTCTATAGGATTTGATGGCCCTTGGTTTATCTGGTAAGCTGCAGTGCTAACAGCATCAGCCTAGAAAGTTTTTGGTAGTTTAGCATGCAATCTCATACTCCTAGCACGCTCATTGAGAGTTCTGTTCATGCGCTCAGCCACACCATTTTGCTGTGGTGTCCCAGGAATGGTCTTCTCCATCCTAATTCCCTGTGCAGCACAATACTCACTGAATCCTCCATCTATGTACTCTCCTCCATTATTTAACCTCAAAGATTTTACTTTCAAACCTGTTTCTGTCTCACCTATAGCCTTCCACTTGTTAAAAGTTTCAAATACATCAGATTTATTTTTCAGAAAATAAACTCATACCTTTCTGCTTGAGTCATCAATGAAAGTGATGTAATACCTTGAACCTCCAAGGGATGCAATCAGAGAAGGCCCCCACAAATCAGTGTGTACTAACTCCAATTTTTCAGCCTTCAGTGTCTTGCCAATTTTCAAAAAGCTCACATTTTTCTGCTTTTCTAAGATGCAACTTTCACACATGTAAAAATCAATGGACTTCAATTCTGGTAGTTTTCCTTTTGATAGCATCATCTTCATCCCTTTCTCACTCATGTGACCAAGTCTGCGGTGCCATAAGCTTGTATTAGTACTTGCATCAGTAACTACAATTGTGTCTCTTAGACTTGAGGTTATATATAGAGTACCAGTCTTCTTTCCACGAGCCAATACCCTAGCTCTCTTTGTAACCTTCCAAGTACCATCAACAAATAGTATTGCATGTCCTTTATCATCAAGTTGTCCAATAGAAATCAGATTCCTCCTCAAATTAGGAATATGTCAAACTTTCTCCAGTAACCAAACAGACCATTGGGTAGCAATATCTGGACGTCTCCTATACCCACAACATCCAAGGCTGAACCATCAGCCAAATACACCTTACCAAAATCACCTGCAACATAATTCTGTATGATTTCTCTGTGTAGAGTGGTATGAAACGAAGCTTCTGAGTCCAAAACTCAATCATCAAGTGAACTGTCTACTGCAAGAAGTAATGCATCTTGTACCTCTTCTGTTACAGCATTAGCAGAGTCATCTTCATTCTTCTTCTTAGGACTTTTGCATTGCCTCCTAAAGTGACCTGTTTTCCCATAGTTCCAGTATTGTACTTGTTGGCCTGATCTAGATTTACTTCTGTTCCGATTAGAATTTCTGGATTTTAATCTACCCCAATTTGAGTTTCTGTCATTATCTCTGCCTCTTGTCTCAAGGTTTAGGGCAGACCTAGATCCTGAGGTTTTGTCTACATCTCTTCTGCGAATCTCCTCAGCCAGAATTAAATCTCGTATGTCATTGTACTTCAGCTTTTCTTTTCCTGTAGAATTGCTTACTACCATCCTCATTACCTCCCAACTGTTTGGCAAAGAAGCCAAGATGATCAGAGCACGAATCTTATCATCAAAATCAATTTCTACAGATGACAATTGATTTGTAATAGTGTTAAATTCGTTCAGATGTTGTGCTACTAATGCATTCTCTGCCATCTTCAAATTGAACAGTTTCTTCATCAGATGCACCTTATTATTTGCTGGAGGCTTTTCATACATACCAGATAAAGCCTTCATCAAATCTACTGTAGTCTTCTCCTTTACAACATTGTGTGCAACATACCTAGATAGAGTTAACCTGATAACTCCTAGTACTTGTCTGTCAAGAAGAGCCCATTCCTCAGCCTTCATAGCCTTAGGTTTTGTCTCCAAAAGAGATAGATGCAATTTCCTCCCATAGAGATAATCTTCAATCTGCATCCTCCAATATGCGAAGTCTGTGCCATCGAACTTTTCTATTCCAAACGCCTTTCCTGCTTCCTCTGCCATTGCTCCCACTCAAACCTAACCCTAGGCTCTGATACCAGTTGTAGGGAATTCAACTCGAAATTCCCAACCTGTGAAAAATAAAAATAGAGAAAACACACGCCAAAGAAAACAATCACATGCACAAGACAATATTTACGTGGTTCGACAATTTGCCTACGTTTGCAGAGTTGCAGGGATTTCACTATTATCAGGGAAAAATACAAAGTGCGGCTACAGTGTTTCTCTCTCTCAAAAACAACAACAAGACCGAAACCCTAATCACCAAAAACGATTTCTATATCCTGCGCACAGGATCCTGTACGTTGGCCCAAGCCTCCGCTCCATGGACTAAGTTTCAGAAAATCTCCCATTAAAAACCACGTAACATTATTCGGGTTGGGTCTGGTCGTTAACCGGATCAAATATAACTAGGCTCCACAAAGCCCAACACAACTGAATAATTTTCTATAAGTTTAATGATGGCAACTGGATTTTCTTTTTATGTGCTTTTGTTTCTAAAGAAATTTTTTTTAGGGAAATTAAGTACAATGAGGAAAACTAGGAAAAAAAAGAAAAAGAGATTAAAGGCAATTAAAAAATAGAAAATAAAATAAAATATGGACAAAACGATACAATTTTAATACATTAAATTATGTCATTTTTAGAGGATGGAGGTGGTGTTTAGCGGCTATTTCCCCCAACAAATAGGAAATATAAGGGGTACTAATTTAAATTTGAAAGTTTTACCTTGATTACCCAAAATGTACCTAATGCCAGTCATTTTTTTTTTTTTTTTTTTTTTTTTACAATTGAAAAAGAAACATTTTATGTTATATGCAAATTATTCAGTTTTAATTACTCCGTTTTAGAAAGAAAAAAAAAAGTGATGGTTATTTACTTATTCCTCTGCTTAGTTTTTACTTCTTAATTAATCTTTATTATTATAGTGCAATTAATTTAATCAGAATTTGCAATTTTCAAAAAATTTATGAAAAAGAACAACCAAGTTTTAGAAATGGTAAAATCATTCATTAAATTTTATACAAATTAATAATAAATTTTCATAATTTTCAAATAGTTTAGAAGTTTTTTCTATTTTTTTTATTTTTTATTTTTTATTTTATTAATTATGAGTAGAAGTAGTGTAAAATTGGCTTAAACTGATTTGAGAACTAATGTGTTTGATAGTTATGAGATCATTTATTCAAGTGGAAATAGTTTGTAGAAGGAAGACTCACATCTCGTTGGTCCATTTCAGTATATTTCAAATACACCAACATATCAATCAAAAGTCCCCACTTTCATGACAAGACAAATCATCATAATTAATATGTTATAATCTTATCATAATTGCCTACTACAAGCAATTTTGGTATTCATGACCCCTTAAAAGCAGAATTCCAAGATGCCAAAGTAAGTACACTAATTGACCCAGTTTCACGTTCTTGGAATTCTCATGTTCTTGCTTCTGCCCTCAGTCCCACAGAAGTAAAGCTGGTTCAGAAAATTTCCTTAAGCCTTGGCCAGGTTGAGGATGCTCTATTCTGGCCCTATGTACAATCGGGTCAATACATCGCCAAGTCTGGTTTTTTTTTCCCCAAATCCGAGTCATGGAAAACGCCTACAATTGGTAACATTCCACCCATTTAGCCAAAACCACCATGGAAACAGATTTGGAGCCTTTCATTGCCAAGCAAAATTAAAAATTTCTTATGGCGAGCATGTCGCAATGCACTGCCAACGAAGGAAAATCTTGTCAGACGTTGTGTTATAACTGACCCAACCTGCTCTTTCTGCACTAATCAAGCCGATGATGTACTGCATGCTCTTTGGAGTTGTCCGAATGTATCACAGGTTTGGGATGGTGATCCTCAATGGCAGTCCCGACGAGGTTCAATGCACTCAAATTTCTCTCAATTGCTGTCCACAATACTGGAGTCCGATTGTGATACAGAGATGTTTGCAATGATAGCCTGAACTTTATGGTTTCGGTGCAACAAGTCAAGCTTCTCACCACCAGGGATCCCACTTGAGCAGGTGCTTCAACGTGCCTATGATGGGCTTCAGGAATTTCGGATAGCCAACCAACCAGCACGGCAACAGCGTCCAAGGCAGGAGGCACGCTAGGCTGCTCCACAAGCTGGGTTCTATAAGGTAAATTTCGACGGAGCATTGTTCACTTCATTGGATAGAGCTGGTATTGGGGTAATAATACGGGATTGCAATGGCTTGGTAATGGCTTCCTTGTCTCAACTAATTCCTCTTCCACTCACTGCGTTGGAGACACAAACAATTGCAGCAGCAAGAGCCCTGGAATTTGCTCTAGAACTGGGGTTGAATTCGGTTATTTTGGAGGGTGACTGTGAAATACTCATGAAGTCATTGATGGAGGATTCGCTATCCTTAGCTTCATCTAGTCTTTTGATTCAAGATGTGAAAGTTATTGTTGATGCTGAATCTTTTCAATGTATTAGGTTTTCTCATGTTCGTAGGGAAGGAAATAAAGTAGCTCACAACCTAGCTAGGTATGCATGCCATGTCACTGGTCTTTCTATATGGATGGAAGATGTCACATCATTACCTTAGTTGCTTATGAGGCAGATTTGCCTATTTCTTAATATAAGTCTTAAAGTCTTCTTTCTCAAAAAAAAAAAAAAAAAAAGGGTGAAATACCCAATTCCATTATCAACTAAAAACTAAGATTTATGAGTTTATATATAATTGTGATTTAGATATTCTGTATGTGGATCTCATTCTTATACCAAAATCATATACAATACATATCATGAAATACTAATGTTGTTTAATGATCATATATTCTCTAATAATAAAACACTTTTATTAATTAAAGAACGTAAAAATTGGATTTTAGGACACAAGGTAATCACAATAGTGACTTGTACAAAAACTTAGGTAATATTTGTGTGAGTGTGTCTTTTTGTTTATTTTTCCATTTTTAATAGTCACCACCAATCATTGGTTTTTAAGACAATCTGTCACCTATGTCTAATTTTTTTTCCCCCCTAATTAATTAGGGTTTCCCTAAGGATTAATTCCTAAATTAAAAGGGAAGAAAATGTCTCAAACCAAAGACATGGACTTATAACCTTGATTACGTATGGGAAAAGTGTTAAGCACCCTACAATGCTTAGCCTAAAATAGTACCTTGTTTTAAAAAAAATTCTATAAGTAATTCAACATTTAGCAACTTGGATTTTTGGGGAAAGCTATTGGGAAACCACTTAGAGAAATGTAAGTAGACATGCTTTATTATTCAGCACTAACCAAATCAACATCAATTTCTTATAGAATAAAATATAATAGTTTAAGCATAAAATTTAGTCAAAATAAATGAAAATATGTTTTTTAATTTAATTTTAATTTTCTTAAATGAAGTTTGCTTTATTTTACATGGTTTTGAAATCTGGACCGTTCATTGGACCGTAAAAGGGAGAGGTTTAAGGTTTTTGAGGTTGAACTGGGGTTGAACCGTGATGACATCATAATTAATTTAATAATTAATTTAAATATATATATAAATATTAAATTAATAAAAAACAGAAAAATGAACTAAAATAGTCTAATTCATTTAGCTATATATTCACAAACACAAACATATATATATATATATATATACTCTCACATGCAATTATCACATAATATAATTGATCTTGTAAATTACACTTAATGCAAGTCTATGGAAATGAATTGATGACCATCAATAGCAAATATCGCAAATATCTTACACTCAATGCAAAGGCAAATTTTGTGAATCTATAACATTTTTAAATTACCAAACTTATGTACTTTTGATATTCACAAATTTAGCGAGAAAAAAACAAGAATAAATCACAACTTTCACAAGTAAAAGATTCATGTTCACAACTTTTGATGTTCACAGATTATTTTACCCGATCAACTTTCACAAATGAGAGTGCGATGGCCGATGGCAACGAGGGAGAGAGACAGAGATGAGAGTGAGGTGAGCTATGATTTGGGCTGAGGTTTGTGGTGGCCAACGACAATGAGGGAGAGAGGCAGAGAGCTCAAAAAGTGAGGTGAGCTGCGTCCTGTGCTGAGGATGTGGTGGCCGATGGCGACAAGGGAGAGAGGTAGAGATGAGAGATGTAATGAGAGCAAGAGAAAGGCAACGAGTTCAAAGAGTGATTGAGAGAGTAACGCGAAGGTTTCTATTTTGTTTGAGAAAGTGATCCAATTTCAAAGTCCAAATGATGCTGTATAGGAAAAAAAATAGAGAAGAGAGTCCAGAATGGTGCCGTTTAAGGCTTGAGACAAAGGACCTGTGTGAACTACCTGAATCGGTCACGGTTCACAGAACCGGGCGATCAGACTGCAGTTTGTACGAGTCCCTGCTTTTTTTTCATAGAACGGTTCTTGATGTTAAACAGACAGTAGAAATGGCTGGTTTGAGGTTTTCCCGATTGGATTGTACAGTCCGGTCCAAGTTTCAAAACCATGTAATATTTTGGATAAGGTGATGTATGAAAAAGTAATTATTTAATCTAATTTTCATTTTTTTTTTTTTTGGGTATTGAGAGAAAGATATAGATTTTTTGGTGTGTTTGTGTGAGAAATTAGATGGCTAATATTTATGATACAATACATTACAACATTTTTTTGGTCAAATAGTTTAGGGTTTCAATATAATTTGATTTCTATAGGTTGCATATTTTTAGGCATTCTTTGAAGTGAGGAAAATAGTGCACAACATTAAAAGAAAAATCAATTATTATTATTATTATAAAATTTTGGATCTTGGAGGTTGGGCCTTATGTAATGTAGGCCTTAGTCCTGGGTGTTAGGGTCAAATATGTACCTGTTGGCAAATCCAATTCAAAACATATTTTTAATGTATTTGAGTCATTAGTTTTTAGTGTCCTCAAGTGTGTTAAAGAACTACATTAAAGACACAAGAAAATTACTTAAAGATATGATCAAGAAAATGTGCTTTCTATAGTCTCAACACGTCTCGAAACCATTTGATCAATCGAGACCTGAAGCTTCTCGATACCTACTTAACACCCGGTCGATGATTCGATTTACAGAGATGCGAGAAAACATAATTTTAATTCTATTCGTTTGATGGTGTGGCAACCTTGGAATTAGTACACTAGGATTCCAAGAAGACTTAAAAGCTACTTTTAAGAGCTGTCATCAAAAGAGATCAATTGAAAAACAACTACGTGACATCATAGAGAAAGTTGCAAATCTGGAGCACTTTACACTAGAGAACCAACGCAACCTAGTGCACCTCTGGTTTTGCACCAAACTAAGTTTCTAGAGCTAAAAGTTCATAATGTTCCGGTCAAGATTATTATACCCTTTGCCTTCAAACAATCAAAATGTGATTGTCTAAAGTTAGTCATAGATTGAGTATCTGTGCACCAAGGAGATTCATGTGAAGAGTAGTCCAACTAGGTTAGAGTTTTACTTGGATAGTTCAGTAAGTTATACTAGTTTAGGATCAATTTATATTCCCTATACTTGTAACTTCAATTTCATAGTGAATTGTTCAAGTTGGTGGTTGCTTCAAATCACCTGTTGAGTAGGTCTTTCCATCATGACTGTATTATCATGTACATGAAATTTACTTTCTGCTGCATAATATATAGTTTTGGAGAGGTGATTGTGCCTTCACATAATTGAATTAATTAATCAATTTAGGTAATAGATTATTTGAACAAGGTAAATTTCAACCCAACCCTAAGCCTAGAACTGTTTTAAAATTATATTAAATTTATAGAAACAATATTTGATCCCGAAATCCTTTAGCTTTAAATTATCGGATCTAATGTCGGATTCAGCTTTAAAAAAAAAATTAAAAAAAAAAAAAAAAATCGGATCTAAATACAACATAGTAGATGGAAGAAGATCCGACTTCAATCCGATGGTCTCTCTAAACAACCCAATGACCTTTCAGACATGCTTTCTTAAGAATCACACAGTTCTCTCTCCTCGTTACACTATAAATATATGTCATGCTTTTGCATGAGTTGTAAATCTAAATACATATCAGCATGGACATTTCCCTTCGTTTCAGAGAATTTCTTCTTTCTATCCTAACATTTATGTCCCAACTCCTCCCTCGATCATCACATTCACCACCAGCACAGCCACAACCTTCACAAACCACAGACCCAGAAGCAACTCCAGTAACTCCAGTTGTTGCTGAGCAGAACATAAAACTGCAAAACCCACAATCAGGGACGGAGCTGGGAATTTTTGTTTGGAATTTTTGTTTGGAGGGGGCCAAGTTGCGACGTTAATATATTTATCAAGACAACTTCCACATCCACACACATATATACACACACGCGCACTTTTTATTATATATACACACATATATATATACACACTTTTTTATTTGATAAGTTATATATATACACACACCCAACAAAAAAAAAAAAAGATCTTAGTATTTTCAATCAAAATTATTTTTGACGGCGATCTTTCATAAAATAAAATTCATTTTTTCCATTTTCATAGTCAAAATCTTAAAAAGTTTCATTTTAAACACAAATTATCAAATTTTATGCTAAAGTAAAAAATCTTTCAATTGAATTAATGAAATTTTCAAAAACATGAATAATCCAAAACTTGGAGAAATAAGTTAGGTTCTAAACATATTTAAAGGTACTTTGCTTTAACAAATTATATGGCAACTAAAGACACATTTCATGTGTAGTTTTAGTGACAAATTTTTTTTAATGAGTCGATGACTTGTTAATCGTCACATAATGGGTTGAAAAATATAGATTTAAACATGTTTGATACCAAATTTTCTCAAATATTTAACAGATATAAAAGCATATTTTACAATAAAAAATAGAATTGCGAAAAATAAAGTTATATCTTTATAACTATTAGACCAATTTTTTTTTTTAAGAGCATTATTAGACTAATTTAAATATTTGGGGAGGGCCAACTCTTATTTTTTAGACTAAATTTTGAAAACATAAAAATAATTGTATATATATTTTAAAAAATTTTAAAATTTTGGGGGGCCACTACGTGCCTCCGCCCCTGCCCACAATGGCAAGGAATAGTCATGGGATTTTGTTTCACATCAGCCCTTCAAATCGCACTCCAGTACATGAAAACTCCATCCCAACTTCCTTCATCTTTCCATTTGCTTTCTCTCACAGTGGTACTCACTTTCTCTGCTCTGTTTGTGGCCAAACTTATCAGCTACCCAGTCCCAGATCAAGTGATAGATGAAGTTGGGGTCTTCTTTGTGAATACTGCGTTCTTCCTTGTAATAACGATTCCCATGCCTCTGTGCCTTAAGTTTCTCACTTGGGCTATTTATGTTGTCTTGCTCACCGTTTTCGTATTCAGCTTTTTCCTAGGGCAGGTCTGAAATAAATCTGATACGGTTCTGTTTGGTGGAAATTCCATGCTTTTTTGGTATTTGTGTAAAATTGTTATCTAAGGAAAAATATCTCACACATGTAAGTTCCACCCTCATGTTCTTGACTCATGAGATATCAGCTCGTTATCTAATATGCTTGTGTGCAAGTGTGTTTGTGTTTGATATGACAAGAAATCGTTTATGTCATTAATATTTCATTATATTTGTATAGTTTGCTGCAAGGGAGTTTCGAAAGTAAAACATTTTGTGTGCCAAAATACAATGAGCAAGATTTTTTTTTTTTTTTTGGTTGAGAAGGGAATTTATAAATTATAATAAAAAAACAGTTAACATGAGAATCTGGGGAAACTATAAATCTATAACACCCCAAATTCCGCAAAAAAAGATTTAAAAAAAAAATGACTTGCAAATTACAATACAAATAGAAGGGTCTATAGTCATATTGATCCTCCAATTCAACTACTTCAACTATTTTCGAACAGTTCATAGGCTCATAGCATTTTCAGGGTGTTCCAGAATGCAGTAACCGACGACTACGAAGGTTACTAGCCAATGCAGCCAATGATTGGTCTGAATACAACTCAAAAAATTCCCTACTACTATTCTCTGTCTTTGGCTAAAAAAGCTACAACAATAATCTGCAATAAGAGATTAAAGTACTACATGGGTAAGAAAAATCAATTGAATTAGAGCATTAGTATTATTGGTGGTGCTATAAAACTATATTGCTATTTTTAGCACCACAAACTCTAATTAGTACTTAACATTGGTGGAGCCAAAATTAAATTTTTTTTGCCTTCTTGCTACAGTAAACAACCAAGAGTAGCTGTTTATTGTAGCAAGAAGGCGTAAAAAAAAATCATTGTTTATTCTTCTCTCTCTCCTCTCATTAAAAAAATATTCTTTTTTTCTTTCTTTCTCTCTCTCTCCGGCTTCTCTCCTTTCTTCTTTTTCTCCTTTTTTTTTTTTTTTCTCTCTCTATCGCCTCCCTCATCTTCCTCTTGAGGGTGGGATTGTGGTGGTCGGTAGATCAGTCTTGAGGGTGGGTGGGTGGGTGGCTGGGTTCATTGGCCTCAGTAGGTGGCTGGGTTCCTCAGCATCGGTGGGCTGTGGGCTATGGTGTGGTGGTGGTGGTAGTGGTGGTTATGTGGGTAGATCGGGCTGCTTAGGGTTTTTTTTTTTTTTTTCCTTCTGCTATGGGCTGTTGTGGTGGTGGTTGTGGGTAGATCAGGCTGCTTGGTTGATTTTTTTTTCCCCCTTGCTGTGGACTGGTGGTGGTGTTTTTGGTTGTGGTTGTGGTTGGTTACTGAAGTCTGTGGTGTGTGTTTTTATTATTATTATTCTAATGAGTTATTTGTATTATTTTAATCTAATAGCTAAAAATATAGATCCATTGATGTTAGGTGTATTGTAAAGTGGAAAGGTAAAATAGATAAAGTGACTTTTGTAGGTGTCAAATAGCCAAATTTTTTGCTCCACCAATGTGGATGCTCTTAGTACCTGAATTTAGGATATTCAACGATGATTTGGCATCTATTTATATGTTGATATCATCCTATGTTAATACTAGATGATAGGCAAAGAACATAATGAGATACCTATCCATGTGAAATCAAATATCCAAATTTAAGCCTACAAATTTATGGTTGTTTTTATTTAGATCCTTTAAGTTTATATTATATTTTTATTATTTTAGTCCCTCATATATACATTTGAGTCTATTTTCAAAAAGGTACCCCCTTTCTATCTTTGTGAATGATCTCGTAGTTAAGTGCAAAGGAAGCAAGCATGTTACACACGCCTAGTCATATGTCTCATTACCCATATTTTGCTTGTGTCATAATATTCCACATCACCTACTTAACTAAGAGGAAAACTAAGAGTCTGTTTGGTTGGAAAGTTGGAAAAGTGAGAGGATAAAAAATGGGATAGGGATAGAAAAGTGGAAGAATAAAAGAGATTTATCTTTTTCTCATATGTGTTTGGTTGGGAGGATGAAAAATTTGAGAGATGGAAAATGGTAGAAAATATAAATTGTACAAATTTACTCAAATGCTCCCTAGTATATAATTTTTTATAACAAAATATTTTTATTAGAAAGAAAAAAAAAACTAAAATTGAGTTTGAGAAAAAAAAACCAAACGTGTAAGTTAAAATGGCAAAAGAAAAAAGAATAAAAAAAGAGAAATCAATGTTACATTGTTGTGGGGGAGGATTGGAGGTAGATGGGTAATTCCATTGACCCCTCTCTTTCTCTCTCTCCCTCCCCTAAATTTTTATGGGCCTCAAAAGAAAAATGGGCCCCACCTTTTTCTCTCCTTTCTCTCTTCCAAATTAAACACACCCATTTTTAATTTTCTCTACTATTTTCCATCGCCCACTTTTCATCCCAACCAAACAGATCCTAAAGACCACCTCCGCATGTAGTGTTGAGGGAAATAGCCAAATAGGGAGCCTTGATTTGAGCCTGGGGGGCAGAGTATTTATTTAGTAATATTTTATAACCAATTCAAAAAATAGTATTGTGGGGGGGGGGGGGGGGGGGGGCGTAAAAGCCCAAACGCATATTTTGGGCCTTAGGCCCCATCTAAATATTTAAGTATGTCCGAGGAGGAGCAAGAGATGGGGAAAGGCCCAATATGGGGAATCACATGAGGAAAGGGAGGAGAAGTATAGTCCGAGCAGGCTGTACTCCTCGAACTTAGAGAACATCGGTCAAGCACATACCTAGACAATTCGAATGAACTTTTAGGAAGTTCCAATGATAAGGATGAACTTTTAGGAAGTTCCAACAAATATGCGTAAAGATGATAAGAATGGAGAAATATCTAAAGAAAAGCTGATGCCACCGCATTTATTGCATTACAACAACTTTTCTGGCCGCATTTATGTGGAGAAGACCCCTGAACAGTGCAGTCTCAGCTGCCACCACTCATGGAAAACTGAAGAAGATACCTGATGTGACATATACTCAAGTGAATGCTTAGATGAAGAACAAGTATACGATGTAGATGGATTAGAAGAAAACTATATAAACAGAAGAGACCTCTCATGAAAGGGGACCGAAAAAAAAAAAAAAAAAAAAAAAAAAAAAAAAAAAAAAAAAAAAGAGGAAAAATCTACTATAGCTCCAAGAGCAACCTTAGCCATTCTAATTACAATTTGTCTCCTTGGACTTAAATTTGTTCAAGATCAGGGTGTTTTTACACTTGTTCTTTTGATAAAATCTTGATTAACTGTTGTAGATTTCACAAACAGTCTAGTTCTTTTACCCACTCTCTACAAATTTTATTGTATTGGGCTTATTAGGCTCACATCTCATTTCTTTTGGACTTAGGCCACAAATCTTGGCCTTCCAAGTATAATTTAGTAAAGCACTAAAATATTTTTTTTCCCAAATGAAATTTTATTATCAAAGTTTCAATATAGTTAAAATACTACTCTAAAAAAAACTTTGTTTTGCTTCAAGCACACAAATAGGGTCAAAGCGGAAATAGCGTCTAAGAGCACTAACATCAGTCAATAGATAATAGCATAAGAGGTAAAATTTGCATATTCAACTCCAAAAATCACCTACATTAATCCATGTAAATTTTGTAAATGTAGATTGTTACTATAGTAATCATGTAAATATACACGATTACTATTCTTGTGCAAACATATTTTTTAATACTTTTTTACTTATACACACATAGATGATTTGGGAGAGTAATTAAAAAAATTGATAAATAAATAATATTTTAATAAAATGTAATGTAAAATAGATAATTTAATGTGAGTGTTTTTGAAAAGTGGTTGTATTATAAAATAGAAAAAAAGTAGGTTCTTATACTAAAATAGATAAATTTTTGCACGAGCTGATGCAAATACTCATTGAGAAAATTGAGCGTTATTTTTTTCTCCCTTGTTTTTTAGTCTTTAAAATTATGATTTTTTTTTTTGAGGAAATTTTTATTCATTCAAATGATGATGTGACTTTTTTTATGTCAATTAATTTTTTTATGATTATTTTATAAGCCACGTTGCCTTTTAAGTGTGTAAGTTGTGCAAACCATAAACCATGCAAGCATTTTCTATTATTGAAATGATGCAAAGACCAAAATGAAAATTTGTTTAAAAACTCAAGGACCAAATTAAAAGTTTTCAAAATAGAAAGACCAAGTAAAAATATGCCAAAATAGAGGGATCATAAAAGATATTTTGCCTAATTTATATAATGATTTTTATAGCTATGGCTAAGAGCCAATGCATTAATACATTGGACCTGATATGATACGGATATGTGTCCTATTGGGGTTGGAGTTTAACCTAATTTGTATTACTTGAACATACTAGGGGTTATATTTCTTGTAATTTATTATTATATAGTATTTATTATTATAATCTAGTATCTCTTTTTTCTAAGTTAATAATATTTATTACCACTATAAAAAAATTTATTACTTTATAATTTGCCATAATTGATAAAGTTTCTTATTGTTGAATAAGAGATCTAGAATTCAAACTCGCTTACATAAAAAATCAATTGGTATATCATAAAGTAAATGCCATGGATTGAGATTCTATAGAATCTATAAATAAATAAATCTTCTCAAAAAAGAAGAAGAAGAAGAAGAAGTTTAGTTTGTACTAAATTTGTTGTGTGCATTTATGTTAGGAGTAATTATTATGTGTTTGTAGAGCATGTCGACATCATGCTTCCTCCTCTCACATAATAGTAAATCCTACTAATTAATTCCTCATTATGGAATTCAACATGAATATGAAAAATGAGTATCGCAAGTTACTGTGAACACCCAATATTATTTCTAGTGTTAAGACCCCATATCTTCTTTATCTATGTAAGAAAAAAAAAAAATCATTTGATGGATAACTGAAAAATAAAAACCAAAAATTTGTTGGAAGGGAAAAAAAAATTCTATCAACTCAATTTTTTTTTTCCTTTCTTATCAAAATTCATTGTGAATAAGACAAACGAGAAAGAAAAACAATTTCAGGCTAACTCTACTATACTGAGTATACTCCATCTCCGGTCCCCTCAATCCTAAAACACAAAAAAAGAGCCACTTTAACTTAAACCGATCTAGCCTCAACCCCAATCTTTAATTTCATTTTACTGGCTGTCAAAGTTCAAAGTTCAGGTTAAAACTGTCGTTTTACTTTGAAAAAAAAAGAAAAAGAAAAGAAAAGAGGAAGTAGTTCCTTTTCATCATTGACATTTTTAGTCTACTGCTGACTTCAAAATGGATATTATAAGATGAGGCTTAACGACTTTTGCGCAATGAGAAAATTAAACGGACTCCATAGCGGATCCTACATCCTACCAAAGGGCTTTCCTAACGCAATTTATGCCACAAGATACTTCTGCGAAGTTCACTTAAGTAATATTATATAAGAAGATATTTTTATAAAATTATTTGCCCCTTCAACAACACAATTTTTTTTTAATAGAACTTCTTTTCTTTTCTTTTTTAAGAGAATTTTTTATAGAACTTTCAACCTCACAAGTTAATGCGTAGCGGAAATGGAGTCTCTCTATTATAGAAAAACTAGTATGTAACCCCGTGCTACCGCATGAGACTGGTTAATTGTAATGATGCTATTGGCCAATTTTTTTGTTTTTGTTTTGTTTTTGTTTTTTTGGGTTTATCACACGGATGATAAAATTAAATCAAACAATAAAAAATATATATTGCATTTTATTATTTAAATAATGCTATTAGTCTTTTTTTTTTTTTTTTTTTTTTGGTGGTTTATCATACATAGGATATCATTAGATAAAACAATGAATAAAAAAAAGAGAATATTGCATTTTATTATTTAAGTGATGCTATAGTGAAGAAAAAAGAGAATATTGCATTTTATTATTTAAAAGATATAAAGGGACATTAAAAAATAAAAACTGATCATTGAGCTTGGAATCTTCTTGGAGGCGCCAATGAAGCGCTAATGTATGAGAGTGTGAAGAAAGAAAGAGTAGGATTGAACATTGTGTTTGAACCCAGCCTTACTCTGAGAAATCCGTAAGGAGTAGGAGAGGGTAGTGTGTGGATCTAGTTGGTAGAAGATGAAAGAGGAGGAGACATGGGATGGCGATATGGAATTAGGAGGAGATGATGTTTTGCTTTTATAGCCTTTCTTGTTGGACTCCTTGGTTCTGGTTATGGGATTAGAAGAGCTCCAGACTCTATTGAAATCACCCATAAAAGTGTGCGGTGAAATGTTCTTGCTTAGGCCAATGAGTATTATCATTGTGGTTTTCTTGGCTTTCGTGTTAAATGTTAATACATCATTTATTTGGGCACATAAATTAGAAAATTTAGATAAGATACATGACACAAAATTGAAGTCCAATTTATAATCTCCATAAAAGTGTGCAGGTAAGATGTTCTTGCTTAGGCTAATGAGCATTATCATTGTGGTTTTCTTGGCTTCAGTGTTAAACATTAATGTATCATTTATTTGGGCACAAAAATTAGAAAATTTAGATTAGGCTAATGAGCATTATCATTGTGATTTTCTTGACTTCTGTGTTAAATGTTAATGTATCATTTATTTGGGCACAAAAATTAGAAAATTTAAATAAGATACATGACACAAAATTAGAGTCAAATTTATAATCTAATTAGATTTTTTTTTGAGTTTTGGTTAGGACAAGTGGCGCAAAATTGAGAATCCAATTGAAATCTAATTGGATTTTCTCTCTGCTTCACCTATTATTATATATATATATATATATATATATATATATATATAACATCTCTTACAAATCAAGGATGAAATTATGATAAAAAAAAGTGTTGAGTTATTTGGTCCCAAGCGGCTGTAATAAAATCTGATTACTTAGAGAAATAGGATCACTAAGAATTTTGTGTTAGCACCTTTTGATATTTTCAAAAAAAATACATCTATGATTCAACCTCACTCACCCAACTTTCGAATTAAAAAAAGAAAAAAGGTTCAAAGCAGATTGGAATGTATGAAATCTGATCAAAAGGAGTTTTTTTTTTTTTTTTTGGAAAAATTAATATTATATTATTATCTCTTATATATATATATAAAACCGAAACTTCTGACTTCTCCATAATTTTCCACATTAACATTTTTTATTTATATTTATATATATAAATAATAATAAAAAATTAAAAAACATAATAAGGTTTTTGTAATTAGATAACTCTCAATGTTTTATTTCTAAAGAGCATAAAAATAGGACCACTGTGGGTCTTTGTAATTAGATAACTCTCTCAATGTTTTTTTTTTTCTCAATGTTTTTTTTTTTTTTTTTGAGAAATACTTACAACATACTGCTAACCCCGCAGCTTGAACCCTTTCCCCCCTAGACCCCCAAGCATTTTGTGCATGTGGAGGTGCCAATTTAGCTACAAGGCATTTGGCAAATTAGATAACTCTCTCAATGTTTTATTCCTAAAGAACTTCTCAAATTTATACAAATCCACCAACGTTTCAAAAGCATAAAAATAGGACCACCGTTTAAAAACAAAGACTCCAAAGTTCAAACAACTCTTATTTAATACATGATTGCATCTGCATCAACTTCTAACTCTTTATATATTTTGTTCGAACCGGTTTGGTTTAGATTTACCTCTCCTGTTAGGACTCTCTCTTATATATATAAAGCGTTTACCTCTATTTTCTTTGTTCTTTCCTTTGATTTGATCCCTTATGCGCAGCTTGTATTCTACAAAAACATTTTGATGGAAGACAATCGCATAAAAACTAGTTGACTAATATCGCTGGATTTTTTGCAATAGAATCTCCTTTGGGAGAGACCATTAAAGTTAAGATTTTCATTTTTTTTTTAGTTTGTGTGTGCTGCAAATACGTTTGGTAGTCTTCTCTTTGATTTTTACTCTATGGAAATTTGTATTTGGTTTTGGTTTGTTAGTTTGAGTCACTAATAAATATCTCTTTGAAGGTATTGATTAGCAATGCAGCCCTTAACAGACTCTTACATTGATTTTGGTTCTTAGAGTGCCTTCAAAACAAAAGGTATGTATAGAAAAAGTTTTTATTTTAATTAGAAAAAGTTTGAGGAAACATAAAAGGAAAAAGAACTAAAGAACGCACAATCTGGAAAAATAAATAAATAAATAAATAAATAAATAAATAGTGACTATATTAGGCAAAGGCTTTTGAAGATTGTTGTTTTTATTTTTGGAATTCTTTACGTTCATGTGTATGTATGTTTGGGTTTATAGAATTGGAATTGTTGGAGCATTTTAATATTAAATAATTAAAATGAATAAATGTTATAACATAAATGTAAAAATATGGGAGTGAATATGGAAGATGAGGAGTTAGTGAAAATGTTTAATCCTACATTGAAAATGAGAGAGACTATTTTGTTCTTTTTAATTGTGGTTATTAATGGGCTAAAATTAATTGTCTTAGATATTGAGCTAGATACGTGCGCAAAGGGGAGGTGAAGGGTGGAGGTATCAAAATTGGAAATGAATTAGCCTCTTGGATTCTCCTACACCTCAGTCCAAATAGTGTTGTGTAATTTTTTCTCATTGAATTAATAATATTCAGAAGTACTATTCAATTTCTTATTGTATTATTTCCATTATTATTGTGTTTGCAACAATAGGAATTATCTTTGAAACTTTGGTTTTGATTGAATAATTAAAGAAGAAGTATGTTCCAATATTTGGAGTCTTCTGTATATGTGGTGTTGTAGTTTAAACTTGGTATTTGAATTGTTAAATTGTTAATTCACAATTTCATTGTTCATCTATTAATCATGAATAATAATATTATTTGCAACCATCATGATACGGTATCAATGGTGTGATCATTCCGAATGCTTTCCTTTAGAGTTTAGATAGAGTCTATTTTATGATTAAAAAAATTTACAATTAGAAAAGAATTTTGAAATTAAATTTTTTTTTAAAACAAATTATTGAATACGTTGGATCTTAAATGACTTCTATTAAACTTCATCCTTTACGGCATCATTAAAAAGAAAACTTATATAGATAGGTATTAGGATATATTATTTGGAACTATCATAATTGACTAATGTATTACACAAAGCTAATTATAACATCCTATGCTATAAAATAAAAATTGGGCCTATGGTTATCTTCACTTTTAGGTAAAATAGAAATTCTATTAAGTTTGTTTTAAGAAATTTAAAATTCTATTTCATAAAATTTTCAGAACATTAGAGCATGTTTGGTAGGTTATAATAGATATTGTAATGTAATAGTTATTCCTATAGTTTAGTTATTCTTTAGTTTGGTTATGTTTTTATTACAAGAAATAGTCATTCCTTATGAATAGCTATTCTTTAAAATGAGAAATAATTATTCCTCTTTAAAAGATTGTATTAGCTATTCCTTAGTAAGTGCAATAATTTGAAAACTTAACATATTTCCAAATAAACAAATTTTCCATATACATCTCACAATTATAGAATTAAAAAACCACAAAAAATAATACATATCTCTCTTAAATTTAAAAATAACAATTTTTAAGGAGATATAATTGTATGAGTAAGATATTTCCTAAAATAAATGTTAAGTTTCATTCTAATGTTATAACTCATAACTAAACTAATGAATAAATTTAGTTATTACATTACAACACATTTTATTCCTAGTAATAAAGATTACAATTCCTGTTGTAATCTCTTCATTCAACGTACCAAACGTACCCTAGATTTTATTTTAATTATTTTAATCATCTAACATAATAATTTTATATTGTAAAATAATAAAATTTATACATTACATACAGTCATTACTCCAGTTACCTTCTAAATAATAAGGGATATGAGAATGCAATTTGTAAATCTATTATCAAAATAACATAGATTAGATTGGTGGTGGATAGTAGATTTAATTGCAGTTGAGTATTATGTAAAATTATCACCATAGAATAGCCCACGCCAGTATGTGTTATGTGGAACCATTAAATTGAACAAAAAATTACTTATTTTCATTAATTTTCAAGTTATACATTTTTTTATAAATCAATTCATACACCTTTAGTAAAATAAATACTTTTAATTTTTATTTAACTATCCCGTGCATCACCCGGATTAACGACTAGTTAATTATTAAAAATAAAGTTGTGGTCAAATTATATAACATAATAGCCTTTATTCAAAACAGGATGAAGTCAATGATGATGCAAAGAAAATTAGTGAGCCAATCATCCAAACGAGGGCCGAGGGTTGCTAGAAGACCTGCAAGCAAAGAACACACTCTAGGAGAGTAGCAGTCTCCAATGCTTAAGTCATAAACTTACAAGAAACCGAAAAAAATTCGGATAATGAAAGAGTAGGTTTTTCACTCATACCTTAGAATGAAGAGGGTTAGCCTTGAGTTGACTAGTGACTACTCTCTTCCATGATCTTTGCCATTTTCCTTACGAGAGGCGTGATGGAAAGAGTGGAGTTAATGGTAGCAAGATTCTCAAGGTTCATGCCCATAATTAGAGAATGTGGGTTGGTGGGAAGATCTCTAGATGTGATACCCAAGAATTTCCATGAATACACCGGCAGTAGAACCATAGAGGGTGATTGTCCTAGGGGTTGGACGGATGAGGTCGCATGTTGGACAAGTGACATTGTTGGTTGGACAAGAGGCTTCTGTCAGGCGAATGGTGTTCGTGGATGGGCAACTGGGCATCCATCATTAGCATATCAAGTACAGGAGATGTTGGACGAATGAGCATGGATTGGACGGACATACCTGTTCATTGTGGGAGCTTGGCCTTTGAGAGGTCCTTAGAAGATCATTCCCCTTCCTGCAATTTCAAGCAATAAAATTTCAAATTTTGAATTGAAATCATGTGTTGAAAACACAATTTCAGAGCAAACACAACTTTCTTTGAAATTTCAATAATTAAAATCATGTTTTGATTTTCAAAGAGGGGATATTATCCAAAATATTTTTACCGTTAATTTTAAAAATTATAAATACATAATATTATTTTTCCAAAACCCAAATAACAAGTGTACAAATCAAAGTTCGAAAAATAACTTGATAGTTTACGAGATTACTTGGAAACTTTATTTTTGTTTTGTTTTGAGAAATGATTACATGGAAAACTCTTTTAACATTTGCAATTCAATATATTTGACATAAAAAGAAAGCATTATATATATCCCAAGTGGTGGATCTTTTTTTTTTTTTTTTTGGTTAACATAGAAACATTATGCCACAAAGGACTAATACACGTCAAGGTGTGCTATGGACTATGCTGGTGCAATCGGTTAGATTCAATTGGGCCAGACAAGTGGGTTGGGACTATAATTCATAACCATGATGGATTGGGTCTGATATTGAATAATTCCATTTTTTTTAAAGCAAACTAAGATTGAATCTGATTTGGGCTTAAGCTTGTATCAATATTTCATGACAGTTGGCTAGAGTTCAATGGAGTGAACCCGGCGAGGATATCTATAAATTTAATTTTGATTGGGTCATGTTTTAGCGGTTGCGGTTCATTGGCGTTCGCATAGTGATACGGAATTTTCGGGGTGAACCAATGGCAGCAACGGCAGGCAGAGGGGGACTGACTATGAATCCCACAACAGCAGAATTATTTGCTGCAATGCAAGCCCTCCACTTCAAAATTGATATTGGTTGAGCCACGTAAGATTTATTGTGAAAATGTTGTGCCTCTCTAGCATAGCTAAGCTCAACTTAAATTAGATGTTTTGCATGGCTAAAGTGATGTTCCAGAAAAAAATAAAATAAAATAAAATTGTATAGATTAACCTGCTCAGATGAAAAGATTGCAATGCATAGCCATGTTCTTATTGAATACTTGCTACTATTCTTATAAAACATTGAAAGATCAAAATACACCCTGAAAAGGGTATGTGTTGCCCTTAGTCTAGCCTTTTCAGTTTTCAAGTCTCTTTCCTGATATTGAATCACACATATTATAATCCAAAGGAGTTAATTTCGTTGATAAAGTGTCATTTAAAATCAAGCTTTCTTCCCCTCTCCTTTCACCAACTTACCTACAAATTCATCAATTTTATTTGAGCTTTCAACTAAACGGTGGCAGCTCCAAAATTTTTTTCCAAGGTGGTTATTAAGAAACTTAAAATATACAAAATCTAATAAAACGAGAATTTCATATATTGACCAAAAAAAATGCAAATACATAAAATTTTATAATTCCGTTCTACGATTTTTCTTATTTTGAAATCGTTGCATAATAGTCTCATTGTCAAAGTTGCCAGCTACATCTCTTTCAAAATTTTAGTTACATAATTTTTTTTAACCTTTTCTTTTTATCTGTAAAGACCTAATATACTGTTAAGGGGATCAAAGTTTAAAGACAAAATTTGGCTACAAACTTAGTTGTAGTCTAAACAAATTAAGGTTACAACTCTCACTAAACAAATTAGCATAACTACATATTTTAAAAATCTAATTATTAAATTGCATGTTTTTTATATTCTTAAAATACATGTCAAATCTCATGCCAATCAAATGTTATTTACAATTTGATCTATAAACTTATTTTTTATGTATAATTTGTGGCTACAAAAACTTGAAATATAAATATTTGATTGATGACATAACTATTGATCTTTAATTTTCTTGAAATTTTGCAAGTATGAATGATATAAAAAAAAAAAATGTAATTTAATAGTAGATTTGTCAAAGTTCACATCCAATAAAAATATATATATATATTGGATTGAGTTATAACCTCAGCCTATAAGACTATAATCAAGTTTTTTGTTAAATTTTGTCTAAAGTTTAATTATGTTGGGCCTAAAAAAATTTAGAGTTGTCATAATTTTTAAAAAAAAAAATTAAAAAAAATCATAAAATTTTTAAAATTTATTTTTTTCCAAGTGAAAGTAGTGTTGTGACCATCCTGGACACAATGTGAAGCCGCCCAATGTTGGAAGTCAGTATTGAGAGACATGCAGCGCCTAGGCACTAATCAATCGCAAAATACTAGAAAAATTATTAGGTACTCTTAGAATATCATAAATGTGTACTCCCCACTCTCACATTGGTGGGTCCCACCATGAATTTAATTAATCGGATTCACCATTCATGTGAGATGAGGGAATACGCATTTATGGTACTCCGGGAGTACACAATAATTTTCCAAAAGACTGTATGACCTCTCAAATGAGTGTTTTAAAGGTCTTTGGATTAAATGTATTTCAAAGATTATTTTATCAGAAATATTGGAGAATCATGATAAATGTGGTGGGGATATGTAGTCACGATGCAATGCTGGTGTTAGCAAAAATTTGATCTAGAATTGGCAAGTGTTGTAGAGGCAAAGTCATTTTGATGCTAGATGGAGCGAGAACCAAAAGAAACAAATGGATGTCAATTGTTTATGTGTGCAAATACAGATCAAGCAATAAAGTATTACTAGGATGCCACTATTGGGAATGAGAAGTAAAAGATACTGCAATCAATTTAACTATAGGCAATCACAAGGTGTGCAAACATCAGTTAGAAGCTATTCCTAGATCTTGACTAGGGTGGCAATTTTTAATCAAACTCATTAATTCATTCATGATTTATCTAGTTTGGATAAGTCATGACCTACCCAATTAAATATTTGGGTTAAATGGATAAAAATCATTTGGTTATTTAGTTAAAAAAGTCTTGAAAAGCAAACCCATAGGTTATCAATTATATCTGTAAGGTCCGTTTTTGTAGCCCAAGCCCACTAAGCGTGGAATAGGAGCCCAGCAGACCCAAAACAATAAATTTGTAGAGCGTGGGTGAAAGAATTGGGCTGGGTATGAATTAAACAAGAGTTGATGGTAGCATGGGCAAATAATCTAGCATGCAATCACGTAAAAACCATGAAGAACTAAAGGTCCGAAGAGGGATTTTGTTGAATGTTCTTAGATTACAGGTTTCAGAGCTACAGTAAAGTGATTTTCTGTTCTTTTTCCTTTTTCTTTTCTCCCCTACTATCAGGGGTTCTCCTCCTTTATATAGCATCTTCCTAATCATCCTAACCCTCCACTTGTCTTCCATCTGTTAACATACTTGAGTAAGGGTCATGTCAAGCTCCTCCTTTAGCTTCTTGTGAGTGGCGGTAGGTGATGCTTGCACTGTTCAGGGGTCCTCTCCACATAAATGCGGCCAGAGAAGTTGCTGTAGGGCATTAAATGCGGTGGTGGCAACTTTTCCTTGAGATATTTCTTCATCCTTATCATCCCCAGGAGTGCCTAGAGCTTATCTTTGTTACCCAGATTGTCAGGGAGGGCACTCGGGCTTCCTGCACATGTATTTAACCAGAACTACTCATATCCGAGGAGTAAAACCTCTTCGGACAAAAGGTGACCTCTTCGGATTATACTTTTCAGCCATCTTTGGGCTTGATGCCCGCAGGAGAACAGTCCCAGCCCGCTATTGCTCTTCGGATGCAGATGCCATAAAGAACAGGGCCCCAGGCCCAATTGATAGATCTGGGCTTTTGCTCCCCACAATAGCCCCTCAAAATTTCAATTTTTCCCTCGCATCCGAAGAGAAAAAGTGTGATTTTGACTTGCCACGGAGAAAAAGGTTTGAGAATAGTCACGTGTTTGAATTGGCACGTGTGTAAGCATAGTTATAGGCGTTCCATCATTGCCGCTACAGTTTCCATATTCACGAGGCGTCGCATTAATTGGATCAGGTGGCGCTTTGTCTTTTGTATTTAATGCTGGATGATTGATCTGACGGACGTGGTCTTTCCCCGGGGTTTGGGCGAAATAACTGTTGCCCCTTCATGTGACCTAGTATAAATTCTCAGAAGAAATCATTTCTTCCTTACCTTGCGAATTTTTAAACACTCCAGCGAGAACAAGCACGCGTCTCCGTTCCAATCTCTCAGTCGCCGATTCCGGCCTTCTCAGAGTTATCACGAACCTCCTTACAAGTCTACGAATCCTCTTCCGACTTAGTTCTTGTAAGTCGTCGTCCACCGAATTCTTGAGTTTTTCTCTTCGGCCAGTTATTTTTTACTTAGGTGTCATGGGAAAACTCGAATACCTGGTAGATGGCTCTGAGCCAATGGAGGCGTTTAAAGCCGTGTATCGCATACCCCCAGACGTGGGTGTGAGGTATTATCCTCCAGAAAAAATACTTACGGACCGGAAGACGGGCGAAGTGGTCATCCCCCTCATCGCCTTCCTAGAAGGAGGGTTGACCATCCCTATGGGTCCCATCACCACCAACTATCTTAGGAACCATAGGATTAGCCCGGATCAGTGTGCACCCAATATGTTTAGAATTTTAGGAGCGGTTGAGGACTTGAACCGCCATTTGAACTTGGGCCTCACCTGGCTTGATGTGGTGCACATGTATGAGTGCCACAGCCAACAAGGTGCGGGATACTATCTGAAATCCCGGTCCGACGAGGTTAGGCTGATCTCCTGCCTCCCCAAATCCAACAAAGGGATGAAAGACGATTACGTAATTGTCTCAGGTACATGGCATGACGGCCATCACTGTCCGGCCAAGCCAGGAAAGCCAGGTGGGACATGCTAGATTTAGGTCCACCATCAGTAGGCTTAGGATTCCCGCCCTTCCAACAGTTTTTAATTCTGTGTTATCGTCTGAGTTTCTAATGGAATTTTTACTGTGATTTTTTACAGATAGGAACCGCGTTTCTCCTCGGCTCAGCCTCACCAATACTGTCGCCCTCAATTACTTGTTAAGGTCAGAGATTTTCGTGAGCGAGGACGGGCAACTGCGGTCGGCCCCACTCATTCTTGGGTACAAGACGAAGAAGAAGGATTGTCAACCCATCGGCAACGCCATAACACAAGGGGATTATCGTCTCCAAAGAATAGACGTTGCTCGGAAGGGGTTTTTGGCACCGTACGATCTTCCACCAGTGCCCCATCCTAACCCAGCGGGTGCACCACTGCTCGCCCAACCAATCGCCCAAGTCCCCCTTGACCCAGAAGCCGCGGGCGAAAAGGTTGGCTCCTCGACCTCCTCTTTGGAAGAACAAATAGACAAGTTTCAATTTAGAGGAGAAGGTTCAGGCGGGGTACAAGTTATACCTTCCTCGGAATCCGAAGAGGAGATTGACAGGCATTCCAGCGCCTATCCACCTCTTCTGGTGACTGCCTTTCCTGAAGTTATTTCGCAAGAGGAAGACATGGCGGACTTGAGGGCACTAATGAAGAGCAGGGGGAAGAAGCCCGAGCTGAAGGGTGCTGGGACTTCTCAACCGGTGGTGAATCTGCCTCCGCCACCACCTCAGGTCCCTGACCCCATCTTAAGGCCCATACTGGACCTGAGGAAAAAGAGGCCCCTCGAAACCAAGGAGAGGGAGGTGGTGGTGGTGCCACCAAAGACAAACAAGCATCAAAAGGTGGTGAGAGACCACCGAAGTAGAAGGGGCTCATCTGCTGAGAGCCGAGAGGAACCTGTAGTGGCAGAGGTCCGCCGAGCAGGGCCCCGTACATGGTGTCCGAGGTTGGAGCTAGAGGGCGCCCCAATCCCCTGGGACACCTCTCTCCGGAACTATGACGGGGGGAGGGCAAGCTTCGTTGCCGAGGCCCTTGAGCAGCCGCTCCTCCTTCCCAATGATATGGAGTCCTACCGGCGTTTTAACCAGCATGAGCTCTTATTATCCCTCAAAAGGGATATAACCATGGTAAGTGGGCTTACTCCGCTTGGTTAAACATGTGTATATGTTTATTATTTTGTTATTATTTCTTGTGCCTTACACTCAGTTTCCCTTATGCAGGTTACGCAGCAGATCTATGTGGCCGAAGAGTGGAACAAGAAGGCCCACCTAGAAGCCCAAGCTGAGGCCTAGACTCGGTTCGAAATTGAAAAATCCCTGGGCGGTTTGAAGGAAGAGTATGCTCATATGTCCGAGCAACTCAAGGACATGACCAACCAGCGGAACAGCCTCGACGCTGGCCTCAAGAATGCTGAAACGCAGGCCGAGGACCAGCGCAAGCTGCTACGCACGACCGAGATCAACCTGGCCACCGAAAAAGAGCTGGTAAAAAGGCTGAGAGAGGAGCTCAAGAAGGCCAGGGAAGCTGCCGCGTTGGCCGAGAAGAACGCGCAGTTAGCCAAAGAGGCAGTGGAGGCCGAGAGGAAGGCAGCTTACACGCTGGGGGTGGAGGAGACCCAAATCAGCCTCACCGAGCAGTTCGCCGCAGTTGGTCGAGACTACTGCGACATCACATGGGTGAAGGCTTTAGATGCTGCTGGAGTTCCTGCAGATTCTTCGTTGAGGCTGCCCGGGAGTACGTACTATGATCCGGAGATCCGCGTACTCTCAGAGGCTGAGGAGCAGCCTCCAGCCAGCCAGGTCCACCTTGCCCCAGTGGAAGCGAGCAAGGAGTCTGAGGGTGAGAAAGCAAAAAATGGAGAACAAGTCTCAGACCTTGTTGCTGCCCCATCAGGCCAAGAGACTGATCCCTCCGCTACTCGGACATAGATTTGCTGTTGTGGCCAGTTTTGCTTGTAGAAGTTTTTTTTTTTTTTTTTTTTTTTAATTATTATTAAAGCTTGTAAATCTTTTTTATTAATGAAATTCTGTCTTTTACTTTCAACGCGCTTGTTCTTTAAATTGTGAATCTCTCTATTGCAGTAAGCAACTTGAATCATATGTTAACAGTGGTAAAGGCAAACTAAAACATGCTGTTAGGACAATAAGGCCAATAACTCAAATTAGTACCGAGGAGAGTAAGTTACTTAACAGTTGAAAACAAAGGGCGAAGAGTGATGAACACTTCGCAAGCTTTCGTGTGAGTGTACAGAGCAGGGCTTTAGGTGAGAAGTGTAGTGGTAACTTAAACACATTCAAGGATTCTGAGCACGATAAGCCCAAACTCTAGAGATAGCTATGTAAAGATGCTTTTTATGATTGAACAATCCAATTCGATGATTACCGTTAATGCCCGAGGTATATTTAAATATTGAGAGACCTTGAGAGGAGTGTTAATTAACCCAAATCATCTGGTCCGAGGACTACAGGCATGATAGGATTTAAGTTTAAACACTTAAAGAACAGTAACAGAGTGTTAACTAACCCAAATCATCTGGTCCGAGGACTACAAGCATGATAGGATTTAAGTTTAAACACTTAAAGAACAGTAACGGAGTGTTAACTAACCCAAATCATCTGGTCCGAGAACTACAGGCATGATAGGATTTAAGTTTAAACACTTAAAGAACAGTAACAGAGTGTTAACTAACCCAAATCATCTGGTCCGAGGACTACAGGCATGATAGGATTTAAGTTTAAACACTTAAAGAACGGTAACAGAGTGTTAACTAACCCAAATCATCTGGTCCGAGGACTACAGGCATGATAGGATTTAAGTTTAAACACTTAAAGAACGGTAACGGAGTGTTAACTAACCCAAATCATCTGGTCCGAGAACTACAGGCATGACAGGATTTAAGTTTAAACACTTAAAGAACGGTAACAGAGTGTTAACTAACCCAAATCATCTGGTCCGAGGACTACAGGCATGACAGGATTTAAGTTTAAACACTTAAAGAACAGTAACGGAGTGTTAACTAACCCAAAGTTTAAACACTTAAAGAACAGTAGGATGTACAGAATCAGCATGTTAATTGAAGGAAACGATCGTCTAATAATAGTACCTTTTGAGGTTATTTACATTCCAAGGACGTGGTACTACATGGTCATCCAGGTTTTCTAGGAAGTACGCCCCAATGCCAGCTCTTGAAGTGATACGATATGGCCCTTCCCAGTTGGGTCCTAGCTTTCCCCAAGCTGGGTTCTTCGCTGCACCAACAACTTTCCTGAGTACCAGATCGCCAGGTTCTAGTGGCCTTAACCTCACGTTAGCGTCGTAACCCTGCCTAAGCTTTTGCTGATAATGTGCCAGTCGAACCATTGCATTTTCCCTCCTTTCATCAATCAGATCCAGATCCCTCTCTAACTGCTCGTTATTGCTAGCTGGGTTGAAGGAACTGGTCCTCAAGGTTGGGAATCCAGTTTCCAAAGGTATGACGGCTTCAGCTCTGTAGGTCATTGAGAAGGGGGTCTTTCCAGTAGATCTGCGAGGCGTGGTTCTGTAAGTCCAAAGCACATGTGGCAGTTCTTCTACCCATTTACCCTTCGCGTCGTCCAGCCTCTTTTTCAGGCCATTCACTATGACCTTGTTGACCGCCTCTGCTTGCCCATTACCTTGGGGGTAGGCAGGTGTGGAGTATCTATTTACAATCCCCAGCTCGCTGCAGTAACTCCTGAATGCTTTGCTATCGAACTGTAGGCCATTATCCGAGATGAGAGTGTGAGAAACTCCAAACCGAGTGACAATGTTCTTCCACACAAACTTTTGAACGTCAGTGTCCCTGATATTGGCTAACGGCTTTGCTTCGACCCACTTGGTGAAATAGTCTGTACCGACCAGAAGGTACTTCTTGTTCCCTACAGCTTTAGGGAACGGTCCCACAATGTCCAAGCCCCATTGTGCGAAAGGCCATGGACTAGATAACGGGTTGAAGGTTCCCCCAGGTTGATGAATATTTGGGGCGAAGCGCTGACATTGATCACACTTTCTAACATACTCCCGGGCTTCTTTCTGCATGTTCGGCCACCAATAACCTTGAGTGATAGCCCGATGAGCCAAAGATCTTCCTTCCGTATGGCTTCCACATATTCCTTCATGCAATTCTTCTAACAATAACTCAGCCGATTCAGGATGCACGCATAGCAAGTATGGTCCCGAGTAGGAGCGCTTGTACAGTCTCTGGTCTTCGGATAGCCAGAACCTAGTCGCTTTCCTTCGAATTTTATCTGCTTCCCCTCTTTCTTCCGGCAAGATGTCCTCTTTTAAGAATTTAACTATGGGGTCGATCCAGCAGAGGCCAGTCCTAACTTGATAAACCTGAATTACATTCTCCTCTGTCTCTGTTGGTCTATGCAAGTCCTCAACAAGAATAACTCTAGGCAAACTTTGAGCCGAAGAGGTGGCAAGCGTGGCCAAAGAGTCGGCATGTGCGTTACCACTTCTAGGGATGTGCATCAAACTAAAAGAGTCAAATTCTGACTGCAGGCACTTAACTCGACTCAGGTACATCTGCATCCTTTCGTCTTTCGCCTCGAACTCGTCTTGTACTTGACCCACGACTAACCTTGAGTCCGAGAACAATTCCACCGACTTACCTCCCATCTTTCGGACCATAGCCATCCCCGTCAGCAGGGCTTCGTACTCTGCCTCATTGTTCGTTGCCGAGAAGTCCAACCTCAACGACTTTTCGATGATTATTCTTTCAGGGGATATTAACACTAGCCCCACTCCCGAACCCTTTTGATTAGCAGCACCGTCTACGTAAACTTCCCAACGAGAGGCGTCTCGCTGAGAAATCATGCCAACTGATTTTTCATCCATGTCCGACATGGGCATCACCTCTTCTAGTTGGGGTTCCGTGAACTCAGCCACTAAGTCTGCAAGGACCTGGCCCTTGACCGATGTGCGGGGCATATATTTGATATCGAAAGTCCCTAAGATCGTACCCCACTTGGCAATCCGCCATGTGTAATCGGTACTTCGGAGTACGGCCCTGAGCGAGAGTTGAGTGAGGACAATGACAGTGTGAGCCTGGAAGTAATGTGGTAGCTTTCATGTGCCGAGTACCACTGCTAGGATTGCCTTCTCCAAAGGCAAGTAACGGACCTCGGCCTCATGCAGTGACTTGCTTACATAATAAATTGGTCTTTGCACGCCGCAGTCTGATCGTATCAACACCAAGCTCACCGCACAGGGAGCTACGGCGATGTATGCGAACAATACCTCGTCTGGCTCAGGTCTGGACATGATTGGTGGCCGGGCCAAATAATCTTTGGGCTGCTGGAAGGCCAAAGCACACTCTTCAGTCCATTCGAATCCCTTCCACTTGCCGAGAAGTGAGAAAAAGGGGCGACATCTGTCCGCCGATCTGGAGATGAATCGATTCAGGGCAGCAGTCATCCCAGTCAGTTTCTGGACCTCTTTGGGATTCCGAGGAGCTCGTAAATCGTTGATGGCCTTTATCTGGTCGGGATTAACCTCAATTCCTCTGTAAGTCACCATGTACCCTAAGAACTTGCCGGACCCCACCCCGAATGAACATTTGGATGTGTTCAGGCGCAGCTTGTACTTCCTTAGGACTTCAAAGGTACTTTCCAGGTCCTTCACGTGCTCAGCAACAACCTTGATCTTTACCACCATGTCATCTATATAGACCTCGATATTTCTACCCAGCTGTGCCTCGAACATCCTTGTCATCATTCTCTGATAGGTGGACCCCGCATTCTTCAAGCCAAATGGCATCACCTTATAGTGGTAGTTACCGATAGGGGTGACGAAGACAGTTTTCTCCTGATCCTCCAAGGCTAGTGGTATCTGGTGGTAACCTTGGAAGGCGTCCAAGAAGCTCATCCGAGGATGGTCGACGGTGGCGTCCACTAGTTGGTCTATTTTTGGCATGGGGAAAGGATCTTTGGGGCATGCCTTATTCAAGTCAGTAAAGTCCACGCATACTCACCACTTCCCACTCTTCTTTTTTACCACCGCAGTATTTGCCAGCCATTCGGGATAGAAAACCTCCTTAATAGCTCCAACTTGTTTGAGCTTCGCTACTTCCTCTCTTACTGCATTAGCGTGCTCCTTGGATGGTCGCCGAGGAGGCTATTTCTTGGGGGTAACCAGCGGGTTTACCTTTAGGTGGTGACATATGAACTCCGGGTCCACCCCTGGGGCTTCGTAAGCGCTCCAGGCGAATACATCAAGATTCCTCTTGAGGAATTCTATTAACTCTTCCCTCTCCTGGAGAGGTAGCTGTGATCCGACTTGGAAGAACTTATCAGGATCATCTCCAATAGCCACTTTCGTTAGATCCTCACACCGAGCGCTTCCATTTGGACCTTCAACGGGCAATTCCCGAGACTTTAATTGCTATAAACCCCTTTCGGCCTTGGACGAAGACTCGGCTTCGGGCTCGTGTTGGACGGCAGCCACTAGGCACTGTCGGGCCGCAGATTGGTCTCCTCGGATCTCGAAAACCTGCCCTTCGGACGGGTATTTGACCTTCTGATGCAATGTAGAGGAAACAGCCCCTAGTGCATAAAGCCAGGGCCTGGCCACAATTGCCGTATAAGGCGAGTATACGTCCACAACAATAAAATCCACCTCTACCACCTCGGCTCTAGCCTACACCGGTAGGCGTATCTGGCCTTTTGGGGTGACTGCCCTCCCTTCAAAACTGACGAGGGGGGAGTTGTATGGTATGAGGTCCTGGGGTTTCAGGCCTAGCCCCTTATAGAGATCAGGGTACATTACCTCCACAGCGCTTCCCTGGTCCACCATCACCCTCTTCACATCGTACCCTCCAATTCTGAGGGTGATAACTAAAGCATCGTCGTGGGGTTGGATAGTGCCAGCCATGTCTTCGTTCGAGAACCCTATGACAAGCGGAGTGCTCGACCTAGCTCTCTTCGGAACTCTGCCTATATCCCCTGCTGATGGTTGGCCAACCGACATAACTTTCAATGGCCAGGACCCTGTTCTTCCTGGCGCGGTGAAGATGAGGTTAATAGTTCCTAGTGGCGGCTTTGGGGGATCATCCCTTCGTGGCCCTGAGCCAGTCTGCCCTCCTCGGCCGCTAAAGGGGTGCAAAAGATGCCTTAGCTTACCATCACGAACCAATTGGTCCAAGTGGTCCCATAGGCTCCTACAATCCTTCGTGGTGTGCCCATGGTCTTGATGGTACTGGCAGTAGAGATTGTGATTACGTCTCTCAGGATTTCCTACCATTTTATTCGGCCACCTGAAAAACAGCTCGTTCTTAATCTTCTCCAAAACTTGAGGTACTGGCTCTTTAAACACAGTGTTGACCGTTTGAGGATTGGTCGACCCCGGTTGTCCAGCGAAATCTCTACGCTGTTTATTGCTGTTGTAGCGATCCGACCGGAAATCCCTCCTCTCCTGGGGGATGGCTTTATCTTTTCCCTTCCCTTGTTGCTGATCCTCTTCAACTCTCTTGTACTTTTCTATGCGGTCCATAAGTTGGCGCATATTAGTGACTGGTTTGCCAGATAAGGAGGTCCTTAAACCGTGATCAATGGGGAGGCCAAGCTTGAATGTGCTGAGGGCCATTGCGTCAGAGTTGCCCTCCATATCGTTAAACATCTCTCAGTATCTGTCTGAGTACGCTTTCAGAGTCTCGCCCTCGTGCATGCTTAGGGACAATAGTGAAGACAGGGGCCTAGCTACTCTTCGGCAGGTGACAAATCGCAAACCAAATGCCTGAGTGAGCTCTTTGAAGGAATTAATAGTGTTTGCCTTCAGGCTGTCAAACCACCTCATGGCAACTGGTCCCAGGCTGGAAGGGAAAACCTTACACATCAGAGCTTCATCTCTGGAGTAGACAGCCATCCTTTGATTGAAATGACTCACGTGCTCCACGGGGTCTCTTTTACCACTGTAGATGGTAAACGTTGGTTGATTAAAACGCCGAGGGAGTCTTGCCTCCTCAATTCTGCGAGTAAAAGGTGACCGAGAGATCTGATTCAAGGCCTCGTTCATAGCATCGTTCCCTACGCCTCCGCGTGATGGGCTTCTAGATCGCTTTTTGCAATGAGGCTCTTCTTCATAGGAAAAGGATTCACTGACCGGCATTCGAGATTTCTGCTGATAAGTGACGTCCTGCTCGTCGTCCGAGTCATCGTCTGAATATGAGGAAATCCGTTTCCTCTTTGCATGGCGCAGCTCTCTCTTCAGCTTCTTAACTTCTAGTTGCAAGTCCCGATTCTCCTCTACGTGGGACACGTGACTTCCACCGTGCGACTGGCTTTGACCAGTATGCACAGTGTGCACACTACCCTCACGATTCTGCCTTCTTTCCAAGTTAAGAAATGGGTCGGCATACTGGGATGCTCTAGACTCTGCTTGTTGTTGACTTCGTTCCGCCATCACCAACGGTTGTTTTCACTCCTGCACAAGCTCTCCCTACAGACGGCGCCAATTGTAAGGTCCGTTTTTGTAGCTCAAGCCCACTAAGCGTGGAATAGGAGCCCAACAGACCCAAAACAATAAATTTGTAGAGCGTGGATAAAAGAACTGGGCTGGGTATGAATTAAACAAGAGTTGATGGTAGCATAGGCAAATAATCTGGCATGCAATCACGTAAAAACCATGAAGAACTAAAGGTCCGAAGAGGGATTTTGTTGAATGTTCTTAGATTACAGGTTTCAGAGCTACAGTAAAGTGATTTTCTGTTCTTCTTCCTTTTTCTTTTCTCCCCTGCTATCAGGGGTTCTCCTCCTTTATATAGCATCTTCCTAATCATCCTAACCCTCCACTTGTCTTCCATCTGTTAACATACTTAAGTAAGGATCATGTCAAGCTCCTCCTTTAGCTTCTTGTGAGTGGCGTTAGGTGATGCTTGCACTGTTCAGGGGTCCTCTCCACATAAATGCGGCCAGAGAAGTTGCTGCAGGGCATTAAATGCGGTGGTGGCAACTTTTCCTTGAGATATTTCTTCATCCTTATCATCCCCAGGAGTGCCCATAGTTTATCTTTGTCACTCAGATTGCCAGGGAGGGCACTCGGGCTTCCTGCACATGTATTTAACCAGAACTACTCATATTTGAGGAGTAAAACCTCTTCGGACAAAAGGTGACCTCTTCGGATTATACTTTTCGGCCATCTTTGGGCCTGATGCCTGCAGGAGAACAGTCCCAGCCCGCTATTGCTCTTCGGACGCAGATGCCATAAAGAACAGGGCCCCAGGCCCAATTGATAGATCTGGGCTTTTGCTCCCCCACAATATCCATTTATTTTTTTAAAAAAAAAACTTTTATAGTCTAAATTCTAAAAGGAAAAAGAAAAAATCTAAACCCTAACACTCTTTCTCCCTCACAGCCACTCCACATTCTTTCTCCCTCTCTCTCAATTTCTCTATTTCCTCTTCATTTTCCTATCAAAATTTTATTTTCCTCCAAACACTGCTTAACCTCTCAAACTGTACCATAAAACGAGCTCCACAACTTGGCCTTGTGGTTTTTCTTCTTCTATTTCTTTGAGTGGGCATCATCTCCTTCACTTGTTATTGAACTAGGTCGACAGCAGCTTTCTCGACGAACTCGCTAGATGGAGGCTTTTTATTCATGGAGATCAATTAAGCCACAGATCACGATGGCCTTGTTCGTTTTTGTAAAAATTGTATCCTTTTTTTTTTTTTTTTGGTGGTAAAAGTTGCATTTGGTTGCTGAGAAAATTTAGGCTTGGGAAAAGAAAATATAAGAAATGATATGGAGGAAGATGTTCTTCACTTTCAGTATTTTTCATGCTATTTTTTTGTTTTAATTTTTAATTTTTGCTTATTTTAGCAATTTCTAAGACAAAGATTGTAGTGAATTTTTCTCTTAAAACTCACTTATGTATTATTGTGTTAGACTTGATTATTTTGTTTTTAGTATGAGGTTGAGAAATTTTGAGTTGTTGAATGGATAATGTTTAAATAATATAAATTTAATCAAGTAATAAATGAGTTAATGGGTAATTATATACCCGACCTATTTAGGACCCAATCCAAAATCTACCAAACCCGCCCAATTGCCACCCCTATTCTTGAGATACACAATCAATTTGGCAAAAGTGGCACCACGAATGCATATTCATGTTTTTTGTTCTAAGCTTTGGCAACTGTTTTGTCAATTTGCAGTATTTTCATATGGCTGCCATGGTTGGGTGAGATTCGGTGTCCTAATTTTGGCTTCTATTTGGTTTTGTTTCTCTTACTACTAAATTTTGGCATTGTCACAAAAATAAAATAAAATATAAATCTCACATTCCATATAACCTTTCAACCTTAAAAGTTGAGTTGTTGAAAATTTGCAAAATTGCATTGCAAATTTTATTATCTAGCAGTTGGATGTGAGATCTTCAGTAAAGTATAAAAACATATGCTGAATATAGTATAATTAACCTTACTTTAAATAAAATGTAAATAAATTCAAACTTCCACAAATAGAAAATTGCGCAAGTGAAAATTTTGCTTACTTTATGTCTAATTAACAATAACATGTCATTGAAACAATTTCTTCCATCTGAATACGTACCATTGTCTTCCTGTTCCCTTTAATAAAATGCTTGAGAAGCTGCTTGCTAGAATTTCTGTTGGACCCAATCATATATCTGATCAACTAATTGACAAATCTTTTTAAACAAGCTACATACTGCATCGAGTACTAAATTAGCTGTGTAGTAAACACACAGATAAATTAGTTGGTACAAATGATGTAACTCTAGGATCAGGATTGGGCATAAATTAACCATGAATAGCCAAAAGGGAGAGATGATTATTGTGAAGAGTAGCTCAATAGCAATAATTCCAGAAACTAGACAAATGAACCTCAATATGGAAAGGTATCCAGCATCTTGAGGTTGTAGTTTTATCCCCATATATGCAATGTGATGGACAATTGTAGTCATGAAGAATAGCAAGATGATAGCAAAATGTGTATGAAGTGGCAAGACGCCCAAGACTTGAAAGTGTAAAGCAATTAATGCAGTTGGAAACAAGGCAAGTTCACCAACAAGTGAGTGAAATGCTTCAATGAAAGAGAGTGCTTCATCACTGGCACATACACAAAAAAGAAACCCTTTAGCTTTAATATTACTTTTTTGCCCAAACATAAGAAAATCAGAATCCACTTAACTTTCAAAAATATAAAAATAAATAAATCCCTCCAGCTTTATTAGGTTTCTCTCCCAAACATAAGAAAATTAGAATCCACTTAACTTTCAAAAATATAAAAATAAATAAATCCCTTTAGCTTTATTAGGTTTCTCTCCCAAACCTACCGCAATGAGTGCAATTCAATATGAAGAGATGAAGAAGCCACTAACAATATTATTTCATTCACCCTTACTACAAGAATTAATCTTTAACAATTTGTCTCATCAAGAATTCATAAAATTCAGTATTTATATGTATGTGTGACTGTGCAGTTGTGATTTTGTAACGATTGAAGACATTCAATAAGCCATAGGTCTAATATAAGATTTACTGTTCCTCATCCATGAATTAGTGTTGATGTTGAAATCTAAAAAACAACAATCAAGCCTTAGTCTCAAAACTTTGGAATTGGCTAGGGATCCTCAACAAACTAATCAGGGATCCTCATTTGTAATATTCATCCATTTTTGTAAAAATTTCTAACCCTAGTTTTTTTATATTCATTTTATGTGTTTTTTCGTCTAAAAAGTGCTTTTCTAATGGCAAATGGAGAGGTAGCTTACCGAAGCCTAACGGAGCTAATCTCAATTGGGCAAAGTGCTATAACTTCTGAACCATGGGCAGGCAAGGTAAAAATAGGCCTAATCTCAAGTGGGTTACTTGTAATTACCCCAAAAATACCTCTACTAAAATTACTTCATAGAACATTGCTGTCATAAAGGCCAATCTGAAGAATGCATAAAAAGAAATTTTCTTGGTTGTGAGAATCTTGAAAGCAAAAGGAAGATTAGAAGTAGAGATTTCCATTGAAAATTGCAGGTATATTTGAAAGAAACTAAAGAAAATGTATGAGGCAGATTTGAACTATGGTTTTCCTCATAAAGGAGATCAGTCAATGCCACTAAGTTACAAGACTCTTGGCATTCAAAGTAAATCGTATTAGAAGTGATGAACCTCCTATAGTTAAAAGACACGCACAAACCTAGAGCTTGGGCTTTCTAGGCTAAGTTTAGTGAAGGCTGACATCATGGATATATGATAATTCAATAACACAACCAGGCCTTGCTAACATAAAAATCGTAAAGGAGCCCAACCCTTGGGCTGCATTTGGGAACATGTATTTAGATTTAGGATTTGGATTTCAAATCAATCAAGGGATTTGGAAATCATTATTTTGCAATTCATGGGTTTTAATCCCTTGTTTTGGATCATTTATATGGTTAGAAGTATTTGAATTATTTCCATTAGTGGGTGAAAAAATAGAAGTGAAAGTTACATATTAATCAAAGAACAAAAAAATAAATGCTATTTCCATTTATGGTTACATAATCTAAAGTAACATAACTTTCTAGTGAAAAAAGTCATAATTAATATATAATTGTAATGTGTAAGATACAAATAAATGTTAATTCTTAAGAAAAAAATTTGTCACAAACCCCATTCAATCAAACAAATAAATCAACTTAGCCAATTTTCAATAATTCAGCATCTGATCCCCCCTCCTCCCCATCAAAAACAAAAACTAGGAGTTCAACATCAGGGGCTTAAACTCTAGTCAAAATCTCAAGCATTGACTATCTTAAACCAACAATCATAACAAGAAACCCAACTGGCAAAGGAATAAAATCCATCTCTTCTTCCTCATTTTTGCATCTCATTCACACTATGTTTTTGTTGGATGCACAAATCTTGTCTATCATTGGCCTTAAATATCAGAGAAGATTGAAAAACTTAAAAGAAAACATAAAACCATGCCAGTACAGAAAAAAACCTTTTCCCCTTTCCTTCCTGCTAATTTTTATACTAATCAGAATATGCCCCAACAATGATAATGGGCAACTCTTTTCTTAAATCTTCAAAGAGCACAAAAACAACCAAGCAAAACAACACATACCCCCTTCCCCCCCCAACAATGATAATGGGCAACTCTTTTCTTAAATCTTCAAAGAGCACAAAAACAACCAAGCAAAACAACACATACCCCCTTCCCCTTGAAAGGGGAAATTATGACTATTTGATAGAGAAATTATGTGGAGTTTTATGGTTTTCATAGGTACGAGTTAGGGCTTAACTTGGGGTTATATAGAAGAGGAAAAAGATAGAAATTAACAGTGCTCAGAATTGACACCAGAATTTAGCTCGTAGGCTTGTTCCTGCACAAAGTTTGGTAGTGGGCAAAAATACTTCTTCTTTTTTTTTTTTGGATAAGTAAGAAAGATGCATATTCAAAAAGCTACTTTATGCATGAAAAGCACAAAGCAGACCAGAAATTACAAAGAAGAAAGAACAAAGAAGAAAATTAATTACAAAAAAGGTGAGAACTAAGCTACTTGGCTACAACTTATTTTGAATTTTGAAGTAATAACAAATTCATCTTCTATGGCTGCATCAAACCCCTAAAGAAAAGTGACTCTATAAGTAAAACATACCATGAATTGAGAAATAATTAAGAAACCCAATTCATATAAAACAAATGTAAAATGAAAATGGACAGCCCAAAAAAGAAAAATTCAATTATTCATAGCCTCTAAAGATAAACATGCCTTCCATCTTCAACCAAACCAATAAGTTTAACAATTACGCATCAATAAATATCATAGACCTAAGATGTTTAACTAACCCTTCTAAATAATCCAAAATTATGCATATCCAGAACTGAAGCTAACCCCTAAGCACAATGAGCTTTACAGCCACATATACAAACATATTTATACAAGAACCCAAATTTGTTTGGTAGGCGATAAAAGAGCTACCAAAATTGAAACCTCCAATCTGATCACTAAATTAAAAGCGCAATTAAAGTTGAAACTCATAGAAAACAAAAGGCAATAAATCAATTATTATGAAACAAAAATTGATCCAAGTAACAATCAAATTTGCAAAATTGAAAAACGAAGGAAGAGAGAGCCTAAAGCTAGAACCCAAACCTGTTCAGTCTGTTATAAATAGCTTCCAAAATTGAAACCTTCAGTCTGATGGCTAAGTCCAGAGCCGCATTTAGGCTGAAACTTGTAGAAAACGGAAGATAAAAAAATTAATTATTAAATAAAAATTGATCCAATCATCCAAGTAAGAATAAATTAGGAAAAAAAAAAGACAAAGGAATAGAGCTAATAAACCTAGAAGCCAAACCTGTTCAATTGGCCATAAAAAGCATTCAAACGAGGGATTTGGGTTTGGATCCAAACTCTTAAATTCACGTTTCTTAACATGCCATTTTATGGCATCCCAGACCTCAAACAACAAAACGGTTGACACCAATTTCGCAGCAGCGAAGCTGCTCACAACGCTTCTATCCGCTGCCGAAGCCATACCTATCAATTGTTATTAGAATTTGACGGTTGACACCCATGGCAAATTTGCTCGAAACAAAGAAAGTACAAGCTCTCCTTGTTGGAAACTTGAATGGTACGTGACTAATAACCATATCCATAAACGGAGAGCGAAGGAGGTAGAGAGGAGGAAGATAAGGGTTGTGAAAGAAGAGAGTGGAGAAGTCTTTAGGCTTTGATCGCAAACCCATTTTGGTAAGGTCAAGGTTTCTCCAAAATGAAAATGCTTCCAAACTCTTTTTAGTATATTTGAAGTAACATGAACACCTCAAATTTTCCCTCAAATAAGATGTTTACTCTTCGTCAATAATTTTTTAAAAAACATAATTTTGCAAGAAAAATTTAAAATTCAATCATTTGATTAATGATATAATTAATAATTTTTTATTTTTTTTAAATTTTACCAGTACAAATGATATAATAATAGCTTACAATTCAACTTTCATTAAAAAAACAAAATAATACATCAAATAAAATAAGAAGGAAAAACTTCACTTAATATCTTTTTATTAGATGTAAATTTTGACAAATCTTCCGTTAGATTACATTTTCTTTTTACATTTTCAATGTTTGCAAATTTTTTAAAAAATAAAAAATTAATAGCTATGTTATTAAATATTTAAATTTCAAGTTTTTTATTTTCTAAAATTATGCATAAAGATTAAGTTAATAGGTTGGATAATAAATGAAATCCATTTGACACAAATTTTTACATATATGTTAATAATATAAAAAACATGCAATCCAATAATTAAATTATCAAAATATGTAATTAAGCTAATTTTTTAAATGGGAATTGTGGCATTAGGCAACAAATAAGTTTATAGTCACAAACTTGGGTTGGTTCAGTTGGCAAGGCTCGAACGTTTCGCTCAAAAGGCTTAGGTTCAAGTTTCGCTACCAACAATCTTCCTTAGTGAACGATCTATAAGTCCAATATAAATCCTCTTTGAGGTTTGCAGTTTTGCCTAGCCTTGGTATGAGGTAGTCTTCCCTCACCTAATCTTTTTTTCTACCAAAAAAAGAAAAGTTTGTAGTCAAACTGTGGGTTTTAGTTGCAGTTAGCTCAATTAGTAAAGTCTCTTGTCATCAAATAAGAGATCTCTAGAATTCTATCACCGCCTACACTAAAAACCAATTAGTGTCTTTATCTAATGATAAAAGGCACTTATCAGGAGTGGACGTCATAGGTTAAAACTCTACCTCTCAAAGAAAAAAGTTCATAGTCAAACTTTGTTTGGAAATTAACCTTTTTTCTATTGGTAATGAGAATGTTTGTTAATTTTTCTTAGAGAATATGGAAAAAAATTTGGGATTTCAAATATTCTTCAACTTTCTTAGAGATAGAGAAAGAAAGAGAGTGTGTCCATTTGGAAGCATCTTATCTAGCTTTTTGCTAAAAAAAAATGATCAAAGTGTGCTAAAATATATATATACTTTGAAAAATTGAGAAAAAAAAAAATGAAGTTTTAAAAAACTGTACATAAAAACTAAAAAGCTAAAAACTGAACTTATAAGCTCAAGCCAAACTCTTAAAACTATAGTGGTTGGTTGTTTGCATAAATTAAATAGAAAAGCTTTTTTAGTAAGATCTGTTATGTGTGAGAGAAAGAGAAATACTTGCGAAGAATGAGTAGAATGACTGATGCATATAAAAAAACAAGAAGTGGGTAAAGGTGGTGGCGATGTTGGTGGTGTGGTATTGTGGCTTATGAGTAATATTACAGTTAAAAACTATTTTACAATATTTTTACAAACTATTGATGTGGCCAACTTTTTATTGGTTTCCATTTAGGCCTACTATTAACATCACTTTTTTATTTACCAATGATCACTCACCACATCAGCAGTTAGTAAAATTTTTTGTAAAAAAGTTTGTATCTTTAGCATTACTCGTGGCTAATTACTGGTTGATTGCTGACTTGGAAGGGTTTCACTTCTATGATCTAACACAAGGTGAGTTTATGTGAAAGTTACAAATAATCCATCATAATTTGCCAAGAAAGTGCCACAAAAGTTGAGATTTTTTTTTTTTTTTTTTTAATTCACACTTTCAAATATTTTATTTATTTTGATATTTTATTTTTAAAGTTATTAATGTGCCTTTTTTTTTTAATAACAAATAGTTAAAAATAATAGAAATCAAATTGATTAAAAAAAAATGAAAGCGATCCCAAAATTATAATTTCACCGATTTCCAATTTGTTGGCCACATATGCTAACTAGTATGGGAAATAGAGACAAGAATTCAGTTGGGAGACTTTAAGGGTGTGTTTGGTAGAGTGGATTTCAGGGAGAATGAAAAAAAAAAAAAAATGAAGAGGGAAAACTTTTTGGAAGGTGTTTGGTTGGGAGGGGGAGGGGGAGGGGGGAAAGAGATAGTGGGGCCGAATGTTTTCTTCCTGGGCCCATTAAAAAGTTTTCTTTCCAAAATGGAGAGAAAAGTTGGGTGGGGGGAAGTCTAATGGGTAAAATGATGAAAATGCTTGCTTTTTTTTTTTTTTTTCCATCTTTTTCTTATTCCTCCAATTCCAGTTTTAAGTGTTTTTTTTTTTTTTTTTTGTGCTCATTATTATTGTAGGGTTGGTATTTGTGGCCCAAGCCCAAAGACAATTAATTTGTAGAGTATGGGTGAAAGAGCTAGATTAAGTATTGGATTGATTACAACGGATCACAGCTTTCAAACACAAGCTAACATTAATTTGCACGTAAACTTTGATAATCCGAAGAGCTACACTATTTGTTTTTCTGATGAACAAAAATCTTAGGGTTACAACCAAGTTTCATCCCCTCCCCCCCTCTTGTTAGGAGCTTCCTTGCTTTATATAGTCACTCTTGCCCTCATCTCCATCGTCCACGTGTTCCTCATCTGTGAGTTTGTTGAAGTACATGTCACGTCAGGCATCTTCTTTTAGCTCTGTGTGAGTGGCAGTAGGTTAGGATGCACTGTTCAGGGGTCTTCTCCACATAAATGCGGCCAGAAAAGTTGTTGCAGTGCATTAAATATGGTGGCAGCAACTTTCCCCTTAGATATTTCTCCATCCTTATCGTTCCATAGCATGCTCAGAGCTTATCTTGATCAGGTGGAGTCCTCGGAAGGTCATTCTGGCCTTTCACACATTCAATTGATCTATGATATGGCGTCAGAGGATTACAACCTCTTCGAACAGGAGATATCCTCTTCGGACTATGATAATTCTTCCTCGTGAGGGTCCCACTTCCAGCCGGGCTCTGCCTTTTCCATCTTCCTCTTCTTGGTCGCAAAATAGCCCTCCTATGGGCCTTCGGCCCATTACGTTGGGGCGGGCCCTTTTTCCCCCACAATAGCCCCTTAAAATTTTAGTTTTTCTCTCGCATCCGAGAAGAAAAGGTAAGATTTTGATTTGCCACGCGGAAAAAAAAGAAGAAGATAAAAATAAGAAAAATTAATAAATTTAGAAATGGAAAGTCATAAATACCCCCGTTTACACGCGCGAGGGTATAGAGACGCGCGCCTCATTATTGCCACTGTAAATCCCATATTCCTAAAGCGCTGTATCAATCACTCCAGGCGGCTCTTTGTCTTTTGCATCCAACGGCGGGTTGTTGATCAAACGGCCAGGGTTTGCCTTCGGGATTTGGGTGGAATGAATGACACCGCTTCATCTGTCTCCGTATATAAACCTCTGAAGGAGGTTATTTTTCTTTACTTTACACATTCTCAAAGTACCCAGAGCATTCTCAGAGCACCCAGAGAGTTCCTTCCTTCGAAAGCCTTTCACGCCTCTTCGGATTCCTGCGTTTTCTGCCTTCAAGATCTACAAAGAGCTCATTTTGAGTTTAGGGATCTCATTCCAATCTTGTTTGTGTAAGTTTCGGCGTCTCCTCATCCTTTATTTTCTTCTCGGCTAACCTTTTCTCCCCTCAAAACCATTCTTCTGTTCATTGCTTCAGTCATTCTCTTAGAAATGGGCAAATTCCAATATCTCGTCGATAGTCCGGCACTGATAGAGGAATTCAAGAGAAATTATAATATCCCGCGGGGGGTATATCTGAGGTATTGTCCTCCAGAGAGAGTATTATTGGCCCGAAGAGAAGGAGAGGTCATAGTTCCCATGATAGCCTTCATTAAAGGGGGAATGACCCTCCCAATGGGCTCCATCACCCTAAACTATCTCCGCAACCACAGGCTCTCTCCTGAGCAGTGCGCGCCCAACACCTTTAGGATACTAGGGGCCTTCGATGCCTTGAATGAGCAATTAGGACTAGGGCTAACTTGGCATGACTTAGCATACCTATATGAGTGTAAGGGGCATGATACTATCTCAAATCCCGCTCCGACGTAGTTAGACTATTCTCCTGCCTTCCCAAATCAAATAAAGGGATGAAAGACGACTACTTGATCGTTTCGGGCGCATGGCATGACGGTCTACATTGTCAGACCAAGCCAGGAGAGCCAGGTGTGCCTTCTCGGACTTAGGGTCTCTAACAATAGTCTTAGGGCTTTCATTCTCCATAGTTGCTTCTTTTTTATATTATCCTGTATTTGTTTTCTAACCCGATTGGTTTGCTTGTTTTACAGATAAGGTGCATACTGCTCCTCAACTCAGCCTTATTAACGCCCCCGCCCTCAACTATCTATTACGCTCGGAGATATTCGTCAGCGAGGACGGATAACTGAGGTCCATTCCTCTCATACTCGGTTATACACCCAAAAAAGCCGACATCCAACCAGCAGGTAATGCCATCACCCAAGGTGATTACCGGTTGCAACGTATAGACGTTGCTTGGAAAAATTTTTTGGCCCCCTACGACCTCGCACCTGTTCCACACCCCAACCCCCAGGGCGTTTTGCTGCTAATCCGACCAGTTCAACAAGTCCCCCTTGAACCGTCGGTCGCAAGAGAAAGGGTCGGCTCCTCATCCACTTCACTAGAGGAGCAAATTGATAAGTTCAAATTTGAAGGGGACACTGAAGGAGAGGTCCAGATAATACCCTCTTCAGATTCCGAGGAGGAACCTGATAGGCAATCTTGCATCCGACCACCCTTGCTGTTGACTACAGTCCCTGAGGACTCTTCGGAGGAAGAAATGTCTGACCTAAAACTCCTCCTGAAGAAAAGGGGCAACAAGGCTGAGGTTAAGGGGACGGGGACCTCTCGGCCGGCGGTGAATCTACCTCCACCTCCTCCCCCACCACAGGTTTCCGATCCGGCTCTCAAACCGATATCGGATCTAAAGAAGAAGAGACCAATGGAGCCTGAGGAGAGGGAGGTGGTATTACCACCAAACGCTAAGCAGCAGAAGGTGGGAAAGGACCACCGCAACAAAAGGGCCTCCTCTGTAGAGAGCAGAGAGGAGCCCCCAATGGCTGACGTGCGCCGAGGGCAACGTATGTGGTCTCCCAGGTTAGAACTTGATGGCGTCCCTTTTTCCTGGGAGACCTCGGTCAGGAATTATGACGGGGGTAGGGCTGGCCTTATAGCCGAAGCGTTGCAGCAACCATTGCTCCTCCCCCGAGACATGGAGTCATATAGGCGTTTCAGCTAGTATGAACTCTTTACGTCCTTGAAGAGAGACTTGGCCATGGTAAGCATACTCATTCAACTCCTCGGTCGTTTTATTAATTTTCTATGTTTATGTGCTAACACTATTACCTTATTTATTCAGATCACCCAGCAGGTCTTCGTGGCCGAAGAATGGAACCGCAAGGCCTATGTGGAAGCCCAAGCAGAGGCCCAGGCTAGGTCCGAAGCGGAAAGGGCCCTGGGTAGCCTAAAGGACGAGGTCTCTCAGATCTCGGACCAGCTAAAGGGAGTGACCCATGAAAAGGATAGCTTCCATGCTGGTCTTAGAAATGCTGAGACCCAGGCCGAAGTCCAACGCAAGCTACTGAACGAAGCTCAGAAAAATCTGGCAGCCGAGAGAGAGCTTGTGAAGGAGCTTCATACCGAGCTACTGAAGGCTAAGGAGGCTGCCAAGGAGGCTCGGAGGGACGCCCAGCTGGCTAAGGAGGCGACCGAGGCCGAAAAGAAAGCATCCTATCAGCTGGGAGTGGAGACTACGGAGAAAGGTCTAACCGAGCAATTCGCTTCGGTCGCTCGGGATTATTGTGACCTGACCTGGGGCAAAGCACTGGATGTTGTTGGAGTGCCTGCTGATTCATAGCTGAGATTGCCAGAGAACATCTTTTATGATGAAGACATCTGACAGCTTCCAGAGGCTGATGCCCCTCCTCCAGCACAACTCCCAGAGGCCTCGGAGCAGCCTTTGGTTGATCCAGCTCCCCCAGTCATCCTTGAGCCTACCAAGGATTCCAACCTTCTAGGTGATCAGGCCCCTTCTACTAAGCCACAACAGGAAAAGGACGAGGTCTTGGAAGGAGAGAAAATGTCCTCGGATCCCCAAGACCAAGCTTCAACAAAAACTTAGGCTTTAGTTGTTTTGTTGTTACTTTTTTTTTTTTTGTTCCCCCCTTACTGTAGGGAGTTGTAAACTATCTTACTTTGATTAATGAAACAGTTTTTGTTTTAACTTTGGTGTATTTGTTGCATTCTGTATGACTTTCTTTTGTTACAAGTAATTTCACTTTGTAATTATAGCCATAGAGATAGACATAATTACTCTGCCTCGCTGACAATATATGCAATTAAAATTGGTTCCGAAGAAGGCAGTACATAGAGGTTAAAGCTAAAGGATAACCATACCAAATATTACAAAAATGGACAAATCCTTTTGCATGTATACTTAGGAAGGTTAACACAGGCTTAAAGTTGATATTAAACAGAGTCACTAATGCCAGGCAAGATTTATTCTAAGAATAACTTTGTATTAATAACGGTACAACAATATTAACTAACAATCACCTGGTCGGAAGATCACCAACATGATTGGGTTTAAACATTAGTATTTAGGGAACCAATAAGGAGTGTTAACTAACCCAAAATCATCTGGTCCGAGGACTTCAGGCATGATAGGTTTTGAGTTTTAACACTTGGAGAACCACTAAGGAGTGTTAACTAACCCAAGATCATCTGGTCTGAGGACTACAGACATGATTGGATTTAAGTTTAAACACTTAGAGAACAAATAAGGAGTGTTAACTAACCCAAAATCATCTGGTCCGAGGACTACATGCATGATTGGATTTAAGTTTAAACACTTAGAGAACAAATAAGGAGTGTTAACTAACCCAAAATCATCTGGTCCGAGGACTGCAGGCATGATTGGATTTAAGTTTAAACACTTAGAGAACAAATAAGGAGTGTTAACTAATCCAAAATCATCTGGTCCGAGGACTACAGGCATGATTGGATTTAAGTTTAAACACTTAGAGAACAAATAAGGAGTGATAAGTTATCATAATAAACAAGGGAACGATTCGATTAATAATAGTACCTTTTTGAGGTTATTTACATTCCAGGGGCGGGGTATTACATGACTCTCCAAGTCCTTTAGGAAATATGCCCTAATGCCTGCACATGAAGTGATGCGATATGATCCCTCCCAATTTGGTCCTAATTTTCCCCAGGCTGGGTTTTTCGCAGTGCCGACAACTTTCCTGAGTACCAAATCACCAGGTTCTAAGGGTCTTAGCTTGACCTTGGCGTCATAGCCCTGCCTAAGCTTCTGCTGGTAGTGAGCCAGCAGAACCATTGCATTTTCTCTTCTTTCTTCGATCAAATCCAATCTTGCTTCTAAGAGTTCATCATTGCTAGCAGGACTGAACAAGCTAGTTCTCAGAGTTGGGAAACCTGTTTCCAAAGGAATGACAGCTTCAAACCCATAAGTCATTGAAAAAGAAGTCTCCCCAGTAGATCTGCGAGGTGTAGTTCTATAAGCCCAGAGCACGTGTGGCAACTCTTCAACCCACTTTCCCTTTGCGTCATCCAGCCTCTTCTTTAAGCCACTAACTATGACTTTATTAACTGCTTCAGCTTGCCCATTCCCCTGAGGATAGGAAGGAGTAGAGTATCTGTTCGTGATCCCTAGTTCGCTACAATAACTCCGAAATGCGCTACTGTCGAACTGTAAGCCGTTGTCCAAAATGAGAGTATGAGGAACTCCGAAACGAGTGACAATACTCTTCCACACAAATTTTTGCACATCCACGTCTCGGATATTGGCAAGAGGCTCGACTTCTACCCATTTCGTGAAATAGTCGGTGCCAACTAGGAGGTACTTTCTGTTTCCTGCAGCCTTGGGGAACGGACCCACTATGTCCAAACCCCATTGGGCAAACGGCCATGGACTAGATAGTGGGTTGAGGACTCCACCTGGCTGGTGTATGTTCGGTGCGAATCGCTGACATTGATCACATTTCTTCACATAGTCATAGGCCTCTTCTTGCATGTTCGGCCACCAATATCCCTGAGTAAGGGCTTGGTGGGCCAATGATCTGCCTCCAGTGTGACTCCCACAAATCCCTTCATGCAATTCTTCTAGTAGCGACTCAGCCGCCTCTGGGTGAATACACAACAGGTATGGTCCCGAGTAGGAACGTTTGTATAACTTTCGGTTTTCAAATAGCTAAAATCTGGTGGCCCTCCTTCGGATCTTGTTAGCCTCCTTTCGCTTTTCTGGCAAGGTATCATCCTTCAAGAATTTGATTAGGGGATCCATCCAGCATGAACTTTCTCGAATCTGGTGCACTTGAAATGCATCCCCTCCTGTTCCAGTGGGCTCATGGAGATCCTCCACGAGGATAACTCTCAGAAAATCTTGATCCGAAGAGGTAGCTAATGTGGCCAAAGAATCTGCGTGTGCATTGCTACTTCTAGAAACATGTAGCAAGCTAAAAGATTCGAATTCCCTTTGCAGACGTTTGACTCGATTCAAGTATCATTGCATCCTTTCATCCTTTGCTTCAAACTCTCTTTGTACTTGGCCCACAACTAATCTCGAATCCGAGAACAATTCCACGACCTTTCCTCCCATTCTTCGGACCATAGCCATTCCCATCAATAGGGCTTCATACTCGGCCTCATTATTGGTCGCGCCAAAATCCAGCCTTAGCGATTTTTCAATGATGATTCCTTCTGGAGATGTCAAGACCAGCTCCACTCTAGAACCATTTCGGTTCGCAGCGCCATCTACGTACACTTCCCATCGAGCAGGATCTTGTTGAGAAATCATGCCAACTGATTTTTCATCCATGCCCCTCGTTACCGCTACTTCTTCCAAACTGGGCTCCGTGAACTCGGCCACCAAATCCGCAAGGAATTGTCCTTTGACTGAAGTGTGAGGCATGTACTTGATATTAAAAGCCCCTAGAATAGTGCCCTACTTGGCTATCCTCCCCGTGTAATCTGCACTTCGAAGTACTGTCTTAAGTGGGAGTTGCGTGAGCACCACGACAGTATGGGCTTGGAAGTAATGGGGCAATTTTCGCGTTCCAAGTACTACGGCCAAAATGGCTTTTTCCAATGGTAAGTATCTGATCTCGGCTTCATGTAGAGACTTAATTACACAGTAGACTGGCCTTTGTATGCCTTGATCCACTCTTATCAGCACTGAACTTACAGCGTGGGGGACCACTGCGATATAGGCAAATAAGACCTCATCTGGCTCAGGGCTAGACATAATTGGTGGCCGAGACAAGTAGTCTTTAAGTTGTTGAAAAGCCGAGGCACATTCTTCAGTCCATTCAAATCCCTTCCACTTGTTAATCAGCGAGAAGAAGGGCTTGCATCTGTCCGCGGACTTGGAGATGAATCGGTTTAAGGCAGCTGTCATTCTCGTTAACTTCTGGATCTCTTTCGGATTCTGAGGAGGCTACAGGTTTTGAATAGCCTTTATCTGATCAGGATTGACTTCAATTCCCTTGTGCGTTACCATGTAAACCAAAAATATGCCTGATCCCACACCGAATGAGCACTTTGACGTGTTCAAACGCAACTTATGTCTCCTCAGAGTTTCAAAAACATCATCAAGATCCTTCAAATGCTCATAAATAACTTTGCTCTTAACCACCATATCATCTATATAGACCTCAATGCTTTTACCCAGTTTTGATTCAAACATCTTGGTCATCATCCGCTGGTAGGTAGAACCTGCATTTTTCAGACCAAACGGCATCACTTTATAGTGGTAATTACCAATGGGGGTAACAAAGGCGGTTTTCTCCTGATCATCAGGGGCTAGTGGTATCTGATGATATCCTTGGAAAGCATCTAAGAAACTCATCCGAGGATGGCCGACAGTAGCATCTACTAATTGATCAATCTTCGGCATAGGGAAAGGGTCCTTAGGACAAGCCTTGTTCAAGTCTGTGAAGTCCACACAAACTCGCCACTTTCCACTTTTCTTTTTTACCACCATAGTATTTGCCAACCATTCGGGGTAAAAAACTTCTTTAATAGCCCCAGCCTGTTTGAGCTTTTGCACCTCCTCCTTGATTGCCTCAGCATGCTCTCTGGATGGCCGCCGAGGAGGTTGCTTCTTTGGTATACTCAGAGGGTTAACCTTCAAATGATGGCAAATGAACTCCGGGTCCACTCCTGGGGCTTCATAAGTACTCCATGCGAATACATCAATATTTCTTTTAAGGAACTCAACTAGCTCTTCTTTTTCTGACTGAGGTATCTGAGATCCGACTTGAAAGTATCTTTCAGGATTGGTCCCAACCAAAACCCGTATTAAGTCCTCGCATTTTACACCTTCATCCTGTCCCTCGACGGGTGACAACCGTCCCTTTAACTGCTATAGGTCTTCCTCCATCCTAGCCGAGGTTTCACCCTCGGGCTCGTGTCGTATGGCAGCCACCAGACATTGCCTAGCCGAGGATTGATCTCCGTGGATCTCACAAACGGTCCTTTCGGAAGGATATTTGACTTTCTGATGCAGAGTGGAGGAAACGGCCCCTAGCGTATGTAACCAAGGCCTGGCTACAATCGCCGTATAAGGGGAATAGACATCTACCACAATGAAGTCCACCTTAACTATTTCCGAGCCGGTCTGAACAGGCAACCGTATCTGTCCTTTCGGAGTAACTGTCCTTCCCTCGAAGCTGACCAGGGGAGAACAGTATGGAGTCAAGTCACCAAGGGTGAGATTCAGCCCCTTGAAGAGGTCAAGATACATGATCTCCACCGCGCTACCCTGGTCCACCATCACCCTCTTCACATCATATCCATCGATCCTGAGTGTGACTACCAAGGCGTCATCGTGAGGCTGAATGGTCCCAGCTTTATCTTCGTTCGAAAAGCCTAAAACTGGCGGTTCAGTCTGTCTAGGGCTCCTCGGATTTCGGTCAGCATCTCCTACTGGTAGCCGAGCCACCGACATAACCTTTGTCAGCTGGGATCCTGTTCTCCCTAGCGCTGCAAAAATGACATTAATAATACCTAATGGGGGTTTTGTAGAATCCCTCTTTTCGGATTCAGAATTCGGTTGACCTCCTCGGCCACTGGAGTGATGCAGAAGATGCCTCAACTTGCCCTCACGGACCAGTTGGTCCAAATGATCCCATAAGCTTCTGCAGTCTTTAGTAGCATGCCCATAGTCCTGGTGGTACTGGCAATAGAGATTATGATTGCGTCTTTCCGGATTCCCCACCATTTTACTTGACCATCTAAAGAATGACTCGTTCTTGATCTTTTCCAAGACTTGATGAACGGGCTCTTTGAACACTGTATTAACTACTTGAGCATTTGCTGAGCCTGAGTGCCCAGCGAAATCTCTCATCGGCTTATTGTTGTTATAACGATCCGACCTAAAGTCCTTCCTGTCTTGGGGGGTAACTTTATCCATACCCTTCCCTTGCTGCTGATCCTCTTCAACCCTTTTGTACTTCTCAATACGGTCCATAAGCTGGCGCATGTTAGTAACAGGTTTGCCGGACAAGGATGTTCTTAAACCATGATCAGTGGGGAGGCCTAGCTTGAACGTCTCTAAGGCCATCGTGTCAAAGTTGCCATCCATATCATTAAACATCTCCCAATATCTATCAGAGTACGCCTTAAGTGACTCGCCTTCACGCATGCTTAAGGATAGCAGAGAAGACAAAGGACTGGCCACCCTTCGGGATGTGACGAAACGTGAACCAAAAGCTTGAGTGAGCTCTTGATAAGAATCGATGGAGTCAGCCTTCAGGTTATCAAACCACTTCATGGCCATGGGACCAAGACTAGAGGGGAATACCTTGCACATCAGAGCTTTATCCCTGGAATAGATAGCCATTCTTTGGTTAAAATGGTTGACATGCTCCACAGGGTCGGTTTTGCCGTTATAAATAGTAAAAGTTGGCTGGTTGAAACGCCGAGGAAGCTCCGCCCCTTCGATCTTACGCGTGAAAGGTGACCTGGAGATCTGATTCAAGGCCTTACTCATGGCATCATTGCCCACCCCTCCATGCAGTGGTCCTCGAGGTTGCTTCTTACGAGGGTGCTCATCCTCATATGAAAAAGTTTCACTGATTGGAGTTCGAGACCGCTGCTCATAGGTGATGTCCTGTCCGTCATCCGAGTCGTCATCATGATGCGAGGCAGCACGTTTTCTTTTCTCATGGCGCAGCTCCCTTTTTAACCTTTCAATCTCTATTTGCATACTGTTTTTCTCTGTATGAGAAACGTGACTTCCGCCATGAGGCTGAGTTCGTTCAGTATGTGTAGTATGCACATTGCCTTCACGGTCTTGCCTCCGCTCCAAATTGAGAAAAGGATCGATATGCTGGGATGCCCCAGATTCCGCCGGTTGTTGCCCCTGTTCAGCCATGATCAACTGCTGCTACTTTCCCTTACACTCAAGCTCTTCCCACAGATGGCGCCAATTGTAGGGTTGGTATTTGTGGCCCAAGCCCAAAGACAATTAATTTGTAGAGTATGGGTGAAAGAGCTAGATTAAGTATGGGATTGATAACAACGGATCACAGCTTTCAAACACAATCTAACATTAATTTGCACGTAAACTTTGATAATCCGAAGAGCTACACTATTTGTTTTTCTGATGAACAAAAATCTTAGGGTTACAACCAAGTTTCATCCCCCCCCCCTCTTGTTAGGAGCTTCCTTTCTTTATATAGTCACTCTTGCCCTCATCTCCATCGTCCACGTGTTCCTCATCCGTGAGTTTGTTGAAGTACATGTCACGTCAGGCATCTTCTTTTAGCTCTGTGTGAGTGGCGGTAGGTTAGGATGCACTGTTCAGGGGTCTTCTCCACATAAATGCGGCCAGAAAAGTTGTTGCAGTGTATTAAATACGGTGGCAGATATTTCTCCATCCTTATCGTTCCATAGCATGCTCAGAGCTTATCTTGATCAGGTGGAGTCCTCGGAAGGTCATTCTGGCCTTTCACACATTCAATTGATCTATGATATGGCGTCAGAGGATTACAACCTCTTCGGACAAGAGATATCCTCTTCGGACTGTGATAATTCTTCCTCGTGAGGGTCCCACTTCCAGCCTGGCTCTGCCTTTTCCATCTTCCTCTTCTCGGTCGCAAAATAGCCCTCCTCTGGGCCTTCGGCCCATTATGTTAGGCCGGGCCCTTTTTCCCCCACAATTATTATTATTATTATTATTATTTTTGTGTTTGTGCTGGTTATATAAAAAAAAAAAAAAAATTTGAAATGTCTATGCACAATTTTTTTAATAAAAAAAAGTGTGTTACTATTTTGTTTTATTTAATGGGGATGTAATTATAAATTTATATCAACTTCATTTTCCCATCCTCTCATTTTTCTTCTCAATCAAACAAATAGGTTTTCCATCCTCCCAACCAAATACAAATGGGTGAAAACTAAGGGCCTCTTTGGTAGTAGATTCCAATCATCGTTGCTTAAAATTATATGAAAACTGTGGTTTAAAAAGTGTTGTTGAAACACATGTTTTTAGTGTTCATAAAACAAAAAATGTGTTTAGTACCTGTGGGGGGGAAAAGCCCAACCTTACGAAGTGAGTCTAGGGCCCTATTTGAGGATTACTGTGTGTCCGAAGAGAAGGAACCGGTTGAAATGGAGTTCATCTGGAAGAAAGATACCTGGAAACGAAGGAGGAGTACAATCCGAAGAGGTCACCATTGGTCCAAAGAGGTCTTACTCCTCAGATGCGAATAGTCTTGATCAATCAAACGTGTAGAAGGTCTAGATGATCTTCCTAGCAACTCCAATGATAAAGATAAGCTCTGGGTATGTTTGGAGACGATAAGAGCGAAGAAATATCTAAAGGAAAAGCTGCTACCACCGTATTAAATGCACTGCAGCAACTTTTTTGGTCCCACTTATGTGGAGAAGACCCCTGAACAGTGTAACCTCAGCTACCGCCACTCACAAAAAGTTAAAGAAGATACATGACATGACATATACTCAAGTAGGTACACAGATGAAGAACAAGTAGACGATGAGGATGGTGGGAAAGGATGCTATATAAAGAAGAAGGGCTCCTGATAAAAGGGGAAAAAAGAAAGAAAGAGAGAGGGGAGAGGAAAGAAAAGGCTTTACTATAGCTCTAAGAACTGTAATCACTATTCAATTCATCATAAACCTCTTCGGACCTCAATTCATTTCGTCTTTACATGTATCTTTATGCTGGTTTATACTTGGAGGTTGTAATCAACCGTTATTAATTCCATAATCAACCTAGCTCTGTCGTCCACGCTCTACAAATTTATTATTTTGGGCTTGGGCCATAAATCCTAACCCCACAGAACCATAGTTTAAATAATATATTTCAGTGTTTGAAAAATATAAAATATGTGTTTGGTATGTGTGTGTTTGATTTTTAAAAAGGCTGACACTGTGTACAAAATAATATTTTTTATTTGAGGAGAGTGAAGAAATCCATTTTATACTATTGCCCTTTTTTTCTCGTTAGTGTTCCTTCTTTATGGGTGGGACCCAAGGGTAAAGAGAGATGAGAGAGAAGGTTTGTCACATCAGGTGGGACCCATGGGTTTGAAGGTATTTATGGTGCTGCCACTAGAAAGCATTGTTTGTTGTTTAAAAATATGTCCTAGGTGATTTCAAAAAACATTGTTTAAAAACCATATTTTTAACAATATTGTTCAAAGTTCAAACAACACTGAACACAGATACCCTACCAAACACATGTTTTTTTTATTTTTTATTTTTTAACACCAGTGTTCAGTGTTTAAACACTGAACACTGGTGTTTAAAATCAGTGACCAAACGGGCTCTAAATTTCTTCTATCATTTTCCTATTTTTTATCCTTCCATTTTTTGGCCTTTTTTTTTTCTTTTTTTTTTCTTTTCTCTATTTTATCTCTAATACCATCTCATATTCTGCTAGCTTTGAAGTGAGCCTTAGGAGTCCCACAAATTCGATTGCAAAAAATCTAGTACCAAAAAAAAAAAAAAAAAAATCACTTTTGTCACAATTATTTTTGTGACAAACTGTGAATAGTAAAAAAAAATAATGGGTTCATATGAAAATAATAGGCAACTAATCATAGTAATTATGGTTTTTTATGTGGCAGTAAAATTACTCATAGGATAGCAAAGACTTTTAGATAGCAACTTCTTTTCTGCAACCACCCCTACGGGCAGTACCTCATATTTATTTGGCCAAAATAATTCCTAGTCCATAAATGACCTCAAAATATAGTGAAATACACCTCAAATGGTGGATTTCATTAACCTCTTCGTTACAAAGGAAAAGAGCTATCATTAGGAGTGGACGTTATAAGTTAAAACTCTCTCCCAAAAAAATATAAATAAATAAACCCATCTCTTTCGTCCTCCTTTTTTCCATCTCATCCCCACAACTTTTTTGTTTGATTCACAAGTCACTTCTATCATTGGTCATCTTTGCCTTTTGTCTTTTCTAATGGAAACACTCGGAATCCATAGATAAATAAAAATTCTGGTAACATAAAGACTGGAGATAATAAAGAAACCCAGTTCATATAAATAAAATGCAAAAATGAAATGGACACCCCCGAACAAAAGCAGAAAATAGAGTCAATGATAATCTATTACTCTCATAAAAGAAGTAACAATTACATATTAATAAATATCACAGACCAAATATGCTTTATAAATAGTTTCCTATGCATATCCAGAAGCTGACACCTAAGTTCGATTAGCTATACAAGCACATATACGTACATATGTAAACATATTTATACAAGAACCCAAACCTGGCCAATAGATGATAAAGAACTTCCAAAATTGAATCCTTCAGTCTGATTGCTAAATTCACCATCGCATTTGAGTTGAAACTGATAGAAAACAAAAGAAGAAAAAAGAAAAAAGAAAAAAAATCAAATTTTAAACAAAAATTAATCCAAGTTGAAAGCAAAATTCCTATATTGGATTTTATAGTTTAGACACTTTTTTTTTGATAGAATAGTTTAGACACCTTATTAACAATCACACACTATAATCAAAATAATAAAATATAACTCAGATATATATATCATAGACAATAAACCAAAGCAGTAAAAACTATTGTTAGACAGAGAATGGTCACAGAGTAGAAAACCAAAGGGAAATATTTCCAATGGAAAAATCACTATAGAGACAAAGACATTCCGATAGAAAATCACTAAAGAAAAACAATTACAAATTCAAAGACTTACAAAACCTTCATAGCTTAAACTTACAAAATCTGTACAATCATCTCGCTTGCCTTCCTGGCACAGTAATTCTAGAACCTCTGAAATCCTTTTTTAGTGATCCCCTTTGAACCACAACAATAGGACTAATTAAAAATATGAGTCAGGTTAATAAATGGGGTATATTTTCAAAGAAGCAATAGGCATGGGTTCTTTTAACGATCTTTGTTTATCATGGTGATACAGAAATAAACAAAGGCACAAGATTAAAAAAAATAAAATATGAGAGAGAGAGGACGCTTGGCTTAAGACTTAAAAATGGCTCACTCTTGTTGATTTTCAAAGCACAGGAGCTCAATAAAAGCCCCTTCATTTTTCATTTGGCTTTCGAGAACCTGAACAAGAAACTTTTTCTTGTTGCTCTCTACAAGAATGTCGATAAGTTGGTAATGAGCATAACGAGCCTATTGTTCTGATAGAGAGAAGAACTCTACCAAACACTAAGCTCTTCTTAATACTAGGCTTCAAAACCTCAACCCTGTTAACGTGTAATAGGGTATGTGGGCTTTAGGCCTACCTTGTTTACTTGAATAGCACACTTACTTATACTATACACTCTGCCTCTTATATAAAGGCACTCATGTATATTCTATTATTATGTGAAATACAATACAATTATTTAGTGTTTCTAACATAGTATCAGAGCCATTGCTCGAACTTTCTTGTGTCTTGCAGTCTTGTCTTTGTTGGTATTTTCTGCTGCCTCAACTTCTTCAATTAGTAAACCTTTTCCATGCCCTTTCCTGACTACTCCACCGCCATTAGAGGTGCCCAAGGTTGAATCTTCACTGCTAGAAGCTCGATCACCGCCACCAAGATCACTGCCTCTGTCGGATCTTTCACATTGGACCTCTGATTAGGACATAAGACATATCACCGTGTAGATTTTCATCCGATCTACACAACGTTGCTGGAATCATCATCATCTGACCCTCCATGCGCTGCCACGTGCTGGTCAAAGATTCGGCAATTTCTTCCACGCGCCTCACACGACTTTAGTATTGCTACGATCATCTCACCACCACCATTATCGGAATCGTCTTTCTCCAATCTACATCATCGGAAAAGAATTGGCCTCATCAGACTGCCCATGCGCTCTCATGCACCGCTGAAGAATTCTGCCACATTGTCTACGCGCCTCACGCGTTGCATGTGCCACCGCCCTTACTGGTGCTAACGTCATTTGTGACGTCACTCTGCCACGTCAGCCCTAGTTGACGTCATCTTCTAGGTTGCTGCTGATGTCATCGCCCAATCAGCCTGCTGACATCATCCGTTGACCTTCCTTCATTGACCGTTGACTTTCGGTGTTAACTGTTGACTTTGATCAGGTTTGACCATTGACTTTTTGCTAGAGTTGAATTTTTGCAGTCTAGGTGTTCATTACCTAGTTTTTCGTGTAGATTTCATTTTTGCAATCCATTTTTGCATATTTTGCTTCTAAATGAAGAATAAGGACAGATTTTCTTCTTATTGCAATAATTGTCGCTGACAATCCAGTAAACGTTTTTGCCACAATATTAAGACTTGCTATCATCGCAACAAATCAGCTGTTTTAATTTTTGCTGCTACTATTGCTAACACTGAGAGTGTCCAACCAATGGCTTCCGTCTCTACAGAGTCTAAGTCTTCAGGACGCACTTTCACCATGTCCACAAATGACCTTAAAAACATCATCGCCAATGTCATTCATATGGTTGGTAATGCATCTTATTCCTCTTTTCTCTCAGTTTTATCTGGTATGTCTCCTTTCTCTTGGCTTATGGATTCTGCTTGTTGCAATCACATGACACCTCACTTGTCCTTATTTTCTGAACTTAAACTTGCACCACAACCTCTTAATATTCGTACAGCAAATGGTTCCATAATGTCTGATCATAATATAGGTTATGTTTCGACCTCTAACATCTCGGTTCCTGGGGTGTTTAATGTTCCTGACCTTTCTTACAATTTATTTTCTGTGGGACAATTAGTTGAGTTGGTTTATCGCATTATATTTGATTACTCTGGGTGTATTGTGCAGGATCCGAGGATAGGATAGGAGCTTGGGACCGGTCCTAGAGTTTGGCATATGTTTCCCATGGACAACTTTCGTCTTCCACTTGTTGCTCTTGTTTTTGTTGTTGCGGCTGTTGCAGTTTCTTCTATTCCTTCCCTTGTACTTTGGCATGCCCGACTTGGTCACGTATCTTCCTCTTGGGTATAACACTTGGCTTTGAGAGGTTTGTTAGGTTCAGTGTCCACAAAAAATTTTGATTGTGTTTCATGTCAGTAAGGAAAACAACCAGCTTTGCCTTTCAATACTAGTGAATCAATGTCCATTGATATCTTTGACCTAATTCATTCAGATGTCTGGGGGCCTTCCTCTGTTTCTAGTATTGGTAGATCTTGATATTTTGTTATCTTTGTTGATGATTATTCCTGCTATAGCTGGATTTTTCATATGAAACATCATTCTAAATTATTGCAAGTATATTCTAATTTTGCAAAAAATGGTTGAAACTCAATTTTCCAAACGTATCAAAATTTTTTGATCTGATAATGCTCTTAAGTATACTCATTATGCTTTCCAAGCTGTTTTGCATTCCTATGACACTATTCATGAACTAACTTGTCCAAGTACCTCTCAGCAAAATGGTAGACTTGAATGAAAACTTCGTCATATTCTTAACACTGTTCATGCTCTCCTTCTTTCTGCCAAAGTTCTTGCTCCTTTTTGGGGCGAAGCTACACTTCATGCTGTTCATGCTATTAATTGCATTCCCAATCTTGTCATCCACAATGAAACTCCATATGAGCATCTTTTTGGGTCACCTCTAGAATATCATCACCTTCGCTCCTTCAGTTCTGCCTATTTTGTTCTTCTTCAGCCACATGAGCATAACAAACTTAAGCCTTGGTCAAGGCTTTTTTGTTTTCTTAGCTATGGCGAAACTCAAAAGGGGTATCAATGTTATGATCCTATCCCTTATCGTCTTTGTATCTCCCGCAATGTTGTCTTTTAGGAACATCGCTCCTTTGTCGAGCTCTCTCACTTCTGTACCTCTCTATCTTCCTTCTCTATCTTAGATCTTTTTCCAGATGAGGCATATATTCCTTCTGTAGCTGCTCTTGATCCTCTTGTAGTTGCTCTTGATTCTCCTACAGACTTCTCTGTCCAACCACCAGATATATATGATCCATTTCCTGGTTCACCCTTTATTGAACAGGTGGAAAATGAACAAGTCGAATGCGAGCTACCCAACCCTGAGCTTGGGTCCCCTGCTCCTGCTCTGCCTGAAGATCTTGCACAAGACATTCCACCTCGTCACTCAATTTGGGTAAGATCCATTCCTACACATTTACTTGACTATCATTATTACACTACCCTTGCTACACTACACGAGCCTCACACTTATTGTGAGGCTTCTACTGACCCTTTATGGCATATTGCAATGAAAGAGGAATTTGATGCATTATCTAAAAATCATACTTGGGATTTGGTGACTCTCCCCCCTGGGAATCTGTGGTTAGTTGTAAGTGGATCTACAAGATTAAGACTCGCTCTGATAGGTCCATTGAGCGCTACAAAACTCGTCTTGTTGCAAAAGATTTTACACAAGAGTATGGAATTGATTATAATGAGACCTTTGCTCCGGTTGCGCATATCTCAACTGTTCATGCCATCTTAGCTGTTGCTGCTGCCAATAAATGAGACATTTTTTAAAAGGATGTCAAAAATGCATTTCTTAATGGGGATTTAAGTGAAGAAGTTTATATGCAACCTCCTTTTGGTCTCTCTGTTGAATCAAACAAGGTTTGTCACATTCGACGTGCACTTTATGGCCTTAAACAAGCTCCACGAGCTTGATTTGCCAAATTCAGCTCTACTATTTCTCGCTTGGGTTACATGGCTAGTCATTATGATTCTGCCTTATTTCTTCATCACACTGACAAATGCATTATTTTACTTCTCCTATATGTGGATGATATGATCATAACTGGTGATGACCTCAGTGACATTCAAGAACTTAAGAATTTTCTCAGTCAGCAGTTTGAGATGAAAGATCTTGGACATCTCAGCTACTTCTTGGGTCTTGAAATCACTCATTGTACAGATGGACTTTATATTACTAAAGCCAAGTATGCCTCCAAACTCTTGTCTTGAGCTGGACTCACTAATAATAAGACTGTTGACACTCCAGTTGAGCTTAATGCGCATCTGACTCCCTTAGGGGGGAAACCATTGTCTAATCTCTCTCTTTACAGACGCTTGGTAGGCAGCCTAGTTTATCTCACTATCACTCGTCCAGACATTTCCTATGCTGTTCACCAGGTGAGCCAGTATCTGTTTGCTTCACGATTGACTCACTATGTTGCTGTTCTACGCATTCTTCGATACCTAAAGGGCACTCTCTTCCATGGTCTTTTCTACTCTGCTCAGTCTCCTCTTGTTTTTTGTGCATTTTCTAATGCTGATTGGGCAGGAGATCCCACTAATCGTAGGTCTACTGCTGGTTATTGCTTTCTTTTTAGTTCTTCTCTGATTTCTTGGCGAAGTAAGAAACAAATTCATGTGGCTCACTCCAGTACTAAAGCAAAATATTGTGCCCTTGCTGATACCATATCTGAGTTCTTTTGGCTATGATGGCTTTTCAAAGGCTTAGGTGTGTCCACATTCTTTACTACTCCTCTTTATTGTGACAACCAGAGTGCCATTCATATTACTCACAATGATGTCTTCCATGAATGGACTAAACACATCGAGATCGATTGTCATTTTATCTGTTATCATCTTGTTCATAGTGCACTTAAGTTAATTTTAGTCTCCTGTAAAGATCAACTTGCAGATATCTTCACCAAGTCACATCCTAAAGGATGCCTTCATACTTTGGTTGACAACCTTAAGTTGGTCTCACATCCACCTTGAGTTTGAGGGGGGGCTGTTAATGTTTATTAGGGTATGTGGGCTTTAGGCCCACCTTGTTTACTTGTATAGCACACTTACTTATACTGCATATTTTGCCTCCTATATAAAGACACTCATGTATATTCTATTATTGTGTGAAATACAATACAATCATTTAGTGTTTCTAACAAGCTCCATGCCCCAAAAACCTAGCCTCTCTCAATTTTACTTTTCTTCTTTTAAGCTCTCACAGCACACCTACATAAAATCCCCAACCTCCTCTTTTGTTGCCACAGCTCACTCTCTCCTCAAGCTTCGCAGAAATTAAATGCTCTCACTTCAATCTGATTTGGCACATGAAATAAGACATTTCAAACAACTTCCTTGAGAATTTTTGCATGGGTTTCAAAATCTTACAAGCTTGCCTATGAAATGCTCTAGCAAGGGGAAATATATATATATATATACACACACTATGCAATCGATGCATGATATACCCCCTTGCAAGGAGACTGCCTCAAATGCTTCAGCAGCACTTATGCAAAAATTATGTGTGAACAGTAATTGAACTTGCAATACATTGTCTCTCTCTCTCTCTCTCTCACACACACACACACACACATATATATATATATATACTGGCCAATTAAAATCCTAACACAAGTAATAACTAAATTTGAAAATTGAAAAATATAGGAATAGAGAGATTGAACTTGTATTCCAAACCTGTTCAATAGACCATAAACAGCTTTCAAAATTATAACTTTCCATCTGATCACTAAGCTCCCAGCCTCATTTGAGGTTAAACTGATGAAAAAAAGAAGAAGAAGAAAGAAAATCATGTTCAAATAGATTCAAGTAACAATCAAATGTGTACGTGAAAATATATCTTTCTTGAAGAATCGAGCGTGCATCTGCCCAGCGATACTATGTTGTTGACATCGAGAAAGCAAAAGTCCTAACCACGTCCCTCTCCGAGGGCTAAACCTAATTACCCACCAAACCAGCGCAAAATTTCACATGGTTCAGCCAAAATAACAAGTTATATATAGTGACTCCATGTCATTACATGAAATCACCAGAGCTGTTCAAAATTTCACATCGGTTCCACCAAAATAACAAGCTGTGGTGACTCCATGTTATGACATGAAATCACCAGAGCTCCGCAAAATTTCACATTGGTTGGGCCAAAATAACAAGCTATGGTGACTCCACGTGAAATCAACAGAGCTCTGCAAAATTTCCCATAGGTTCCGCCAAAATAACAAGCTATATATGGTGACTCCATGTTATGTCATGGAATCACCACAGCTCTACAAAATTTCACATCTTTTCGCCAAAATAACAAGCTATGGTGACTTCATGTCATGACGTGAAATCACCAGATTATTTTGGCTACTGGCTACGCCTTCTTCATGGTGGTAGGGGAGGGCGCCTCGACGTCATCGTCTCATCGAAATCTTCCAGCAACGCCGTAAATGATCCAAGCTTAAATAAGAATTTACCGGAGCTTGTTTTTTTGGCTACTGCCTACTGGCATGGTGGTAGCGGCAAATATAATGATAAAACTTAGCTCATCGGATGAAAACTTCTAGAAAAAATAAATGAATACAATAGAGTACTAACCTTTCATACTACTGCGAAGAGTACCACTCTGAGCCCCAGCTTCCTTCAGCCACTATCTAGGTTGACAACAGCATCTCCATTCCACTCTTTTTTGCTGAATATATTACTAGTCCACTCTTCTTATCAATCTAAACTTAAAGCTCTATAATCTATAGTTGCGCAGGAGGACAAAATATGGAGCATTGCTTTTTTGTTTCTGGTGTAAAAGCTATACCATTTCGATTTGCAATGTATCGAATGGCTACCGACAGGTAAAGGACGCGGAATTAGTCAAATATTCTCCATCGAACGGCTGTAGTCGTTTTAAGTATCTTTAGGGCAACTTCCTAGCAACTTCGCAATGTGCTTTTGCTTCACAGAGAAATTGTTAACACTTTTAACGGTCAAAACCCGCTTTTCCACTCAAACCCCATGCTTTTTTTTTCTTTTCTTTTTATCTTTCGGTAACCAAACCCACTAATAATAATTGAGTGAAAAAACCAACCCAATTATTCATGGCCGATTCTCTCTTCGATTTGTGTTTCGCCGATTCTCTCTCTTTTCCACCTTCATTTGAATCATGTCCATTAATCGAAGCTACGGCTAGGTTTCCACTTCTACATTGTCCAATGGGGGAGGTGATGTCGTGATTTCATTAATCTTCACCTTTGATCTCTGCTTCCATGGCTTTCTTCGTTTGCTTGTTGGGTTTGAACCTGAAGTTCCCAAAAGGGCTACCAGTGGCAGGTTGGTTTCTTAACTTTCATATTGCCCTTTTCTCTTCGTATTTCTTAACTTTAGAATTTTTTTTTCAGGTGAATGGGTCACTATATTTTGTTTGTTTTGAAAAATTTCTCTGGGTTGCTGATAACTTGGGTTCCGTTTAATGGATTCTTGAAGTTTTGTCTTGGGTCTCAGATTTGTGGGTAAGTATGATTTTTATTTTTCCTTTAGTTTTTGTTGAAAGCTGATTTTTGCTTATTACAAATAGCTTCTTTTCGGATCCATGTAACGAGTCCCATTTTGGATTTTTTTTTTTTTTTTTTTATTGAACTATATGGCTTATGTCCCCTTCTAAGGCATCAAAGATATTGTTCATGCTCGTGTGTGTGTGTGTTTTTTTACCCTTCTTTTTGAAGTGATGCTCTTGGGTTGTATGAATAGAAATTTCGCAGCTCATATTGCAACAAATAAATTGAAATTTGTTTAGTTGTCTAGCTAGATGATGATGTTTTGTCTCATTTTAATATGGAAAAAATGGCATAGCCAGCAATAATTTGCATAAATTATGGACAGAGTGTAGAAGGTTTTGTAAGAGTTGATAGTTTAGATCTAGCTTTAGCTGTATAGCGTCTTGAAATTTTCTTTTTCATATAGTTGGCTTTGTACATGGGAGGGTTAATGTGTGCACTGGGTTGACATAAAAATTTTCCTGCTAATGAACAAGAAGCTTAATACAAACCAAAAGTTTTTAATCATAGAAGCTTTCACTTAAAAATAAGGGTGCTAAAGATTTAAGAATATGTGCAACCAATCTCAAGTAGTTGGGGCGGAAGGCTTTGTTTAGATGACCTTCACTCCAGGAGCAAATTGGTGCTGCTCTCAGTGGTCATGGTCATTAATTGCTCCATTGCGTACGTCTTGTGATTTATTTGTCTTAACTGTGAATTGATATTACATATCTTTGTGAAAAATACAACGTACATTTCAAACACAAATTTTTAGTATATTGATTTTTAATTGTGATTTTATGTTACCAATTGCTTTCATTAAATTTGTGGGTTTCACCTGCCTTGTAACTTAACTGATTGACAACTCTTCGTGTGCTCATGACATTCAAGTTCAAATCCACCCTCCTCCTTTTAGTTTGATCTTCTCTCAATGGGTATGGCAATTTGAAGAGGGTGAAGATATAAAAGCTACCATGACTTTTCTTTCTAAGCTAGCGATCGAATGGATGGTCTCAACCTTCTCTCCTCCCAATTAGGGTGAGATTTTATGGTTTTAAGACACTCAAACAGCTCACATGGATGGGGAATCGCATAGAAAAAAAGTAATAAATTTCATTGAGCGAGTTTGAGGCAAAACTTTTTTCCTAACTATTTTTTGAAGTTCTGATAAACTTGCCTGTTTTGACAATTTCGCTCAAGCGAGATCCTTGCTGTTGCAATTTCAACTACAGTTTATGATTCTTTTGACTCAATGAAATTACAAAAATGAAATTCAATACATAAAATTTTGCAATTTATAATCGAAATATTTGGCACGGAATAAGCCCTGACACTAAAAATCTTAACAATTTTACTAAACTTTATGATTGATTAGGTTAAAACAAAAAACCCAAAAAATTTAGCATCCGTCCCAATGTTAGTGCTGTTTTGGTTGGAGCCACATCCAATATTGATCGTGATATATTTTTGGTGGGAATAGCTAAAGTGGTGGTGATCTTTTTTTTTCTTTCTTCATGCGTGTAGTGACAATTGCATAATGGCTATTGAGGCAAAATCTTGGTGGAAAGCAGCGGATTATCAGAGGTTTGGAGTTATTGTATGTATTTATTTATTGTATTATCAGAGAATTCTATAATTTTCCTGGAGCTATTACCTACCAGAATATGAAAGGAAATTATTTTGTAAAATGGCATCAGTAAAACTGTCACTCTTGAGAGAACAAATCTGAAGTATTACTATGATAATTCTTTTCTTCTTTCTTTTTTTTTTTTTCTTTTTCTTGGGCTAAATATTAGCACGATAAGTTGATAATCCCATAGCATGGCATCAATCAATGGCGGATCCAGAGGGCCAAAAGTTCATGTATAATAATGGTTGTTTATCACGGTTGAAACTTGAAAGTAGTTTTCAGTTTGCGCCTTGCACTGATTGATCACATATTCACTTTCCTGACGGCAAGTCAAGGACTCAAGAAGCAAGAGTGAATAGCAGATGCCACGGTTTTTTTTTTTTTTTTTTTTTTTTTTTTTTTTTTTTTATAATTTATTTATTATTTTAAAATTTTTTTTTTTAAACCTCCTATATGTCTTTATATACGTTGGATCCAACATTGTATGTTCTAAAAAAATCATACTTAAGAGTTGTGGTGTGTCTTTGTGTTAGAACTCATTTCCCTCTCCTTTGTGTGTGTGTGTGTGTTTGTTTCTCAAAAAAAAAAAAAAAAAAAGAATGGGTAATTGTCACATATTACTTAAGAGAATGTGTTGTGCGTAGTATAACTTGCCCCACCTTCCCTTAAAAATTACTACGGTTTTTTAGTGGAGTTGTGGTGTGCCTTTGTGTTAAAACTCATTTTCCTCTCTATTGTGTGTGTGTTTGTTTCTAAAAAAAAATAATACACTAAAAATTTAATTTATCTATTTTAACATAGCATTTAACATTATACCCTACATCTCATTTTATATTATTCCATATAACACATTAAAATAATATATATATATATATATATATATAACACATTAAAATAATATTAACTCAAAACACAACCGCAAACAAATGAGGAGAGAGAAAGTTGAATTAGTAATGATTTTTTAGTTAATGGATTGCTATATGCCAAATTTTTTTAGCATTTGACACATTCAATGGAGGAGATTTTTGTTTTTGGTCTACTAAATGCTAAAGATTTAACATTTAGCACATCTAATGTTAGTGCTCTAAGTACATAGTATTTTTCACAAAGAATGTTATTGTCTAGGCATACAACTGATATTATTTTATTGTTTACTATTTACAACTCGTAACCTTAACGAATGTGAAAAATAATGGTGACTCTAGACTTATTGCTAAAAGAAACTTTACCACATCTACTAATCTTTCTCTTCCATCTCTTCACTGGTCTAAGGTCCTAGATCTCACAAGTCTTGTAGAGTCTCAAGGACCTACTTATATTTGTGAAGTTTGGGATTTATAAGCTTTGTAGCTTTTTCTCTCAGAGGAAATAATACTTGAGTTCCACGGTTAACAATTATAGTTTATAAAGACTCTCTAAGAAAGAGAAACATTGTAGAAAGGAAAATTCATACTTATAGAACGTGTATTTGGGAAAATCACATTGATCTACGATTCTAGTCTCACAAGTCTTGTAAAGCCTAAAGGGTCTATTGAAGTTCGTGAAACTTGGGATTTAAAGGTCTTGTGGCTCTTTCCCTAGAAACCAGTATTTTGGGTTCCATAGGTTAAAGGTCTTGTGGCTCTCGGAACTAGTATTTTGGGTTTCACAGATTAAAGACCTTGTGGCTACCAATATTTTGGGTGCCACGAATAAATAATAAAACTTCAAGTATCTCTATTTTCTGTCCCAGTGAACTTAAGTTCTAGTAAATTTATAGTTGGATCTAGGTTCGGGTGAACTACATATGGTTCTGGGGATAAGTAAAAATCAATGCACTGTTGAATATTATTGTTTATACTTGTTTAGATTGTTGTTTGTGCATAGGTTAGTTATGTAGAATTGATCTATTTTCCGCAATGGAGTCAAATCGAAATCCAAATCCACTCATAATCTATTTAGCCCTTGAAGAGCCCAACTCTTACAACCAGAATATGGGTTGAAATATGACAAAAAATGGCCTTCAACAAGTGTTAACATTTCTTTGAAGAATTTAGCACCAAGTTTCACAAGATTTTAGCCACACAACTCCTTAGGGTGGTACATTCTTGTACGAAGCTTTATCACTTATGCTTCTTCTTTTTTTAATTGTTCCTTTTTTGTTGATTTGCATTGCATTTTTTTTTTATCGGGTCATATTGTGACATTGCCTTTCATTGATAGCAAAATTCTTACAGTAACATTTGCCTTCATATGGTAGCATTGTCTTCTTGCAGTGACGTTCTCGTGGTGACATTCACCTTCATTTCGTGGCTTTGTGTTCCATTGATTACAACGTTCATACAGTGATGTTTGCCTTCATATGATGCCATCTTCTTTGTGTAGCGATGTTCTCACTGTGATATTTGCCTTCATCTGGTCGCTATGCATTCCATTAATAGAAACATTCTTACAATGTTTGCTTTCATATGGTGGCATTATCTTCGTGCAATGACATTCTCACAGTGACGTTCTCCTTCATTTGGTGACTTTGCATTCCATTGATAGCAACGTTCTTACAATGATGTTTGCCTTCATATGATAATATTTTCTTCTTGCAACAATGTTCTCAAAGTGACGTTCGCCTTCATTTGGTGACTTTGTATTCCATTGATGGCAACATTCTTATTTGCTTTCGTATGTTAACATTGTATTCTTGTAGCTACATACTTACGATAGAGTTTGCCAACAATTGGCATCTTTGCATTCCATTATTAGCAATGTTCTTACTAAGGGTGTTTGCGGTACAGTTTGGTGCAGTTTTTGGTCATTTTTAGTATCGCACTTTGCGATACGATTTAGCCAAAACTATAACCACATTACATATCAATTTTGTAGTCAGATGTACGGTGCGGTGTGGTTCGCTGTAATGTACAAGCTGCAATTTGGTTAGTTTTGAGTTGGTATATATATTTTTCAAGATGTCAAGGCCAATTATTAGTTTACTATTAATAACCATGACAATATATCAATAAATTTAGAAATATATATAACATGTGTAACAAAAAAACCAACAAAATACATACAAAACAAAATAATAATTCATGACAGTAAACCATACACAATTATATTAAACAAATATAATATGTAATACAAAAATGCTTAACAAGCAACAATCATAAGATCCATATATAATATTGTACCATATACGCTGCTAGTCATACCTATTGAAAGTGAGAGGGTATTGGGAGAGAAGAGTGAGAGTGAGATGGAGAAGTGAATGGGGTTTTTACCTTTTGATTTTGTATTTAACCAAAATGAAGTTTTTAACGTGAAACTGGAACATACTAACACTAGATTGACCACTTATTTTATATAATATTAAATTATTAATATATATATATATATATATATATATGAGTGCAGTGCAATGCGGTGTAGTTTGGTGAACACCCCTAGCTAGTTCTTATGGTCAATCTTGAATTTTGTCTGTTGCCAATTTTTCCAAAAAACAATTGCCTTAACCCCAAAAAAGTTTGGAATCCAATTTTAAAATCATTATCAAGATATTGATAATGGAGTCAATTTAAACTAATTGAATGGTCAAGAACAAAGTAGAAAAAACAACTCTAGCTTGGACCTGTTTTGATTGGTTTAAACCCTAATTAATTGAAACAAGTTCTGAGTTAGCCAAAGATCTTACCATTCGATTAGATTAAATTGAACACCAATAGGAAGATGGTGAAATTTCCTTTTCAACAATTGCTCATAGTGTTGGGCAACAGGTATGAGTAAAGTTCCACATTGAATAATAATGAGAAGAATGAGTGGTTAATATAACATATTTTTTTTGGGCTAAGACCTTTTGGTTAAAGTATGTCTCTATATATTATATTAATTACTCAAAGACTCTCCCCACTGTATTTATCTCCCCAACAAGTGGTAGCAGAGCCAATGGTAGTGTAAGGCAAAAGAGGTGGCTAGATTATCAAGGTTCCTTTTGAAGTTAGAGTGGGAATATGGAGTGTGTACTTGGAGCCTTTTCGCAAATGGAGCAAGGACGGGTCTATTTCGTAGTTAGAATAGAGACGGTATACTACACAAAGCAAAGCCCATAAAAGCCACACAAATTATCTAGAAAAAAGGCACAACAAAGAAATATTACCGCCGATGGTGCTAGACAATGGTGAAGTGTGAGGTTCCCATGGATTAAAGACATGCGAAGTTGACAAGTGGAGGCTCATGGATGATGTACTAGTGAAGGAAAAAACTCATTTAGCAAGGGAGAATGAGTATGACTTTTTCATGACCCATGAAGAGGTCTTGAAACCCACAGAGAGGTAGAGACTCAGATGTGAGGGAGAGATTGTTGAATTACATGTATGAGTAAAATCCTACATTGAATAATGATAAGAAGAATTGTGGTTAATATAACATAATTTTTTGGGTTTAGGCCTGTTAGGTTAAAATTTTCTCTATATGTTATATTGATTATTCAAGTAAGTTTCCCAATGTGTTTATCTCCTCAACAAGTGGTATCAAAGCTCATGGTTGTTTGGGGTAAAGGTGGAAAGATTATCAAATTTCATTTCATAATTGGAACAGGAACAGGAATAGGATGTGTGTACTTAGAGCCCTTTCACAAATGGAGTAGGGATGGGTTTCTTTCGCAGTTGGAGCAAACACGGTATATTGTATGAAGCAAGATAAATAAAAGCCCACACAAACAATCTTGAAAAAATGCTCAACAAATGAAGATTATTGTCAATGGTGCTAGACAACGGTGAGGTACGAGGTTCCCATAGATAAAAGAGGTGTGGGGATAACATGTGGAGGCACATGGATGATGCACTAGTGAAAGAAAAAAGCCCCTTAGGCAAGGGGGTAAGTAGGATTTGTTCATAACCCACAGAGCAGCTCACTCTTGAGGTGGAGATTGTTGGATGTACAAGTGTGAATGAAGTCCCACATTAAATAATGATAAGAAGAATGAATGGTTAATATAACATAATTTTTTGGGTTTAGGCCTTTTGGGTTAAAGTGTGTCTCTATATATTATATTAATTACTCAAGGAGTCTCCAAAAATTCCTAACAAATGAGGATTATTGTAAATGGTGCTAGACAACGGTAAGGTGCGAGGTTCCCATGGATGAAAGACATGCAGGGTTGACATGTGGAGGCCTATAGATGATGCAATAGTGAAGGAAAAATCTCATTAGGCAAGGGAGAGTGAGTAGAACTTGTTCATGACCCACAGATAGGTCTTGAAGCCCACAGAGAGGTAGAGATTCACATGTGATGGGGAGATTGTTAGGTGTACACGTGTGATGAAGTCTCACATTGAATAATGATGAGAAGAATGAGTGGTTAATATAACAAAATTGAGCACATACCCATTAGACTTAGGCCTTTTGAGTTAAAGTGTATCTTTATATATTATATTAATTATTCAAGGAAGTTTTGCAAGGTGTTTATCTCTCCCAACAAATGGCATTAGAGTCCATGGTGGTGTGGGGCAAATGTGGAAAGATTATCAAAATTCCTTTCGCAGTTGGAGTGAGAATGTAGTGTGTGTACTTAGAGCCCTTTCGCAAATGGAGCAAGAACAACATATTGCACCAAGTAAGCTCATAAAGCTCACTCAAATGATTCAGGAAAAAAGACCCAATAAAGGAGTATTATTGCTAATGGTGCTAGACAACGGTGAGGTGCAAGGTACCCATGAAGGATAAAAGACATGCGGGGTTGATACATGGAGCCCATGGATGATTCACTAGTGAATGAAATAGCTCATTAGGCAAGAAGGAGTGAGTAAGACTTGTTCATGACCCATGGAGAGGTCTTGAAGCCCATAGAGAGGTAGAGATTGACACGTGAGGGGGAGATTGTTGGATATACACATGTGAGTGAAATATCATATTGAATAATGATGAGAAGAATGAGTAGTTAATATAGTATAATTAAGCTCATACCCATTGGAGCTTAGGTATATTGGGTTAAAATATGTCTCTATATGTTATATTAATTTTTCAAGAAAACTTTCCAAGATATTTATCTCCTCAATAAGTGATATCAGAGCCCATGTTAGTGTGGGGTAAAGGTAGCAAGATTATCAAGGTTCCTTTCGCACTTGGAATGGGAGTGGGATGTGTGTATTTGTAGCTCTTTCACAAATGGAGCAAGTAAGGTCTTTTCGCAATTAGAACGAAGACAGTATATTGCACCATACAAGGCCCATAAAAGCCCACACAAATGTTCTTGAAAAAATACCTAATAAAGTAGGATTATTGTCAATGGTGCTAGACAATGGTGAGATGCGAGGTTCCCATGCATGAAAGATGTGTGGAGTTGACACGTGAAAGCCTATGAATGATGCATTAATGAAGGAAAAAACTCATTAGGTAAGAGAAAGTGAGTAAGATTTGTTCATGACCCACAAAGAGGTCTTGAAACTCACAAAGAGACAAAGACTCACACGTAAGGAGAATATTGTTGGATCTACACGTGTGAGTAAAGTTATACATTGAAGAATGAGTAATTAATATAACATAATTGAGCATATACTCTTTGACCTTAAACCTTTTGGATTAAAGTATGTCTTTATGTGTTATATTAATTATTTGAGAAAGTTTCCTAAAATATTTCTCTCCCCTGATATATAGGCCTAAAAAAAGAAAAAACTTAGGATGAGCAAAGATAGTGTGAAATCATAAATAGATTGGTATATGCACCAAAACTATTTTTTTGGCTTTTTCAATATTAACCCTTTCTTTCCAACGATTCCAAAGAATGCTCAAATTGGAGATTGAAAGTCCAACAGCCAGTCGCGCCAAAATGCGCGTCAAAGGTGAGCAGTCACGCAAAATGAAGAGGTAGCTTTTTCCAGTAGCTTCTCCAAGAAACTTTGCGAGGCACAAAAGCACAAGTCACGCAATGTGTAGTTTTGTCTGCCACTCTCCCTCCCACTTTGCCTCTTTATGGCCTGGCTAGGCTGGCATACAGGTCTAACACTCTCCACTTTTCTTGGCTTTAAACGTTTCATCTGACTCTGCTTCTCTCTTTTCCTTGCGTAGACCTCCATTTTTCTCACTTGATCTTTCATTCCTTTTTCACTTTCCATTCACATACGAAAAGCACAAAAGAAAAAGGCTACCTCCTTGAAAATACACGTCCCCAGGGAGTGATAAGTGGATTTTGGGATTTTGCTACAAGCTTGTTCATTTATTTTTGAAAGACCGTTATTTTTCTGTGTCACTCTTTCTTGGTATAAAAAAGCCTACATCTCCAATCCCACACACAAGAACACAACCACCATTCTCAAGTATTTTTCTCATTTCCCACCATTTCAGTATAGGTAAACTCTTTTTTTTTTTTTACCTCTTCCTTTGCATTTAGTGAAGTGGAGTGTGCGTGTTTATCTTGCCTCTGTGTTTAGCCTTCACATTTTTCTCCAAAAAAAAAAAAAAGGGTTAACCTTCGCCTTTTTTTTCTTTTTTTTTATGGCTTATGTCATTTTAATTTAAGTAATGATTGTCTTTTGGATATTTTTCAGAATTTTTATTCAGTGAAACTTGTCTAATTTTCATTGTTCTCTGAATAATAGTAGTGGGACCTATTGAGCAGCACTAGACAACTTGTGAATGTTTGAACATTTTCCACTTTTACACCATGTGAAGGCCATAACTTTGGCAAATTCAATTCCAAATTAATTTTATTGGCCACTTGTTTCTGGAATCTTTTGCAACCAATAAGAAATGCACATTGCTTGCTATCAAACCATGTGCAATTTCTTTAGCCTGTTTAGCTGTTATGTTTGCCATGCTTTCAAATAATACATATTTCACTGACTTTGGTGGTTTTGTCTCTAGCCAGCTCAAGCACTGGTCACTACTAAGCTCCCAAAGAATGGCTCCATAAGCTGTGTCTCCATTAATCTGCTGGTCTAGGTAGGCTGATGGCACCATTGGACCAACCATCACCAAGGGCCAGAGTCCCGACATGGCCTCCACTAGCTCTTCAACATTCAATTAACAAAATGAGAACGATATACAACTATATATACAGTTCTTACTAATCAGCATATAAAGCTAAGAATGTAGAATTTGATAGATTTGACTCCAAATTTTGTTCATTTCTGACTTCAATAAAGGCGTAAAACACATGATATCCAAATTTTTAATCTATATTAATTATTTCATACTTATCCACTGTCTGGCCTGAATATATTGAGAAGCTCTAAATTCATTGGAAATTCCTTGGGTCTTCTGATCTCATCTCATATTAAAAATTCAAAAAAAAAAAAAAAAAATATATATATATATATATACACACACACACAAACATATATTTCCTCCTATTCCATGTATCACTCTCTTAAACCTCATTTGTTTTCTCAATTCCTGCGATTGGCTCTCGGCTTCAATTTATTTATAGCAAATTACTTAATGATTTATTTAACCATGTTCATATAAATCAATGTTTCCAAAATATGTTTCTTCCTAGCATCCATTCTCAACAACAGAAAACTACCTATGCTACGGCCCAAAAAAAAAAAAAATATATATATATATATATATATATATATATATAAGGTTTAACTATAAGGGTTATGAGTAAAATATAAGAAAGTTACCTCACTTTTCAACTCTTAAGAACTGTTACATAACACCCAGTCATTTTTATCCAAACAGCCAAAATTTTCCATGATCACTGCCAAAAAAGCCTAATTACTTGAAGGTTGCGCAAGAAAACTAGGCAAGTAAGAAAGGCCGAGTGAAGGTAGTCTAGGCAACAACACAGGCCCAGTTTCATGCTTCACTGGCAAATTAAGTCAGGCGACAATGATCGATATGCCATTACATGGAGCATACAGAAGCTGAGTTTGTCAAGATTAATACTGCTCCATAAATGCCAAATTGCCTGGCCACATCAAGAGCCCATGGAAGCAAAGAGTCATACACAATACAGTTTACTGGTGAGTCTGAATCTTTGAATTTTGATATGAGCTCTGTTAGATTTTTTGAACCAACTGATTTGAACGACTCTAAGTAGGCTTCTGTACTAGGAGTTTGCTTATATCCACCTTCATCATAGCCGTCTAAGATGGGCTCAACACCAACAGTGGTTGCATGAATGCCATTGAATGGACTTGACTGTGTAATGGGTTGTGGCTAGATTGGCCTTGAGATCTTTGGAGGCCAAACGTTTGGCAAACTGGAGGAGTGGGTTTATGTGGCCTTCGGCAGGATAAGTGCGCACAACAACTGACCATTTTGGTTGCTCATTTTTCTTGTCTTACTCAGGGATGTACCCTGATTGATGAATAGAAGACAATACTTATGGGCCCTGCTAGAGGTGCCTTGAACTAATTTAATTGTCATGGAAAATTAGAGCATCACCGTCAGGTCTTTTATAAAAAATGTCATTTTGACGCATCAAAAACTTAGTTTATTATTTTAACATACCATTTTACAATTCACCATTTATTACACCTTCTATTCTTCAATTCAATACATTAAAATAATATATACAAATATTAAAATAACATTAAAAAACTAACAATATAAAAAAAATACAAAATAAAAAAACCATTTCAATTACTCACCGCCACCCCCCCACCCCCCACTACAGGCCTCCCCACCATGGCCAACCACTATTACAAACCCATCACCATAACCCACAACCCACCATTGTTACTAACACACCACCATAACCCACAACCCACCATTGTTACAAAAAACAACCCAAATGCAAAACAAAACCAAAATTAGCAAAAATAAACCCAGCAAACCACATTACCATCGGCCAAAACCACCAATAATCACCACCACCTCAAAATACCAAACCTACAAAACTACAATCAAATTTCTCAAACCAAATCCAATCCCCAAAATCAACCATAAACAATCCAAACAAATAAGGGGATTCGCAGGAGATGCGAGCGTTGGCGTCAGAGGCGAGCGTCGTTGGTAGAGGCGAGCGGCGTTGGCGTTGGAGGAGATGTGAGCTACTTGGCGAGTGGAGGAGGCAATCTCTGGCAAGCGGGAGAGGCAATGGCGGCGGCTTGATCGGTGAGGGTGACTTAATCTGTGAGGGATCGGTGAGCGTGAGGGAGGGTGAGGTAATTTGATCTGAAGAAGAAAGAGAGAGAGAACACGGGTTGGAGAGAGAAAAAGTTGAATAAAATATTGAGAGGAGGGAGAAAAAGTTGAATAAAATTTTTTTTTTTAGCACATCTGTTCGTACTGTTCCAAAAATGGAACGATACTGTTCATGTGTGTCAAAATTTATAAGATTTAGCAAACCTTATGAGAAGGGCTTTTTGGTGTGCCAAATGCCAAATATCTGGCATTTGGCACACCTAATGGACTAAATATTGAAAAAGTGGTTCACCCTTTTGATTGGCCAAACTTGGTGAATGAGTTATGAAATAGAAATGCTAATAAGGTATTTCCTCAATATATTTCCAAGAATACATTGGAAATTTATTGTTTTTTTTTTTTTTTTTTACAGAAAATTATTGGTTTTCAAATAAACTGGAATTGGACCCACCAATTTGTTGGTTTGCTTATATGTGTCAATCAATTTAATCTGATCAAAGAAGCCATTCTTAAGATTGGCCAGTGTTAATTTTGAGTCAAGGTCCACTATATAATCTAATCAAGTTGGATGGATAATATTAATCTACTTTACTTCCACTGTTAAAGTTGCATTGCATTATTACAATCCCATGTCAGAGAAATTCAAAACGCTGTATTTATTTATGAGAATTTCGCGCTCAAAATGTATTTGTCTAATACGAATTTTCAACGACTAAATATTCTACATGCTGACTAATTAATGAAATTATGTATTCAAAGTGTTGATTCACAAAATGCCTTGATTAGGTGCTTAGGGGATAATGTTAGCCTTTTTTTTTTCTTTGTAAAGTAGATTTTATTGAAAGAAAGCCCCACAACTAGAACAGGATTGCTTCCCAATTTCCATTTCCTTCCACTAAATTTTGCAAAACGAGCACTATAAGTTGAAATTCTATTATATCTATAATAAAAAAAAAAGTAGTATTATAATTCGATAATTAAAAGAGGACGGATTTGTACCTAAAAGAAACACTAGGATGTGTTAGTTAAGCAATTAGACTCTAGGCAACACATGTTTATTTTCTATAACATAAACATTTTCATTCCCATTTTTTTTAGTAAGGAATTTTAAAGGTTTCTGAACATGTAAAATTATTTTCTATCTGGAGCATTTGTTATTCACAATAGAATCTGAGCCTCCAGGAGGAGAGTCTAGAGGGAGATTTTGTAAAAGCTTAAAAAAAGGCCACTATTTCCAATTCGTAGAAATGTTTAAAACGTTCTTCCTTATTTCCAGTCACCTTCTCAGTGGTGTACTGGTGCAATTGTTGCACACTTGGACAGAAGTACCAACATATTTGTTTGCTTTCCAAACAAAATATGCAAGTTGATTATTTTGTATGTGGGTGAGACTGTGATTGAGTTAAGTTCTCACAAGACAAATAACATGATATACCAAACTATATGTGGAAAGTCAGTATTGAGAGACATGTAGTGCCTAGACAATAATCAATCACAGAAGACTGTATGCCCTCTCAAATGAGTGTTTTAAAGGCCTTTGGATTAAATGGATTTCAAACTTTATTTTATCAGAAATACTGGAGTATCGTGATAAATGTGGTGAGGATATGCAGTCACAAATCACAATGCAATGCTGGTGTTAGCAAAAAAAAGGATCTAGAATTGGCAAGTGTTGTAGAGGCAAGTCATTTTGATGCTAGATGGAGTGGGATCCAAAAGAAATAAATGGATGACAACTTCTAATGTGTGCAAATACAGATCAGGCAATAAAGTATTACTAGGATGCCACTATTAGGAATGAGACATAAAAGGATACTGCAATTTAAGACCAGCTGACTCTATTACTAGTAAAGGAATCACAAGCATCCCTTTTTTTTTTGCTTAAAATATGTCTAATTAACTAGAGGTCACTTAAACATTTTCTTCCATCTGAATACGTACCATTGTCTTCTTGTTCCCGTGTAGAAAATGGTTGAGAAGCTGCTTACTGGAATTTCTGTAGAACCCAGTCATATATCTGATCAACTAATTCACAAATCTTGTTAAACAAGCTACATACTGAATTGAGTACTAAATTAGCTATGTAGTAAACACATTGATAAATTTGTTGGTACAGATGATGCAGTACCCCTAGGATCAAGATTGGGCATAAATTAACCATGAATAGCCAAAAGGGAGAAATAATTATTGCGAAGAGTAGCTCAATAGCAATAATTCCAGAAACCAGACAAATGAAACTCAATATGGGAAGATACCCAGCGTCTTGAGGTCGTAGTTTGATCTCCATATATGCAATGCGATGGACAATTGTAGCCATGAAGAAAAGCAAGATGATAGCAAAATGTGTATGATGTGGTGAGAAGCCCAAGACTTGAAAGTGTAAACCAATTAAGGCTGTTGAAAACAAGGCAAGGTCACCAATAAGCGCATGAAATGCTTCAATGAAAGAGAGTGCTTCATTACTGGCACATACACAAACAAGAAACCCTTCAGCTTTAATATTTTTTTTCCTTCCAAACATAAGAAAATCAAAATCCACTTAACTTCCACCCAAAAAAAAAAAAAAAGCATATCCCTTAAGCTTTATTAGGTTTCTCTCCCAAACATACCACAATGAGTGCAATTCAACGTGAAGAGATGAACAAGCCAGTAATTCATTCATCCTTACTACAAGAATAATCTTTAACAATTTGTCTCATTAAGAATTCTTAAAATTCAGTCTTTATATGCATGTGTGACTGTGCAATGGTGAGTTTGTAATAATTGAAGTCATTCAATAAGCCATAGGTTTAACATAAGACTTACTATTCCTAATACATGCATTAGTATTGATGTTGAAATGTAAAAAACAACAACCAAGCCTTAGTCCTAAAACTTTGGAATTGGATAGGGATCCTCATTTGTAATGTTCATCCATTTTTGTAAAAATTTCAAACCCTAGTTTTTTATATTCGTTTTATGTTTGCTTTTGTCCAAGAAGTGCGTTCCTAATGGCAAATGGAGAGGTAGCTTACAGAAGCCTAACGGAGCTAATCTCAAGTGGGCAAAGTGCTAACTTTTGAACCATAGATAGGCAAGGTGAAAATAGGCCAAATCTCAGGCGGGTTATTTGTAATTACCCCAAAAAAACCTCTACTAAAATTACTTCATAGAACATTGCTGTCATAAAGGGTAATCTGAAGAAAGCATAGGAAGAAAGTTTCTTCATTGTGAGAATCTTGAAAGCAAAAGGAAGATCTGAAGTAGAGATTTTCATGGAAAACTGCAAGTATATTTGAAAAATACTAAAGAAAATGTATGGAGGTAGATTTGAACTCTGGTTTTCCTCATAAAGGAGACTAGTCAATAACACTAAGCTATATGACTCTTGGCATTCAAAGTAAATTGTGTTAGAAGTGATGAACCTCCTAGTTAACAGACACACACAAACCTAGTGCCTGGGCTCTCTAGGCTAAGTTTCGTGAAGGCTGACATCATGGATACATGATAATTTAATAACACAACTAGGCCTTGCTAACATAAAAATCTTAAAGGAGCCCAACCCTTAGGCTGCATTTGGGAGCATGGATTTAGATTTTGGATTTGGATTTGGGTTTCAAATCAATCAAGGAATTTGGACATCATTATTTTGCAATTCATGGGTTTTTAATCCCTCGTTTGTATCGTTTATATGGTTAGAAGTATTTGAATTTATTTCTATTGGTGGGGGAAAAAATAGAAGCAAAAGTTACATATTAATCAAAGAACAAACAAATAAACGTTATTTCCAATTATGGTTACATAATCTAAAGTAACATAACTTTCTAGTGAAAAAAGTCATAATTAACATATAATTCTAATGTGTAAGATACAAATAAATGTTAAATCTTAAGAAAAAATTTGTCACAAACACCATTCAATCAAACAAATAAATCAACTTAGCCAGTTTTCAACAATTCAACATCTGATCCCCCCCCCCCCCCCCCCAAAAAAAAAAAACCAAAAAAAAACTAGGAGTTCAACATCAGGGGCATAAACTCTAGTCAAAATCTCAAGCATTGACTATCTTAAACCAACAAGCACAACAAAAAACCCAACTGGAAAAGGAATAAAACCCATCTCTTCTTCCTTTTTTTTCCATCTCATTCACACTATGTTTTTGTTAGATGCACAAATATCATCTATCATAGGCCTTAAATATCAGAGAAGCTTGAAAAACTTAAAAGAAAACATACAACCATGCCAATATAGAAAAATACCTTTTCCCCTTTCCTTGCTACTGATTTTTAAAATAATCAGAATATGCCCCAACAATGATAATAGGCAACTCTTTTCTTAAATCTTCAAAGACCACAAAAACAACCAAACAAATAACACACACCTCCTTCCCCTTGAAAGAGGAAATTATGACTATTTGATAGAGAAATTATGTGGGGTTTTATGGTTTTCATAGGTAAGACTAAGGGCATATCTTGGGGCTGTATAGAAGAAGGAAAAGATAGAAATTAACAGTGCTCAGAATTGACACCGAAATTTAGCTCGCAGGCTTGCTCCTGCACAAGTTTGGTAGCGGGAAAAAAATACTTGGCTACAACTTATTTTGGATTCCATACTTTTCTACAAACAACTCCTGATCCATAATAGGAGGCAGATCATCATTTAGATAAGTAAACTTCTTACTATCAAAAGAAAATCCTAATAACTTGGGCCCATTGTGCATAATAACTCCCCTTAAGACGAATCAAAGTAATAGAGAGCATATCAAAGGGGAATAAGAAATTGGGCTGTATACCTTCCTTGGATTCCAATAAGCACCCAATTAAGACAAAGAAAGTAAGCAAGCGAATAAGACGCAGCAACTGTGAGCAACACTAAAAATAAATAGCAACCAAAACAATGGCTGACACTCAGACGCAGTCCACAATTCCTAAAAGACAATCACCCACACTCCTCACAACAACCCAGAAATTAGAAAAGCAACACGACAGTTCCAAACCAACATATATGATGCAACCATGCAACATTAAAATGTTACTACTTTACAAATTCGCATATTCAAGATTATTTTGTGGGGCCATGCTTGAAGTCTAGTTGAAGTAAAAGTCATGTTATGTTAAAGGTCTAGTTGTGTGTCTTTGGGTTAAAACAGTTTTTAATATGGGATTTTATTTTGTAAGTTATGGTCAATTTTGTATTTAGGAGCAAAGTTATAATTTCCGCAATCCCTATAAATTAAAGATATTTTGGTAGTTTCACAACTTTAGTTGAGTCTGGGATTTTTTTAGGAGATCTTAAATATCTTACATTTTATTTTCTTAGACTCCAATGAAGTGTAACGTAAAATACAAAAGGATGCAGTACCTGATTGAGCTAAAGTGGAAGCAAAGGAAGAAGCAACTCCCTTTCGCTAAGCTAGGAAGTGAGTATACTCTTCCTTTGGTATGGAGATCAATTCCACCTCTAGAGTCATCTTGGGAGTTTAATGTAGCCGATGAAGGACAAAGTTCAAGCATAGTATACATTACAGTTTTGCCTTTGAATACAAAATTGACCATAATATGTTAATTAAAACCCATATTGAAACCGTTTTAACCTAAGGACACATATAACTAAACCTTCAAATCAAATGGTTTTTACTTTAATTGGACTTCACACATAGGCCCTAAGAATAATTTTGAAGTAATAACAAATTCATCTTCTATGGCTGCATCAAATCCCTAAAAAAACCAGTGACTCTAAAAGTAAAACATATCATGAATTAAGAAACCCAATTCACATAAAACAAATGCAAAATGAAAATGGAAAGCCAAAAAAAAATTTCAATTATCCATAGCCGCTAAAGAAAACAGGCCTTCTAGCTTCAACTAATAATTTTAACAATTATCATATTAATAAGTATCATAGACATAATGCTTCACTAATCCTTCTAAATAATCCCAAATTATGCATATTCAAGAGCTAGCTCCTAAGTACAATTAGCAAGACAAGCACATATATGCCCCATGGCATTCGTTCACCCCTTCAGCTGCTTCAATTCAAAAAGGTAATGTCTTTTTCATATTTTTATTCATAAATAGCAACTTGAAATGAAGGCATTATTGAACGAAAGAGATGCCTGGTCGGTAAATCTATATCCCATTCTTCAGGTATAGATTGTTTGATCATAGATCGGCAGGTGATCCATCCTCCCCCCCCCCCCCCCCCCCCCCGCCCCGCCCCCTTTTTTGTCAGTCGTCTTGATACGCCAGAGGGTGTTAAGCTAGCTTCCTTGAAGAGGCTTGATGGGAAAGAGAGGTGAAAAAGGAGAACTTAAGAAAGGTCTCTCTCGACCTCACAAGCTCTTGGATTCCATGGCTAAGGATTACTTTGGTGGATTTTAGGTGAGGGTGGAGTAGTAGGATAGGGGGTGAGTGTAAGATAGATCCTCAGGCATCTAGGGAAATTTTCACTTATAATAAGGGTGGTGCTAGTGCTAAAGACCATTTTGAAGGGGGAGTTGGATCATAAAGAAGAGTTTGTTCCTTTGCTTGAAGAAGAACAATCCTACCAGACTCATTTGAGATAGGAATGGCTAAACTTATTGTCCCGGGAAGAAAGCTAATGAAAGCAAAGGTCAAGAATATCTTGGTTTAACAGAAGTTACTATGATTGCTAGATGGCAGTCCAAGCTCCTTAATATAATTCCTATCGAATGGGAATTTGTAGTAGTGTTGGTGAGGGTATAGAGAATAAATTCATCTAGACAAACATATTTATACCAGATCCCAAATCTTTTTGATAGGCGATAAAGAGCTTCCAAAATGAAAACCTTCAATCTGATCACTAAATTAACAACCGCATTGAAGTTGAAACTTATAGAAAACAAAAGGCAATAAATCAATTATTGTTAGAAATAAAGGAGAGATAATACCTGAATTTTCCTTGGAAATTATACAATTTGATATTACCAAAAAGAGGTGGCAGAGATGAGGCGTGGACCAAGTCACTGTCTTGAGACAAATCGTGCCGTCTACGGTATATCCGATGTAGTTAGACAAATAGTTTCTGCACGTTGCCCCCAGGATACAACAGCCCAGCCACCTTTTGCTGATTATCCTTGCGAGCCTACACTGCTCGTAGGATATAAGCTCTCTATAGTACTTTCTTTTCCCAGAAAAGTTTGTAAAAGATAGAATATTTTTGTGAGTAGTAAAAAAACAATAGATGATAAGTGTTTACGACAATAAAAAAATTGTTTTTGAAAAGTCTGTAGCTTTCTAAAATAAAAATGTGTGTTTGAAACTTTTATTTCTTTCCATATATATAGAACTAGATATGTTGCTTGTCTTTAGCCAGAAAATAAAACGTTTGATATCAATTAAATAGTCAAAACGTTATATATAATCAATAGCTTCTTTACATATGTGTGTGTATATATATATATATATATATATATAAACCGGTCAAACTTTTGCTAAAGTCTCAATTTGTACGTTGGGACAAAGAAAAGAAAGAATCAAAATGTCCCAAGATTACGTTGCTGAACAAGAAAAGAAAAAGTCATAGTGCCAAGCATTTAATGGCCTATAATTACAATATCCTTTTTTAAAGTTTCTGAATATATATATATTACAATAAATTGTTGGCTGTTTGACTACTTTTCAAATAGTAAATATTTGTGTATATATGGTAACATAAAATAATTCAGCAATAGCTATATATTTAAGTGCTGAAATTCTTCCATATATGACGTTATTATGTCATATTTAAATAAGAATGTTTGAATACAAAACGTTTAGAATGGAAAGTGTATATTTGTAATAGCCAAATATGCTGGCAATTATGGCATTAATATCACGTTAATATTTATAAATTTCCTAATTAAAACCATTGACAAAAACTATTCAAATTTTGAATTATATTTGAATTTCAAAATTTAGCAATTAACGTATCTGACATTAAGAGATAATTGATACACATAAATGAGTATTAAATAAATATAATATTTTTTATAAAAATATCCAACAATCCCCCACTTATTTTTATAGAAAATAAATAGGTAAATATATATATAAGAAAATTTTCTGGGTTAAGTAGAACATTATGCATAATGGGAGTGCCAATGGCTTGAACCCTCATTTAGTGTTTCAGCAACATTGTTCCAAAGTTAATAGTGATCTAAGTCTTGAACTATAACTTTTTCTATGGATACAAAACATTACATCACACACATAATATTCCAGTACTCTACTACGAGCTTTTAAGCCAGCACATTACGGCCTTGTGCTTTATCCCAGCATCCATGAGCTATTTAGAGAACTAGCCCCATTCTCAAAGGAAGCGGCCTCACTTCCATGCTCACTTAGGTGTGGCTATCAAGGATGTTCTTGTAACTCTAACATCCCACTCATAAGAGCTATAGTCCACATTAAGAGTTTTTATAAAAACTCATCCTATATAACGTTACAAGATACATGCACGCACACCATAGGGAGGGACATGAGTATTATTACTCATACATATATTTAGTGCATGTTAATCAAACTACTCTATGATTAGTTTTTCCCTTTGAACCTAGTTCTTGGGATCTCCAGTCCCTAGGTAGGGTATCCTCATAGATAGTTTATTCTTCTTTGGGCTTAAGTCCCATCCCCCTCGATGCTATCCAGATCTTTTCTCTAGCTAGAGCTTTAGTTAATGGATCTGCAATATTATCATTTGTACTAACATAATCAACATTTATGGTACCATTGTTTATGTATGATCTCACAGTACTGTGTTTTCTTCTAATAGATCTGGATTTACCATTATAGTATTTATTGCGCACTCTACTAATAGTGGCAGTACTATCACAATGAATTAAGACGGGTGAAATAGGTTTTTCCCACATGGGAATTTCAGATAATAAATCTCGTAACCAACCCGCTTCTTCACTAGCTGAAGATAAGGCAATTAATTCTGCCTCCATGGTGGATTTAGCAATAATATGTTGTTTTTTAGATTTCCAACTTATTGCTCCACCACCTATTGTAAATACATAGCCAGTGGTAGACAAAGAATCACCTGATAAGGTGTTCCAACTAGCATCACTATATCCTTCAAGAATAGCAGGATATCTTTGATATAGCAAACCATAGTGCGCAGTTCTTTTTAAATATCTCATTAATTGAGTCACGGCATTCCAATGCTCAAAATTAGGTTTGCTAGTAAATCTTGCTAAAACTCCTACGGCATAAGCAATATCAGGTCTAGTACAATCAGTAGCATATCTAAGACTACCAATAATACTAGCATATTCCTTTTGATTGTAAATATCATTTTCATCTTTAGTAGGAAAAAGATGCACACTAGAGTCAAAAGGAATACTTGTAGGCTTACAATCAAAGTAATTATATTTTTTCAAAATTTTTTCTATATAATGAGATTGATCTACAAATATGCCATTTGAAGTTCTAGAGATTTTCATGCCAAGAATCACATTAGCTTCTCCTAAATCTTTCATATCAAAGTTATTTTTAAGAAGCATTTTGGCAGCATTTATAATATCCATATTAGGACCAAAAATTAGAAGATCATCAACATATAAACAAATTATAACATGAGCATCATCAAATGTTTTATAATATATACATTTGTCACTTTCATTTGTTTTAAAACCATTAGAAAGCAAACATTGATCAAATTTCTCATGCCACTGTCTAGGTGCTTGTTTTAGACCATATAAAGATTTTAATAATTTACATACCTTGTGCTCATTACCTGGCATTATAAAACCTTCTGGTTGGTCCATGTAGATTTCTTCTTCTAAATCACCATTTAGAAATGCTGTCTTTACATCCATTTGATGTATCATCAAATTATGAATAGCTGCTATAGCAATCAATAATCTAATAGATGTAACTTTAGTAACAGGAGAAAAAGTATCGAAAAAATCAATATCTTCTTTTTGTTTAAAACCTTTAGCTACAAGCCTTGCTTTGAATTTTTCAATAGATCCATCAGGTTTTAATTTTCTCCTAAGTACCCATTTACATCCAATTGTTTTACAACCTGGAGGTAAATCTACAAGTTTCCAAGTATTATTAGATATAATAGAATCCATCTCATCATTGATGGCTTCTTTCCAAAAACCTGAATCAGGAGAAGATAAAGCTTCTTCTAAAGAAGTAGGGTCACCTTGTAAATTATACACATAATATTCAGGACCAAAATCCTTTTCAATTCTAGGTCTTTTACTCCTCCTAGGTTCAATCTCATATTCATTAACATCTCTTGACTTAGATGTTGAACATTCAAATTTCTCTTGTTGTTCAAAACCCCCACTATTTTTATGTTTAAATGGAAATTTATTTTCATGAAAAATTGCATCTCTAGATTCAATTACTGTATTATTATCAATATCATAAAATCTATAAGTTGTGCTATATAAAGAATAACCCAAAAATACACATGTAGAAGCCTTTACCCCAAGTTTAGGTCTTTTGGGATCAGGTAGCCTCACATATGCTAAGCAACCCCAAACTTTTAAAAAATTCAGATTTGGTTTATATTTTTTCCATAATTCAAAAGGAGTTTAAAAAGTCTTTTTATGAGGTACTCTATTTAAAACAAAATTTGCAGTTAAAACAGCTTCACCCCAAAAATATTTAGGAGCCCCAGAACTAACAAGCATAGCATTAGTTAAATTTATAAGAGTCCTATTTTTACGTTCAGCTACTCCATTAGAAGATGGAGAATAAGGGGCAGTAGTCTCATGAACAACACCAAGAGATTGAATATAATTATTAAGACCAAGAGTATCATATTCTTTTCCTCTATCAGTTCTAAACCTTTTAACCTTTTTATCAAAAGTATTCTCAACTTCTTTTAAGAAAATTGATAATTTTTCAAAAGCATCACTTTTATTTTTCATAAGATAGACATATGAATATTTTGAAAAATCATCTATAAAGGTTATAAAATACCGATTACCTCCACGTGTCAAATGTCCTTCAAATTCACAAATATCACTATGGATAAGTTCTAGTAATTCAGTATTTCTTTCAACTGATTTATGAGGCTTTTGAGTAATTTTAGTCATGCTACAAATTTCACATTTTTCAAGTTCATTTTCAAGTTTAGGAATTAAACCTAAACTACTCATATTTTTCATATATTTATTATTAATATGACATAATCTACCATGCCAAACATTCACACAAGAAACAATATAAGCAAAACTTGAATTTTCATTCATCTCAACATTAAGTTTAAACATGTCATCACAAGCATAGCCTTTGCCAACAAACATGCCCTTTTTAGAGAGTACATATTGATCAGCCTCAAAGACTTGTTTGAAACCAGCCTTATTCAACAAAAAACTAGAAACTAGATTCTTTCTAATGTCAGGAACATGAAAGACATCTTTGAGAGTGACTTCTTTCCCAGAAGTAAATTTGAGAAGCACATCTCCAATACCCACAACTTCAATGGTATGAGAATCACCAAGCATAATTTTCTTTTTCTCATCCAAGATGGTATAGGTCTTGAACCAATTTTTATCATAGCAAACATGTCTGGTTGCCCCAGAATCAATCCACCACCCTCCTAAGCCTTCGAGAACATTAATCTCGGTAACCATAGCCACAAGAGGCTCTTCAATGACATTGGCTTGAGCCATAGGCCCATGTTTTCGAAAACGACAATTTCTAGCCGAATGTCCAGGCTTTCCACATACAAAACATGCATAATTACTATTATTAGTGTGGTTGCCATTATTTGGAGCATGCTTAGGATGGTGTGCTTGGTTCTTTCTTTGATTAGAGTGGGTCTTATGTTGAGGCTGATTTCCATTTGGCCTACGTTTGAAGTTTCTTTTCTTAGGCCTTACATAGTCATTATTTTTTGCATTGGCTTTTGACATGTTTTCATTTGAGGAGATGAAATTTACCTTTGGACCATTTGCTCCATGGAATTCAACAGCTTTGTCTTGGTTCCTTGCCTCTTCCTCCACTCTCAAACGGGTGATAAGGGATTCAATGGAGAGTTCCTTTTGCTTGTGTCTCAGAACTTTGGCAAACTCCTTCCAAGACTCAGGCAGCTTGTCAATGATGGCTGAAACTTGCATTTGTTCATCTACTCGAATGCCTTCAGATCGAACATCTTGTGAAATCATTTGGAGTTCATAGGATTGTTCGACCACGGACTTGCCTTCAACCATCTGAAACCTGAAAAATCGGCTACATGCATATTTCTTGGATCCAGCTTCCTCTGTATCATATTTTTGATTCAATGCCTTCCATATCTTTTTGGCTGATTTGTAAGCTTGATCATAATAATCATACAAATCATCAGAAAGACAATTAAGTAAATAATTTCTACAGTAAAGATGATCCTTATCCCATTTCTTAACATCTTTTTCATGTTGAGAAAGTTCTTCTTCAGTCAATTGTTCAGATTTCTTTTTCTTTGGTTTTTTCTCAGTTAACACATAAGCCACATTCAAGAGAGTAAGATAAAACAAAGTCTTTTGTCTCCATCTCTTAAAGTTAACACCACGGAAGCGGAATGGCTTATTAAGATCACCCGCTCCAGAGGAATTAGACATAACATTACCATTTTCCAAGGATGATTTTGTGTTCTCCATATCGATTTGTCTCAAATTGTTGGAAATAAAGGAGAGATAATACCTGAATTTTCCTTGGAAATTATACAATTTGATATTACCAAAAAGAGGTGGCAGAGATGAGGCGTGGACCAAGTCACTGTCTTGAGACAAATCGTGCCGTCTACGGTATATCCGATGTAGTTAGACAAATAGTTTCTGCACGTTGCCCCCAGGATACAACAGCCCAGCCACCTTTTGCTGATTATCCTTGCGAGCCTACACTGCTCGTAGGATATAAGCTCTCTATAGTACTTTCTTTTCCCAGAAAAGTTTGTAAAAGATAGAATATTTTTGTGAGTAGTAAAAAAACAATAGATGATAAGTGTTTACGACAATAAAAAAATTGTTTTTGAAAAGTCTGTAGCTTTCTAAAATAAAAATGTGTGTTTGAAACTTTTATTTCTTTCCATATATATAGAACTAGATATGTTGCTTGTCTTTAGCCAGAAAATAAAACGTTTGATATCAATTAAATAGTCAAAACGTTATATATAATCAATAGCTTCTTTACATATGTGTGTGTATATATATATATATATATATATATATATATAAACCGGTCAAACTTTTGCTAAAGTCTCAATTTGTACGTTGGGACAAAGAAAAGAAAGAATCAAAATGTCCCAAGATTACGTTGCTGAACAAGAAAAGAAAAAGTCATAGTGCCAAGCATTTAATGGCCTATAATTACAATATCCTTTTTTAAAGTTTCTGAATATATATATATTACAATAAATTGTTGGCTGTTTGACTACTTTTCAAATAGTAAATATTTGTGTATATATGGTAACATAAAATAATTCAGCAATAGCTATATATTTAAGTGCTGAAATTCTTCCATATATGACGTTATTATGTCATATTTAAATAAGAATGTTTGAATACAAAACGTTTAGAATGGAAAGTGTATATTTGTAATAGCCAAATATGCTGGCAATTATGGCATTAATATCACGTTAATATTTATAAATTTCCTAATTAAAACCATTGACAAAAACTATTCAAATTTTGAATTATATTTGAATTTCAAAATTTAGCAATTAACGTATCTGACATTAAGAGATAATTGATACACATAAATGAGTATTAAATAAATATAATATTTTTTATAAAAATATCCAACAATTATGAAACAAAAATTGATCCAAGTAACAATCAAATTCGAAAGACGAAGAAATAGAGAGATTGAAGCTAGAACCCAAACTCGTTCAGTCGGTGATAAATAGCTTCCAAAATTGAATTCTTCAATTTGATGGCTAAATCCAGAGCCGCATTTAGGCTGAAACTTGAAGAAAAAAAAAAAATACAAGTAATTATCAAATAAAAATTGATCCAATCATCCAAGTGACAATAAATTTGAAAATTTAAAAAACAAAGGATTAGGGTTAATAAATCTAGAACCCAAACCTGTTCAATAAGCTATAAAAACCATTCAAAATTAAAGCTTTCAATCTGATCATTAAGCTCACGGCCGCATTTGAGTTGAAACTGATTTAAAAGAAAAAAAATTACAAAAATAGATGCAAAGTAACAATCAAACATGTAAATTGAATAACAAAGAAATAGATGCCTTGAAATTGACCGGGAATGAGGCTATGTTAGGAATAATTTTGGTTAGGGTTAAGGTTGAGGGTTTTTTTTTTTTTTTTTTTTTTTTTTTTTTTTTTTTTTTTTTTTTTAACGGGTTAAGGGGGCTTTGTTAGGAATAAATTCCTAACCTTTGCGGCTCGACGTCTGTCCTTGCTATATAGGGCTCTGCTATATAGGACATCCCTTCACCTTTTAATTAGTGAAATACCACCGTGCATGTGGTGGTCATTCCATAACTATAAGTGTTTATGAGATATGAGGAATAAAAGTCAGGGTTCAAGTCATCAGGAGGAAGTTTCACACACATATACACTTAGAGTATGTTTAGTAGATTATAATAGGCGTTGTAATGTAATAGTTATTCTTATAATTTAATTATTCTTTAGTTTAGTTATGTTTTTATTTCAAAGAATAGTCATTCCTTATAAATAGCTATTCTTCAAAATGAGGAATAACTATTCCTCTTTAAAAGGTTGTATTAGTTATTTCTTAGTAAATGTAATAACTTCAAAATTTAATATGTTTCAAAATAAACAAACTTTACATATACATCTAACAATTATAAAAATAAAAAATCATAAAAAATAACACATATCCCTCTTAAATTTAAAAATAACAATTTTTAAGGAGATATAATTGTATGAGTAAGATATTTCCTAAAATAAATGTTAAGTTTCATTCTAATGTTATAACTCACAACCAAACTAGTGAATATGTTTAGTTATTACATTATAACACATTTTATTCATAGTAATAAAGATTACAATTCCTCTCGTAATCTCTATTCAGTGTACCAAATGTACCCTTAGATTAAGTTAAAGTATAATTTCTATCTTATATTAACAAAAAAAATTAGTAAATTTTTTTGTTTAAGTACATGTACCAACTAATGTTCCGTTTGTCTCGATCAAAAAAACATTATGGAAAGACAGCTTTTCATGTTTTCCAATAGCATAAAAAAAAAATAAGTCAAAGAAAAATTATTTTAGATGAACAAAAAAAAAATATGGCTTATTTTAAGAGATTTTTTTTCACTAAATTATTTTGGAGAATAACTCTATCTTACAACAAACTAAATAACGGAAGTTGAGAGATTGTTTTTCAACTCATTTAAAGTTGTTACCAAATATAGAAAAATGAAATAGTTTTATAGGAAATATTTTTTGAAAATATAAATGATTTTCTAAAAAATATTATCACCAAAACAAATAGAACATAATAGTTAGTGGTTACAAATGGCCCAACAAATAAAGTATTTTAAAAATTAATTAATGTTTTGATTTGATGATAAAAAATAATCATTAGAATCAGAATTAGCAGTAATTTTTTCTTAAAAAACAACTCATTAGTACTAACCTTTCTATTTATATACATATTTCCGTGTTCATCACATGATGTTTTTTTTTTTTTTTGGTCATTAAGCTAAATTCATTTTATTTTTGTGTAACACGTAACAAAAGTAGCAACTAGCGAGTGGGATTTAGATCCGCGGTACAACCTTATTTCTCCTCCCTTTTATATCCCCTGTCTTCTGTACGGGCTTGTTTCTAAATACAAAAAAATATTTTTAAAAAATCCATTTAAAAGTAAGAAAAGTGTGAAAAAAAAGTATAAAACTAAAAAAAAAAAAAAAAGGTTAAAATATATTTCTATAACGACTGAGATTACAATTAGATTTTTAACTTCTCATCCTAATCATTCGTTCATTACCACGCGATGAAATCAGGATCTCGTGACTAGGTACAATGATACGTTCCATAAAAAGAGTACTATTCCCATATCTATATTTTGGAAATGAGCAATTTTAGTAGCACAATATTTTACACAATTTTAACTATAATTTGTTATGCAGTGAGCTATAAGTGGTGAAGAAAAAATTGTAACTCTATGTGTATTCACATTTTTTACACTTACTATTCATCACATGACAAATTATGATAAAAATTGTAATACTTATTATTACTGTTTTAGGAAAAAATACCAAAAAGACAAAAACCTTTAAGTGTCAATATTTTTTTTTATAAAATATAAAAATTCTATTCTAACCTTATCTAAGTATATATGTGTACTAAACTCTTTTCTAAAAACTTGAATCCTAACTATTATTTCCTCACATTCTACAAATACTTATATTTGTAGAATGACTATTGAATAAAGATGTGCAATCTTACATGCTTTAAAGACAAAAAGCTCTGAATTGAACCGTTTCTAGAGGGCTGTTGTAAAAAAAAAAAAAAAAAAAAAAAAAAAAAAAGCATCTGAGGTTGTAAAAACAAAAAGCTCTGAATTGAACCGTTTCTAGAGGGCTAGCTAGTTTGAAGCCGCAACACCATGGAAATCCCGCAGCAACGCGCTCTCCTCGAGTCTCTCATGTCATGAGTACCAATCCCCACGACGTCGTTAGATGTTGTGGCCAAGCTTCGGAAGAAATTACCAGAGCTTGTTTTTTAAGCATATATATTAGTGCCGGGGCTGGAGGGGGGCACCAAAGCTAACGGGGGATTTAAATGGTTAGTTTCCAAAGGATTTCGGTGTGAAGAATAACTGTTGTGCTTCATCAAAGAACTAATTGATTTGTCCTCCAGGAAATGTGTGGGTACGTACTACGGACGTAGTTTCGACCCCGCCCAGTGAGATACTCAAATCTCATCTCTCCAGACTTTGTGTACTAGCTAGGTATACGAAACTCTCACCGTGTCATCTTATTCCTAAGAGCTAGCGTACATATCATCACAGATTCACAGCCCTCCATTCCAGTAGCAATTCATTTATTGGAAGCTAACTTCTCCGCGTAGATATCAGTTAAACTTGATGAACTTTTAGTGGAAGGTGGTGGTGTTGGCTGATCCGACCAGGATTACGAGCGGTGGGTAGTAACTATTAAAGCTAATAAGAAAATATTGAAGATAGTATGTATGAATGTGTGTATATATATAAAGTAAATAATAAAAAATGAAGACAGTCGTCGGTCGAGTATTTTAAGTATTAACCTGTCATGGTTGCTAATATTAACATCACGTTCGGCAATGGTAATTCTCTCCATGTCCGACTCCATGCGTCTTCCAGCCATTCTTTGAGGAGACGTGCTTTGCTTCAGCCTTCAGGCCTCAGGAGTGACCACTCTACACACATATTTTTTGATACGGTAACGCCTTGGTTTAATTTCGTTCGTAACTTCGTATTATTAAAATAATTATTTTAATAATATGAATGTGTTGACTGTAAATGACCCAATAGCCCAAATAACCGCGTTCCTACTGTTCTCGTAAAGTTTTTTTTTTTTAATTAGCGAGACTATTAATATTATTATTATTATTATTATTATTAAGGAAAGTTAACAATGTCCTGAGAGCATATGTTAGTGAACTATTTTAGAAATATTTTTATGAAAAATGAAAAAAAAAATTAATATTTTGACAGTTTTTTTTAATTTTTCATAAAAATAAATAAAAATTTTCTTAAAATAATTTATTAACAATTGTCTTAAAAGCATCTTTTAACACGTATATATGTTATCTTCTTGTATATAAATTCTATTTCTATAATTTATGAAACATGCGTTCTTTAATTAGCCACATACAATCATCTTGAAAATTTTATAAATATATATGGTTGGTTCAAGTTATATTTTATATAACTCTAAATAATATTTCATTACTTAATAATTTTTTATTAAATTAATATTTTAAAAATTCTATCGTTGAATTACATATTCAACATACCAATTATCGTGTTAATTAAATATTATTTACTATTCAATTTAAAAAGTCATATTTTTTACACAATTTTTAGATACAAATACTTCAAATTTAAATATTTGGTCGATAATATTGTTATATACTAATCTTAGATCATCTTTAAAATTTTCCAAACATGCAAAAAGGATAAAAAGAAAATTTAATCTAACAGTAGATTTGTTATAATTCACATTTAATTAAAATATAGCAAGAATGTAACGTTTAAAGATAGTATTCTTTAAATTATATTAATTACATTAGTCCAAAGGATAATTATTATTTAAAATTATATTTTTTGTGTTTATAGTTCACATGTCATAACATAGATCAATTTAATATATAAAAATAAATAAATGACGATGTCTTTTTTAGATGAAAAATAAAATATGAATTCAATTTTTTATAAGAAAAGGAAAAGGAAAAAAAAATTATAAGAAATTTTATTAAAGAGATTTACTTATATTGAATGAATGTATAGTTTAAAGGCTTTTAAAATTAATAAGTTATAAATGACAAAAAAACACTGAATATTAAAAAAATAGATTAATACTTTAATAAATGGGTTTATATATATATATATATATATATATATATAGACACACACATGAAGGGGCCATTAACAAAAACTCATAATTTTTACTAATTTTTAATACTGAAATAGAGGAGAGAGGGTTTCTCAAAAAAAAAAAAAATAATAATAATAATAATAAAAACAAAAACAAAAACAAAAAAACGGAGGAATTAAAAGGGACATTTTGGAAAAGCCACTGAAAGGGAGAAAATACGCGCTAGGATGCCTATTGTGAATGTACGGGCTGACTATAGTCCGCAAACTAAAGAATAGACGAGCCCATTATTTACACGAGGCCTTAAGTGGGCGGACCTTAAGTGGACGGACCTAATGCGGACAGAGCAAAGAAAGATGGGCTGGTCGGCCATGGGCCTGTTGGACCCCTTAGTGGGAACACTTTGGCCCATTCTCGTAAGGCCCTAAACAGAGTCCTTGCGCTACTTGGACTTTAGAAATCTCATGTATTGGTGAAGATCTTCCCTATAAGGAGAAGATCTGTCCAACACGTTTCGGACTCTAAAAAAGAGGATTTCTACAAAGAAAAAACTTGGATGCCAAGTCTAAGAGGAAAAACTTTCGACTACTATAAAAGCCTCAATACTCTCACCAATAAAAGTACGCATTATCTACCCTCTCTAGCACTCTAGAGCTGTTAGAATACTTTCTGACTTAACCTTCGGAGGGTATTTGGCTGGCACCACACCGGTGCCCTTTGATAGGTTTTCTTCTTTACATTATGTAGGTTTGCGTTCGAGCACAAAGGCATTGTGTGACTCACTGACAAATTTCTCAACTTCATCAGCCACGATGAATGGGTATATCATGTATCTTGGCTCTTAAGGGTTGAGGTCTACGTCAATGTCTCTCCCTTCATAGACCTTAACTCGTAGACCTGGAGAGGTCAAGTCAAGCCTTTGCTTCTTTTTTGTTTGTTTGTTTGTTTTTTTTTTTTTTTTTTTAATTCGTAGGCCTGGATCAAGTTAAGCTCTCTACTTCTTAAAATAAAAAAATAAAAAATAAAAAGTTTAAAGGTCTCAGCTTCTTCTCTTAAATAAAAATAAATAAATAAATAAACCCGCCAAGTCTCTACTTCTTTTCAAGTCTTTTTGTTTCTTAAAAAAAAATTGTTAAATTGAAAATTACATCCCTAAACTTTAGGGGTGTTTGAATTTTACATCATACAGTTTTAAAATTTAGGTTGTGTTTGTTTGGAGGTGAAATAGAGTAGATAAAAAATTTTAGAGAGAAAATAGAAAATAAAACCTTTTTAAAGTGTGTTTGGTTGGGTAAGAAGAAAATAAAACAAATGGTGGGACCCAAAAGTTTTCTCTCTCGTCCCACCAAAAAGTTTTCTCTCCAAAATAAAGAAATAACTGAGTGGAGATTATTTTTGGCGAAACTACAAGCACAATTAGTCCCTCAAGTTTTAAAACTGAGTTAAATTAATCATTTCACTAACTCTGTTAATAGTGTTGCTTACATAGCTAACGGAATAATGAATTGACTTTTTTTTTTAATGATGTGGCATGTTTTTAATTAAAAAATTAAAAACTAAATTTACACGGAAGAAACAATATTCACAGCCGGTACCAAATTAAAAAAATTATTTTCTACCAATTCTAAAAACCCACCCGAAGAGGAGAGAGGGAAGAAACCAAGCATTGACCCACCATCGGTGGAGACCCATGCCCTAGCCTCCACCAGCAACAGCCAAAGCCTAAAACCAAAATTTTCCAAAAGCCCAATTCACAGTTCTCAAAATCAAAACCAAAAAGTCCATCCTAACATTACTTAGAGGCCGTGGGAGTTGCCGAACTGTAACGGACTCTTTTCGCCAAGCAACGAACCGGCTCTCTGCGTTGAATCTGCCGAAATACGAAGCAACAAGGATCTCCGAGATTCCTCAGGCTCAGCAGAGAAAGCTAAACCCAACTGACCATGTCTTAGACAATGACGAGCTTTTCTGGGGTTTACTCTAGGACATGAAATGCCACCAAACCCAATACTATAAGAGCAAGATGAGCTTAATGCCATCAAAACCCAAACAAAAATAGAGTATTACTAAAATAGCCCTTAGATTTGAGCCTGAGATATTGAATAGTACTAGTATTTGTGAATGGATGAGCCTTGTGTCAGTTGTGTGTGTTACTGTAAACTCAGATAAAGATTACGAACTACGCTGTCTATGCGGTGAGAGTCAGGTGACTTAGTGACAAAAAAATAAAATTATCTAAAATTAAAATGAAATTTTTTTTCATTCTTTAGGAAAAAATATACCATGTCATTAAAAAAAATGTCAACTCATTATTCCATTAGCCACATAAGTAACACCATTAACGGAGTTAGTAAAAGGATCAATTCAACTCAGTTTTAAAACTTGAAAGACTAACTATGCTCGCTTTAAATTTGAGGAACTAATTGCGCGCACAGGGTAAATTTGAGGGACCAACATTGTAGTTTCGCCATTATTTTTTTCTTGATTGACAAAAATACCCATATGCATGTTCAAATGGCTTTCTCAAGTTGCCTTTATTTTTTTTTTCTTTCTTCCCTGGGTGGTAACGTTATCTTTTTTTTTTTTTTTTTTTTTTTTTTTTTTTTTGCCTTTTCCTGATGATTGTTGCCTCTTTTCTTTTGATTTTCTAGGGCCTGGGCATGATAGTTAAAAAAAAACACTAGACATGAATTTTTTTTTTTGGACATAATTTTTATTTTTTAATAAATTTCGGTGATTGCTTTTTTTGTAGTTATTTGTCACTTTTTTGTTTTAATTGGGCATCATTATTTAACAAGGATATATGAGTAAATTTATTCAAAATCATTTTTTTCATCGCTCCACTTTTCCACTCCCAATCAAACAAAAAGAAGAGAAAATGAAATCTCTTCTATATTCTCACTTTTCCATCCTCCCACTACTTTCTATCATACCACTTTTTCACCTCTCCAACCAAACAAACCCTTAGATTTTATTCCTAAAATTCTATTCTATTTGCATTTGCAGTTTCTTCGTTCATATTTTCCGTTAAATGCCATATAATCTTGTCACACGTATTTTGTTCATCTAATAAAATCATACCACATATATGCCATGTCTTTTTAATTATTTAAAATTTTCTATGCTACAAAAATGGTATGACATTATTTTATTAGACAAACTAAAAATATTTGGCAAATTTATGTGACATTTAACAGAAAATATAGACGGGGGAGTTGCTAGTGCAAACAGAATAAAATTTCAGATGGTAAAATCTAAATTCTAAAACTTAAGGGTGTATAATCTAATTATTCCCAAACTTTAAGAGTGTAGTTTGCAATTTAAAAAAAAAAAAATTAATGGCTCTGCATAGACCTTGGAGAGAGACCTTTAACTCGTAGACCTCAAGCATCTGGTTTGGTATTTGATCTCAATAAATGATTGACACTTGTAAAAAAAAACACCTCAATTTACTCCACCAACTCCAATGAAAAGACAAATTTGTCCCTAAAATTTGTCCGAACCCCACCCCTTCGTTCCCATTGCACCTTTTGACCTTTTGAATTCTTGGCCTTGTAGAACAAATTTAGAGTCCATTTGGGAATAATTTATTTAATTAATATTAAATTTTTTTATTGAAAATAATGTAAATAAAGGTAAAAACTAACTGCAATAGTATAGTAGGGCCCATTAATAGTATCAAAACGTATAATGAGATCCATAAATAGTAATAAAAATAAGCTGAATAGTAGAATAAGATGACTTTAAACTCTAATTCCAAACGCAACCTTAAGACACCTCATTCGCATTTGCTTACATAGACTTTTATGCCACATCAGCTAAATAAGCCCCACCCATTGTAACATCTGTTAGAACATCTCCAACAATATCGGCAAACACAAAATCATCTCTATTTTAGAGATTCTAATCATAAAATAGTGCTCCAACAGCCTCTTTAAAACTCTAAAGTTTTTTGCTAATGAGCAGTCGCTCTATTTTCCTGATGTGCTACTGTTAATTAGCAAAAGAATAAAACAAAATAAAAAATTGGCACAACTAATTAAAATATTCAACTATTATTTCAATGGATACAAATCAAACTCACCTCCTTTCTCCCTCAAATGTCTTAAACTCAAGAGGGAGACATCATCAAAACAAAGACAAACCCCAATCTTTCTCATACAAGGAAAAAAAAAAAAAAGAGAGAGAGAGAGAACGCTAATTTGAAAATAGGTGGCTCATCCTTTGAATGACTCTCTTCCCTGGCCTTTGATCTCCGTTTGCAATCTCTCTCACTCTCTGGACTAGAGATGACTTAATTTACTGGTAATTGAAGGGGTAGAAGTAGAACAACAAAAACAAAAAGCTAAAATGCAAAACTCACCCTCTAAGTTTCTTCAGAATTTATTTCAATCCTCAAACTTTGCTTTCATTCATTTTAGTCCTCTAAATTTTAAATTTATTCAATTAAGGCATTTTTGTCACTTTTGTTAAAAAAAAAAATTGGAACTTTTTTTTAAACTATAAAAATTTGAAGAAAAATTTAAAAAATTGGAAAATTAACCATAACATATAAAAAAAAATTGATGGAAAACCTTAATTGAATAAACTTGAAAGTTAGAGGACTAAAATGAGTTTTGGTAAAACATAGAGAGTGAGTTTTGCATTCTATCCAAAACAAAAATAAGAAAGAGTGGGGGTATATGTGTGGGTATACGGTGGAGATAGAGAGAAGAAGAGTAGATACGTGTGTGGAGGAGAAAAAATCTAGAGGGAAAAAAGAAAAGAAAAACGAAAAAGAAAACACTTTTGGATTGGGCTAAATTCATTTCAAATCACAAAGATTTTGATAAATTTTAAGACTAAGATAGGTTAGATGAATTTCAAATTATATAGAATTTTTAAAAGACATGCACAATACTAAGTAAATTTGATAAATTTCAAATTATAATAAAGTATAATATAAAAAATAATGAAAGCATTTAATAAATTAAAAGTATATAATACACCAATCCACTATATGGTTGCCTCATGTGCTCCACAAGATTTGTCAAAAAAAATACCGTCGAACAATTTAAAAATATATTAGTTAGGAATGAATAAATAGATATTAATCTTAACAAAAATTAAGAATGAATAAAGAAACGTTAAAGAATGAATAAAAAAAAATTTCAATGAGATGGATAGAAATTTTAAAAGACATGCACAAGACCAAGTAAATTTGATAAATTTCAAATTATAATAAAGTATAATATAAAAAATAATCAAGCATTTAATAAATTAAAAGTATATGATACACCAACCCACTATATGGTTGCCTCAAGTGCTCCACAAGATTTGTTAAGAAAATACCGTCAAACAATTTAAAAATATATTAGTTAGGAATGAATAAACAAATATTAATCTTCTCAAAAAAATAAAAATAAAAAAGAATAAAGAAATTAAAGAATGAATAAAAATTAATATTTTTTAGATGAGATAGATAGAAGATAGAAAATTCGTTGAAAAATGTATTTAAAAAGGTAAATAAATAAAAGGTAGGAAAAAATGTCAAGAGACTCCCTAAACTTTGAGGCAGTGGCCAAAACACCCCCCTTAAACTTTTATTTTGGTCAATGTGCTTATTGAGCTTGCCAAATAGAGTCATCTGTTAGTCTGTCTGTTAAGTTACAAACGAAACTCACATGTGTTTCATTAAAAAAAAAAAAAAAATCCAAACTAATTAAGAGAGATCCCAACAATGGCGACACGTTTCAAGAGGAACATGAAGAAGCGTAGACACATCACATCATCTTCAATACTGAGTTCACCTACCTTGGCAATATTTCATCTTCACTACTAGCTTCTTCCTTTAAGTTAAAAGATGAGCACATTTGAGAAGACATTACAAATGTGCTTTCAGCGTGTTCCTCACTTTTATCACTCTTTTCCTCATCATAAGCTTCTAATCCTTTTGTCATGGCTACTTTAATGTTCTTTATATCACTTCTTAGAATGAAAAAAGAAGGGGAAAATTGCACTTTACCCACCTATAGTTTGGCCCGTTTTAACAATGCCTATCTGTGGTTTAAAAGTTATCACTTAATCTACCTGAGGTGACCCGTTAGACACCCGTTACCCACCTCTGCCATTTCCGTTAGAAAGTCCCCTTTATTATATAAGCCAAAATTAGAAGCTAAATAGAACCCCCAAAAAGAAGAACGAGCTCTCTCCCTCTCTCTCCCTCAGAATCCCTAAAAATCCCCAAACCCATAATCCCTTTCTCTCTTTATTTCGATTGCCAAAGTGAAATCTGAACATGTCTTCTTCAAGTTATTACTTGGGTTCCAGTCACCATTCATGTTCTACTGACCGTTGTCAGCTATGGACTGCTTTGACCTTGAACAATTTTGGGAGAAGGTTTTATGGGTGCTGCTATTATGATGTGGTGAGTAACAGTTGGTTTTTAGAATTTTTTTTGTTTTCTGGTTTTGTTGGTTTTTTGGTTTTGTTGGCTTTATGTATAACCCTAATTTGGTTTTGTTTGTAGGATGATGAACCTATTTGTAAATACTTTAGGTGGTTGGATGGCAAAACATGCAAGTGTGGGTCTGAAGTCGCACCCATTGTCCTTGCAAGAATTAGGCAAAAGTTGCACATGAAAAGGAAAATGAGGCTAGTGATAGGGAAAAAAGAGCTATTGAGAGGGAAAAAGTAGTCGAGCGAAGGGAAGAAAAAGCTAGGGTGAGAGAGAGGATAGCTATAGAGAAGTTACAGAATTACAAATTTGCACTTGCTATGTCATGGGGGTTTTTTGCTTTTTTTATTTTTTATTTATTTTTTATTTTTTATTTTCTGGTAGGATGGGAGAATTTGGAACAAAGTCATTGGGTACTACCACTTTTGGCAATGTGTAGTATTGATATCACTTTTGGCAATGTGCTATGTTGATATCACTGTTGAGAAGTATATTCCATGTATTTGGCACTATGTGATATTGTTTTTTATTGGAATAGAGTATGCAATGTGTTCTTTATGTAATGTGTTATTCTTTATGTAATCTGCTCTTATTTATGTAATGCTGCCTTATTTATGTAATGTGTAATGCTGCCTTGTTTATGTAATGTGTAATGCTGCACTAAAGGTTTTCTTGTGTCTCATGATTCCTTAGGAGTATAGGAGATGGGCTAGCTGCATGAGAACCGTTGAGCTGTGGGTGCTTTACTTAGTGGTGGTCTGCTTGAAACTGCTACAGATGGTGGTGGTCTACTTGAAGCTGAAGCTGAAGCAGATGTTTGAGTTGGTTGTGTGTAGCGTTTGCCTGTTGGCTGCCTCAGTGGTTGCTTTTGTGGCTGGTTGACTGGCTAGCTTGCTTGTTGGCTCACTTACTATTGACCTGATGTAATAGCTGGCTGCTTTTGTGCCTGGTTAAGTGGTTGCCTTACTTGATGGGTGGTTGGCTTTCTTGTTGGATAGCTAGCTACCCCACTTGTTGTTTGGATGGGTGGTTACTTATTTTGTTGCCTGATTGACTAAGCACATTGACTAGTTGTCTGCTTAGCTACGTTGTTTATTGGTCTAGGTGGGTGCCTTGCTTGCTGGTTGGTTGCTTGGTTGGCTGCTTTGTTTACTAGTCCAGGTGGGTGCCTTGCTTGCTGGTTGGTTATCTGGTTGGCTGCCTTGTTTGTAGATCTAGGTGGCTGTCTTGCAAACTTCCTTGGTGGTTGCCTAGGTGGCTGACTTGCTAGCTGGTTGGTTGGCTGAGGTACTAAAGTTGTACCCTGACCTGTTTGGTCAGTGCTTGCTCCTTGCCCCTCTTGTCCCTACAAAAAGAATTTTCTTGCATTAGAAATAGATTTGTAATAAAATGGTAATAGTGAACACCTTCTTGCTCTACTTACAATTTTTTTTTGCCTTTCAAGTCTCTGTTTCCTTTGCCATGGTGTCTCACTAATTATTCTAGCTTTACACCCCTTTGAATTATGCCCCTCGTTATGACAAAACCCACATTTTATAGGTTTATTTGACCTAGAATCTTTGTATGAGTTGTTTGGCTCATCTGTATCTTTCTTCCTTTTCATTGGTGGCCTGCCTGCAGGCTTGTACACAGTTGGAGCAATAGGGGCAGGTTGGTTGGTTTCAATCCATTCATCTTGGCCAGGTAGTGGGGTAATCATCTCCTTGTATGCAGCCATATAGGCATCCCTTCTATAGCATGAATGCACATAATTCTCAGGCCTTTCCAGATTATTATAGATTGTTGCAACACCATGTCTACATGGGATTCCTGTCAAATCTCAAACTCTACAATTACAACACTTTCTTGTAAGGTTAATCACATGTCTTTCGTACTTATTATCAACCTCATATATAAAGCAACTTGATGGAACAGCAGAAAATGACTTAGAATCAAGTTTCAATTACTTAAGCTTCTGCACTATGTTTGGACATATGTCACTGCTGAACTTTTCAATCCCAGTCCTCTTACTGTACATTCTAGTCATCAACCTAACCCTAATCCATTCTAGCATGGCAATGATAGGCTTATCCCTAGCTTCTAGTATCATAGAATTATATGACTTACTAAGATTGTTTACATAACAATCAGAGATGGCCCTTGGAGTGAAATGTGACTTAGTTCATTGGGTTGGTTGGATGTCTGCTAGGTACTCCCATGCTTCTTTTCCAAGTCCTTAAAATCTTGCATTTTCTTTTCAAACTCTCTAACTATTGCTACTGCAGCATACCTCCATAATGCAGCCTTCAATTCTAAACTTTTGAAGTTTAACTTAAAGTTGCTATAAATATGCTTTACACAAAATCTATGCTCAACTGTTGGGAACTACATCTCCATGGTAGTTATCAATCCTTGGTTATCATAAATAAAATCAATAAACATCTAAAGAACAAAAATGAACACCTTCTGCCAATCTGACAAAAACAGAACTTTCAAAAAGCAGAAATTTAATGACTAAGAACAAACAGAAATCTCAAAAAGCAAGTGAATTGTATTACCTTCTGCCTATCTGAAATGAACACCAAATTTAGCTCATCTGGCCTCCCAATATCATCTACAAATGTTTGTAAAAACTACACCCAAGAATCCTTCTTTTCTTGCTCAACTACACCTAATGCAATAGAGAAAATATTTTCATTCTCATCCTTTGCAGTTGCTGATAATATATGTCCACCAAACTTGCCCTTCAAATGGCAACCATCTAATGCTACAAGTGGCCTGCACCCCCTTAAGAATCCAACTTTCTCTGCATTGTATCTCACATATAGCCTCTTGAACTTGGGTTGTGTGTTAGGTTCAGTAATCTTAGTTTGCAGAATCACCTTATTCCCCACATCAGTTACTCTTATCATCTCAGTATAGTCCCTAAGCTTCCCATATTACAACCTCTCATCACCTAGTATGAACTCTCTAGCTTTCCTCTTAGCTCTGTACACTTAATTTATGCTTAAGTCCATAGACAGATCCTACATAACTCAATGTTTCACACCAAAAATTGCCCAATCAGGGTTTTTGTTGAAATCATACAAGTACTTCCTAGCCACATATGTAGAAGGACCTGACTATGTTTGAATGTCCTCCCACATGTGCAAATTGGAACCATGGTCTTTATCTGGAAGGTGTTCTCCCCTAAAATCTGTGATGCATATACCTTCCAACCACATTCATACTTGCAGTGGATAGAAATTTGGTCTTTTCATTAAGCTTGAACTTAATATCCACAGGCTTTTTCATTGCATATTCCCTAAAGGCAGCCCTAAACACCTTCCCATTTATAAACTTCATACCCTTAAAAACCGAGGGTTACTCATGCCATTCTTCTCATTGAACTCTGGACATCTCACCCTTTATCCTCATCCTCAAAACTGTTAATGCTCCTAATGTCATCATTGTCAAGGTTTTTTAATCCAGTCATCATCATCAAGAGCTTGATCGCATTCAACAGCTTCTGATTTCTTCCCATTATCTGTAACCTACTCCTTTAAATGCCCTCCCTCATTTACCTTTTTAGTATCTCTTTGATGCTATCTCATATTGGGCACCTCATTATTCTGAGCACCAAATATGTCATTAGGATAATCTGGTCCTTCATACCCTTCATCTAGCCAATCAAGTTCATCCACATGAACATCTTCATTACCAACAGTTTGTCTATGGGTAGCATTGTCATCCACATGCACTTCTCTACAACTAACAAGTTGTCCACCCCTAGCATTGTCATCCACATACACTTCTCCACAACTAACAGGTTCTTCACTAACATCATTTTGCTCAACCACAGATGTTGTAAGAGAGACAATATTGTCACTGCCCTCAGTGTGTTCACCAATTACTGGAGTCACCTCCTCACAATCAGTACCATCATCTTCATTATTCATTTCCCATGCCTTTTCTACTGCAATTGGTTGATTTGGTTCAACCATAGGTACTTTAATAGCAATTGGTTCAACTTTAGGTTCTACATACAATGTGATTTCATTTGTTGGCTATTCAGCATGTAGTTCGCACATGTAGGTCACATCATCATCTGAAGTAATTAACCTTAACCCTTGCTCTAAGTTACCACCAAGTATTAAATAATAAATCCTACTATTAATGGGTCCTCCAGCATTAGCACAAATGTCTTGTATCTCAAAATAACTTAATAAATCTGGATCAACATTACCCATTACAGATACCTTACCACCTACATACTCTAAACCAGGGTTCCACTCAAAATACCTACTATGGTGAATAGTAAAATCAAAATGAATTTCATCAGCCATTTGTAGTAATTAAAACACATGCACAAACAACAGTAATTAAATACAGAACCAATAAATGCACAAAGAGCACCAATCATTGACAAAAGCAAAATAATTTCATCCTCTATAAAGTACCATTTAACGTGGGGCCAGGGAAGACAAGAAACACAACCAACTAAACAATTTGTCTCCATGAGACCACAGACAATCTAAAAATGCATCTATGTTTGGACATATTCCTAGGGACTACAGTCATCAATGTCAACTATAAAAGTAAGAAATCATTTAATAGAAAACCACTAATTTTATGACAGAAAACCTTTAATCAGAATCACCTTTATCAATCGTTACACATTGAAAAAGAAAAAACACAACAATGGTAAACCCTATAAAGTCATTTCATACCTGATATAGAGGAAAACCCAAGCTTCAATACACCTCCTTGCTTGCAATTAGTAGGAGTAAATGCTAAGATTTCACTTTGGCAATCGAAGTAAAGAGAGAAAGGGATAACATGTTTAGGGATTTTTAGGGATTCTAAGGTAGAGAAAGGGAGAGAACTCGTTCTTCTTTTTGGGGGTTCTATTTGGGTTCTAATTTTGACTTATATAGTAAAGGGGATTTTTTAACGAAAAGGGTAAAGGTGAGTAACGAGTGTCTAATGGAGATCACTTTAGGTAGGTTAAGTGATAACTTTTAAACCACAGGTGAGCACTGTTAAAACGGACCAAACCACAGGTGGGTAAAGTGCAATTTCCCCAAAAAGAAGAAAGAGTACCATCCTGTTTGAGGCCATAAATAGTGAGCACCAGATATGGCCATATCGACAAGCACAAGAAGGAGCCGGGAGATCGTGGAATCGTTGGAGGTATGCACCACCATTAGATCTTGTTTGACAAGTACCATCCTAGGTTTTAAGCAAAGTCTCAAAGCCTAAACCAAAGCTTCTTTGCACAACTTCTTTCTCTAAACCCACTTATCAAGATCATTACCACCAGTGCTTGCGGTGGCTCCTAAGACCAAGCCATCTTTCTTCTCTAGCTTCTCTTTATTTCTTTCTCTTGCAGTTTTCTCTCTCTAGCCAAACTGTATTCCATAGCCAAAAATTCTTAAGCTTTAACCTCTCAGAAGTCAGAATTAGTCTCAAATCTAATCTCCACATCTCAATCTCTCTCTCTTAAAATTAATCCATATATTTCTCTAATTTGGGTTTCTCTCTCAAGCTCGCTTACTTTCTTTCCTCTTACCCATGGATGGCAATAATGGCTGTAGAGTTACAGACGACGAACGGCGGCAGAACCATGAACTCAGGCGATGCACTCTCTATATTAGAACGTGGGGGATGTTTGTTTGTTTGTTTTTTGTTAGGTTCTAAGGTCTTAGGATTTTATGTATTTAGAACTCTAATTTGTAATGTTGGCAAACCATGATCAAAATATTGTATTTAGTCTTATTTAGACTTGCTCAAAGTTGGTTTATTCTTGTAAAGTTGGAATCGAGTGGCTGCAGAAGTACTTGGGACTTTCGGCCTGGCTCGATCGATCGAAGAATAGACTCGATCGATCGAAAATCGCACAGGTTGATTTTTCTGCAGAATTTCCAACTCAGCCCTACTTCATTAAACGTTTAGGGTTTTATGTTTTTACCCTAGGTATATAAACTAAACCCTAGCCACGTTTTTGAAGGTTGTCCATATTGTATTGTTGCTCATACATTGCTGTTTTGTGTGAATCTCTTGTGAGATCTTTGAGGAGTTTTCCTTTACACAAAACTTAGGGTTTTCATGGTAGAGATAATTTCAACATCTTGAAGATCATTACTGTTGCAACCATTGGAACTTAAAAGAAAAGCAAGCGGGGAGCTTGTAGCTGATTGAGGAATTCAAGAAAGAAGTAGTCCGTGGATTCGGAGCCTGCGCGTGGTCGTGTCAGGAAGTTCTACTGGTGGGTAGCATTAGGAAGTCGAGCGGGGAGCTTGTAGTCCTTTTGTATGAACTTCAATTCTTTCATAGTGAATTCAGGTTAGCCTTGAGGATCGGTGGGTCAAATCCTCCCCAGGTTTTTACCGTGTGGTTTCCTGGGTGATCATATCTTGTGTTATTTATTTTCCGCTGCATTATTATTCTTGATATGATTGTTTGGATTGTTTTAACCTAGAATTGCTTAATTTGACTAAGTAACAACTTGGCTAATTAATCTAGGCTACGCAATCTGGTTGTTTTAGGGGTCTAAATAACCTGTCATTTTTTTTTTTTTCCTTTGATTTAAATGAAATGCACGTGTGTGTTGTGTTTCGTTAGTCACTTAACAAACAGAGTAACATATGGCTCTATTAGGCAGGCTTGTATGGTTCAAGGAGCAATTGGTCAAAATAAAAGTTTAGGGGTGTTCTGGCCATTGCTTCAAAGTTTAGGGGTTCTATTGACATTTTTTCCCTAAAAGGTAAAAGCAATTATTTAAAGGGTGTTTGTTACTGTTGTTTAAACAACAATTTTCAATGTTTAACAACATTATACATATTTTCACACAATTTTTCACTTACATGTATTTTCACAAAACAACAATAACGTTACTAGAAATCTCTTTCCAAACGGGTCCTTATTCTCTAATCTTTGGTCAATATAAAAGTTTGAAGATGCTAAGGGCCTGCTTGGTAAGAGATTTCTAGTAATATTGTTTAAGTTTCGTAAAAATACGTGTAAATAAAAAAGTATATAAAAATACATGTTTAAACAAAAATTTTTATTGTTTAAACACTATTACCAAACGGACCTAACTCGTCAAAATCTAATGATCAAATTCAAAATTTAGTAGGGAATTGGGCGGGTTAGTAAAAGCTTTCAGTCTCAAAATTCAAAACTCAAAGCTTTCAAATTATATTTTTCCATTGTGCCTTAAAACTCCAAGAACTTATGGGTGTTTGGTAAGGTATTTTAAATAATAGTTTTCGGTGTTTAAACAATATTACACATATTTCCACACACTTTTTTATCTCATACGTATTTTCAAAAAATACAAACAACATTCCTAGAACAGGATTACCAAATGCCCCTTACTCTCTGTCCCCAATCCACCTCTTCTCCTTCAGCTCTCAAATTGCACACTTCTGGCCCAAGCTCAATCAAATCTACAAGGTCAACAAGGTAAGAATTTCCCCTCTCACTCTTGTGTAGCAAAAGGGCCTATGCTTGGTTGAGATTCGATCTACTTGAAGTGCGTGTCCCATCTCCTTATTCTCTTTCGATTTGTTCTTATGGTTGTTTGATTTACTTGGCTCATTGTTAATCTGTCTTTTTTTTTTTTTCAATGAGAAATCATTTAATTGAATGCTTTTGATGGTAATATAATCCCATATTAATGGGGAATAATAGATATTTACAAAGATGGCTTCTGGGTTTGCTTCGAAATGGTCTAAAGGTATGTGATTCTACTTCTATTGCTTACTTAAAGCTTCAATTTTTGGCCCATAAGTTGCTTATATTGTGCCTTTTGATGCTTTGGTTTGTTTTAATGTTGATTTTAGTTATGCAGTTCATATGGGTTTATTGATATGATATATGTGAGTGCAATTGATTGAAATGCTTCTTCACAGGTTGTTAAGCCCTTCTTTTTCCTGGTAGTAGTTCTTCATTTAATGTTTGGGAAGAAGTACTAAGAGCTTGTTGTTAAAGTATTATTTGTGTGAATTTACATTTAGAATTGTTTCAGTGGTAATGACATTAGTAAATTACATTAGGCTGATACATTTTTTCAGATAAATGTAAGGTTTTAATGAACTTTGTCTGAACTTGGTGTGTAAATGAGCTTGAGCTTGGAAATGGTTGTTGAGTCTTGATGTTGTTCAAATTTTTAGTAAGATCCAGAATGTGAGTACTGAGGCTCAAAACCAGGTTAAGTAGATCTTCAACAAATTAGCTTAGGTTCTAGTCTTTGTTTTATATTACTCACCGCAAATAAGAAAGTTGAGTCTTACTCATGATTGGTTTGCCTCATTCAAGACTGAGTTGAATAGATTCTGTGATTTAGCCATAGCTAAATTTCATTCATGGGACTTAATTGTATGCTTTTGAAACTAATTCTTAATTGAATTGGCTTCAATGGAAGGAATTAGCATCCAAGCAACTTTGAAGTTGGTGAGAATTAGAGATAGATTTCTAAGTTACTATTATAACCTTCAGCAAGAATTCATAAGCTACTTAATACTTGTCAGTCTCATATAGAGTTAGAAAGCTGCCTTTGTGAGTACAAGAGACTTGGTTCATAATAGGTTTCTTGCAGTGTGTAATCCAAGAACTTAATGACCTTCATTGGTAATTTAATTACCCCTACCACAAAAATAAGGAAATTTAAAGAAAGTAAAGGTGAGGAATAAAGTATAAAACATCAGACCATTACCCACATCTTACCAGTCAGTTTTGTGCATTGCTCATGTTTGAATACACAGGAGAAATTAAAATGTATGCTTGTTAAATCTGAATTTCGAATACCATCAGATCTCTTGTAAGGTAGTTGGTTGGTTATACATTTTACTTGTCCAGAGACCAATAGCATTTTACTTTGCATTGAAAGGAAGAACTGTTTTAGCCATCTCCCTTAGAAGGCTATAAAGATGTTATAAAAATTGCCTAGTTCCTATATTTTATTTAAAAGATTAAAAGAACCACTAATAATCCTTTACCTTATGGTAAAACAAGGCATATTATTTTAACCAAGGTTTAATCCATTTTGCCAAATCAATATTTAAAGGTCCACTAGTTTTATCTCCTTTGGATTTTGCCTCAGTTTGTTGTTTGCAATTTTACAACAAAGGACTTTAATTCAAATGAGGTTCGTTCTCAAAGTTGTGGACAACTTGGGGGCAACAATGGTGATGTGCATACAAGCTTTAAAATGGAAAGGTGCAAGATTGGGAGACACAATAGTTGCGTCAGTTAAGGAAGCCCATCCAAATGGAAAAGTCAAGGAAGGAAAGGTTGTATATGGTGTAGTTGTGCTTGCTGCCATGAGAAATTGAACAAAGGTTTTATTTGCTTGAAGTTTCACAGAACTCATGTGTATCTTATTTGGAGATTGCTTTCCTTGTTGAAAAAATGAACCTTGAATGGACTCATTTTGAGATTCTTTTGCAACTTTTGTACAAGTGATAAGAGGTTCCTATGTAATTAGTAAACAAGATTTTTGTTAGTAAACACCTCTATTGTTTCCATTCAAGGCTTGCATTAAGAGGATGATTTATCTTTTATGTCATCTTTTGCTTTGGGACCATATTTTGTGACTAACTTGAAAAACGTGGGCGAAGAGATTGATTAAGGCCTTATTAAAGTTTCTATTATTTGGAAATCATGGTCATGGAACAACTTCTTGTTTTTCTTTCCTGGTTTCTCCTGTAAACATGGAACATCATATGGCATGTAGTGCTTGGTTTCTCAAGGCATCATTATTTGAAGAGACAAATCTTACATGAAAAATTTTGTTTATCAGCAAATGGTTTAAACTTGGCTTCGAGTCACCTAAAAATAAACGGGTTAGGAGGGAAGAAATATTGTAATTTCAAACTCTGGAAAAGAAAAATGCTTACACTGTATGTTTATTTACCTATCAAGTAATATTTCATGGCATATCTTGAAATAATTATTTGAACTTATTAATCAATAAATTTCAAAGTTAATGTCCTGTTTTTGTAATAATGTTTTGTTTGTGTAACTGAAATCCACCAACAAAATTGCTGGAAGGCAATTTTTTTTTTTTTTTTTTTTTTGTAATTTAGAGAGAGAATCTTTGAACATATAAAGTTTATTTTTTATTTTACATACTTTGCTTCTGGATCCCCCTCTTATAAGCTGTAAGCCTTATTCAAGAGAATGTAGCATTCCGTCATGTAATTGTTTGGGAGGAAAATGGGGAGGAAAAGATGTTGATGATGTAATTTACACAAATACTCTCACTTTATTACACTTACCTACTCCTCTCACTTTCCCACTATTATACAACAAGGACATAATAGTCAATTTATATAAACTACATTTTCCATCCTCCCCTTTTTCTCTCCAACCAAACAAAAAGTTTTCCACCCTACCACTTTTCCACCCCTCCAACCAAACACACATGAGAAATGTTAGGACATATTTGAATTATGTTAGGAACATATGTTAATATAGAATTGGCTAATCCTTTGATAAAACGCACTTTACTTGTAATTGAATAGATCTAGTATGTGTTTAATACTTTAAGGAATAAGATTTCAAGCTCAAGTGTTAAAGCCATGCAAGTTTGTTCAAGAATCAAGTGAAGAAGTGCTGGATTTTAAATCTGGACAGCTAGTTTCTATCGAGATTTAAGGAATAAGATTTCCAGCTCAAGTGTTAAAGCCATGCAAGTCTGTCCAAGAATCAAGTGAAGAAGTACTGGATTTTAAATCTGGACAGCTAGTTTCTATCGAGGTTTAAAAAGCTGTTTCAGCTCGATGCTCGACAACTGCTCAATAGATACCCTATCTATCGAGATTTATGAAAATCAGTTTTTCAAATTCACACCAATCCATGTATACATGTTTAGGTTTTCTTTTCTCACAGTCCTAAACATATATAATGATTATTTTAAGGGTCGTCAAAGGCTGTGCAAGTGTGAGACAAAGTTTTGTTCATGCAAATTATGACCGGAGATAGGATTTGCCCTAGTTCATCTTTCTCTTGAAGAAGCTGCTGCGTTTTTACGTCGTTGGGTTTTGTAACCAAGGAGGTTCGTGATCTTCATCGTTTTGATGAACTGAAGAACTTTGCAACCAACATCTTTTTCAAGTTGGTGAGTAAGCCGCGTACTAGAATCCGTGCATCAGATTGGTTAGTCACGTACTAGGAACCGTGCATTAAAAGGAGAGATTGTCACTACAGAACAAGTCCAATTGGGTATTGGGGTAAAGGTTCAACTGTAGGTTGATATAAGGTACTTGGATTCCTTTACTTGTAACCGCTTGTTGTGATAATTGTGGATTCTCGGGAGTGGTGACCTTAAAATCACCCGGTGGGGTTTTTGCTTTGGAGGTTTTCCCATTCGTAAACGAATCACTGTGTCAACTTTCTTTTCCACTACATTTTACATTAGTTGGTAATTTGTTTGTGCTACCATGCATATTGCATGTTAATTGAATTAATTAATTAACTTGGCTAATTAATTGGTTAATTTATTACAATGGGTCAATACATTCTTGGCCTATCAAGGGAAAACCAAATTTTTTCTATCCTCCTACTTTTCCATCCTCCCACTAATTTTCCATCCTCCTACTTTTTCACTCCTCCAACCAAACGGACCCTTAGTGTTGTCTTGCAAGAAAAACGAATTGATGCACAAAGGAATATAGAAATAGTTTCAAAAGACAAATTTAGTGAGTGCTTAACTGCTTACATAGTTTCATATACTATTCTCTAATAGGTAATTTTGAATTAATTCTTTCTTTGATAATTGTTAGACTGCCAACTATTGTAAGGTTGGAGTGTGGAGTATGGCTTCTAGTAGGTATTAATTTCCTGAATATTTTGGCTAATTTTGCTGGCCATTTCTGTCTTATTGTGGTCTTTAGAGGCCTACTTGGCCTGTGAGCTACATAATGGGAATTTTCCCTCTTCTACTTCTCTTAAAACAGATGAAAAGAGGGAATTTTCCCTCCTGTTCCTTAATCCTCCTATCTCTGGTTGATGTGCAATTCAATACCTAGTCTTCAATACAATGTCAAGAGACTTTACCAAGTTAATTGTCACTTTCTCTCTTTATGATCTTTGATAAATTTTAATACTAGGCTTGATCTTTCAAATTGTATTATAAGATACATGGTGTAGTCAATTTTGGACTTCTTTTTTTATCCATCGATGGGGCATGTCCCAAAATTAGTAATATCAGCTTTTTTTTTTTTTTTTTTTTAAATATTGCTTGGCAGGGATTCTTTTTTCTTTTTCTTTTTCATGAAATGAAGTTATACCAAATTGTATATAGATTTCTTTCTTTTTGTTTGGAAGGTGTATATGATTTACACAGCAGCAAACACAAACTCGTGTACACCTCGACACAAAAAGCATCATCTCTAGGCTTACAAGAAAGGACATTACTATGTTTACTGTTATGCGATGATGTTAGTCTATTGTGAAATTTACAGTTTTTTCCTGTATTCAAATTCCTGTTTAGACATTTGGGCCCTAAAATATTACAGGGAAAAATGGAAGGATTTGTAATTCTTGTAAATGTCCAAAATGTTCCTTTTCAAGAGGTGTTATTGTTGAAGAAATGCAGAACTTGAAGGCCATTAACAGTTGTGACTTTAACAAGTCTTATGGGAGAAAAGATAGTAGATCAACTTATGTCTACCAAGTGTTGAGAGCTTCTTGGTCTGTGTTGGGATATATAAGGAGAAATGGGCATTAATGTAGATTCAAAGTTTTTTGCTGTATTCAAACAATAACAGAGAAGAAAATATTTGTTATTATGGATTAGGGCAACAGTGGTGTAAACTTTGAGTTGTACTTTCCTATCAACACCCCCATCCAAAAAGAGCATCTGTTATTGCATTGTTGATGCAATTGTATGATGGCTTTTTAACCCCAGCCCCCCTTCCCACCAAAAAGGAAAAAAAGATTTATAGTTTTTGACACCTATATAGTTTATTATTTATTTGTCTTAGAAACTAAAAGTTGCTATTCAGATTCAGATGTGCTATAACCTGTGCAAATTCAATCCCTATACAGCTTAAGAGACATGTTGCTTGTGACTTTTATTCCAAGTTGGACAGGTGGCATGTTAGGATTTCTTTCATTCCCCTTACCTAGAGAAAATGACAGTCAAATGCACAGGATTACTTCCCTAATAAGAACTTCTTTTTTTTTTTTTTTTTTTTTTCTGAAGAAGAAAAAGTAATTGAACTTGGACCCAACTTCATCAATAATGAAGTCTCTGTATTTGATCCTTGCTTTCATTTGGATATTACTTTCATTGATGCTATAAAAATTTGCAGAGTTGAATAATTGGTATAAATGTTGTTATTGACTTAATGCTTCGCACTATGAAGTTTATTAAATTGCTTTACAACTACAATTGATGAATCAGAAGAAACCTCATATTGTAAAGTGTAGTTTAGAACTTTTGATAAGTCAAAACATACTGACAATACAAGTCCATTATTGCCACAGAATGAACCTTTGGTAATGATACTGATAAATCTTAATTTCATAATGTTGCCTTGTCAAGAGGAAGTCACCTCAATATCCACAAAGAAAACAAATCTTCGAATCAGGGTGAAGGAGTCACGTCCACATACTCCATATTTGGCCCCTTTTTTTTTTTTTTTTTTGGTTTTGCAATGAACCTCAGAAGATCGTTACAAAATTATTTATTAAGATGATTATGTGACTCTACATCTACTGAGAAAACTGACCTAGATTTGCTTTGATTCTCAATGACGCCAAACTAGAACTTAAATTAGATGATTTACAGGGCTGAAAAAATATGTATTGACTAACCTGGTCAGATGACAAGATTAAAATGCATGACCGTTTTCTTATTGAATACTTGCAATTATTCTTATTAAACATTAAAAGATAAAATTACATATTGAAAGGGGTATGTGATGTACTCAGTCAAGCTTTTTCAAGTCTCTTTCCTGCCACTGAGTCATATTATTATCAAAAGTAGTTAATTTTGTTGATCAAGTGCCATCCAAAATCAAGCTTTCTTCCCCTTCTTTCACCAAATTCCCTAAAAATTCATCAATGTTCTTATCTGAGCTGTTAGTTTTTAGATCCCTGCATAAACTAGATTGTTTAACGTAATTAATTAACTAAGTGAATACTTAGGTTTATTATTCATATCTAGGTTAAAACAAAACAATCATATCATGTAAATAATGCGGAAAAGTAAATAACACAATGATATGATGACCTAGGAAAACCAAACCGGTAAAAAATCTTGGGAGGATTTAACCTAGCTATCCTCGAGGTAAAAAACAAATCCATTATAGAGAATCAAAGTTTACAATAAGACTTAGACTACTAACATCCTATTGCTACCACATGTAGAACTTACTGACACGATAACATGCAAGCTCCGAATCCACAAAATCCTTCTTTATTAGGCCTTTGCAACGCAAGCACCCACACTTGTGACTTTGAGACTCCACTCAAAAGTTTTGGATCTTCTTAGACATTGATCTTTGTAAAGTTGTTATTTACAACTATGTGTTTTTGTTGGCTTATATTCCGTACCAAATTTGATTGTAATTTTATTCAATCTTTTGTACCCTGTATTTATTGTGAGATTATTGTAAGAGTTGTGTGATAGAGAGAGTAGTGTGAAAACTCAAGCAATTAAAGACTGAAGAGTTTTTGTGAGTAGCTCGTGACTTAGCATCCTGCGAAGTAACTCATGTGTCTTGCACATGCTGGAATGCGAAAAGTCAGGCCAAATGGAGACAGCTGTGTCTCGCGAGTATCTCGCGAGTAAGGCCTTCCTGCGAGACACCCGCGAGACATTCTATTCTGCTAACTTGTCCAGTCTGATGCACACTTTCTGTGCCTACACTATTTATACCCACATTACCCACAAATGTTGAGGAGTGCTTCTAAGAGAAAACCCTAGCCAAACACCTTGAAAGATAGAGATTGTTATACCCACAATTCTCTACACATTTGTTTGTAAAATTTCCTTAACTCCTACCTCTCCATTTCCATACCATTGAGACGTTGATAGCCCAACACTTATCACACCCTTTCAGAGTGTCAAGTGAAGTTTTGGTGCTGCTGGGAAGTATTGGAAGAAGCCAAGGATGGCAGATGCAACATGGAGCTTGTTGCGGAATCCGAAGAGCTAGACAAGATACGGTTCCAAGAAACCTTGTTGGAGTAGGAGCATGGAGGGCTTAGGTACATCGGGTAGATTAGGCTTGGAGGGTCTCTTTCTAACCCATGTATCCCAATTGATTGTCTAATGGATCGATTTCCGCTTGGAGGGTGGCGGAGAGGTTTTTCGCTGAGTTCTTCGGTTTCCTCTTCGATAACACATCGGCGTGTTATCTTGTGTTTGCATCTTTTTTCCCTACTCTTTTACATTCCATTTTACTACTGTGTTGCTTAGATTATGGATTAAAGTAGCTTATTTGTTTATCTGCTCGCTTTTACACTATTTCGCACTTAGTATTAAGTTAGTGTAAAATCAATCGAGTCGTAATAGCTCGTGTTTTCAATACATTTTCGAGCTTTCAATCTTGTATGCAGCAACTTCTACAACAACGGATCTTAAGATTCTTTAAGGAATAACACCGGTAGAAGACTTTAGAGCGCTTTTGGGTACAAAACTGTAGATCTACAAAATAGGCACAAGATGCACTCTAATCTTTCAAAAAAACTCTGAGAATCCTCTCTAGGGTTAGCTTATAATGTCCTTTAAATACTGGGAAAAACGGCTTGCGATTTGGGCTTCAAATGGTCAAGTTATGGCCATTTTACATTTGCTGATTTTTTATTAATATGCTACTTTCAATCGATCGAGTACCAATCAAACAAAACAGCTTGTAACTCATTTTTTTTTCATCCCAAACTTGAGTTTTTTGTCTTGGACTTCAATGTAGACCATTCTAAACCAATGAGACTTAGTTTTTGTCATGGTTTGCCAACATTACAAACTCAAAACCTAACAATCTCCCCCTTTAGCAATCCATGACAAAACACACATATAACATAATGCCCATATACAATAAAATGCTCAAATACATCACAAATCCCAACCTAAGACTCCTAACATAGAAGTTGCAAGAAGAGGTAGAAGGTCTTGATCAAAATGTACCTATCTTTCCTGAAAACACTCAAAAGAACACATCACCGCATGTGTGGAAAGAAAGACAAGTAATCAATATGAAACACAAATATAAAAAATAAAAGTAAACTAACTCTCCCTCTAAGTTAGATACATAAAAAAATAAAAAAAAACATTTTATATTCTCCCCCTTTCAAAAACGATTTCAACTCTCCCTAAACAAAATAAACAGGATTCTCACATTTCATTTATTTCTCCCCATTTTTTTGTCACGTATTGACAAAGACAACCCAATCAGAAAGTAGACAGAAAACATAAGCAACAGAGAATAAGAGAAAAATAGAGAATAAAGGAAACACAAAACAATTCAACTCTATAGAAAATAGAGACAACTCCCCCTATGAAGAGCAACAACTCCCCCTATGAGCAAAAAAGGTTAAAAACAAGCTTACCTCCCTATAAAAATAGGAAAAACAAAACAAGTTTTAGGAAAAACAGTTTTGGGGAAAATTTAGAAGGTGGGGAAAATAAAGACACACAAACCAAACTTAAAAACTAAGTTGAGGATACACATGAACACAAATATTCTCTCTTTTAATAAATGCAAACTTAACATTATGTAACCTGTAAACAAATGGTGTTTGAACTCAAATTAAGTAGAGAAAATATTTGCACATTGATTATCTATCATATCTCTTAAGAAAAATATTTTCTGCAGTTCACACATAAAAATAGCATATACTAAAAAGTACATAACTCAAAAATTAATCAATCAATTTTTAAATCAAGTTGAGTACCAAATTTAGCAAAGTATATGCATGTTATTTGTAAAAACAATGAATATAACTGCAAAACTGCAAGATGGATACAGAAATCAATACAATGCATGTGAATCATAAACATAAATGATGCATAAAAAAATTTTGGCCAAAAACTTAAAAACTGAAAATTTTTCAATTTCAATCGATCGAGCATCGATTGAATACCAATCAAGTCAGGCAAATTCAAACAAAAATTTTTTAATGCATTTTCAAACGGTCAAAAAACACCCTCGATTAATCGAAAATCTGGGAAAATGAAATTTTTGAAAAACAAAAAAAGTTTTATGCAGAAAACATTCAAATCAACTTATTTCATGAATGAAATGCATGAGTATGAGTTTAAAGTTTTTCAAAAACACATGAATTCAACCCAAATCTTCCAAAGACAAGATTTTCAACCTTTTTGTCCCCAAAAATCAATCAATGAACATATTTTGTATCAAAATCATAGAACAAATAATCTTGGATGGCCAAACCAAATTCACACACAATTTCATGTACTAAGTTTAGCAAAGAATAACTTGTGAAGTGTGTGCAACTAGCAATAGCATGAAATGTATGTGAGGTGATAAGTAGATAGTAATCCATCACAATTTCTACATTATTCATCACATAAATTTGAGAGTGACTATCACCTAAAGAGTTACATTATATAACTCTCACATTTCCTAAAAAACAAGCTTACAATCATGTAAATTTCTTGTTTTGCCTCATAATATACACACCAATTTTATTTCAATGTGAAATTATTAAATTAGTCTAATAATGTACACACCAATTTTATTTCATTGTGAATTTATTATGGCCCAATAATGTACACACCAATTTTAGTATTAATCTGAGGCTACACCTTATGTTTTTTTTGTGCATGTGCTACACTTTCTCGAGCACAAAGTCTTATAATATGCACTAAAGTGTTCATGATTGGCTAATGTATACACCAATTTTAGTATTAATCTGAGGCTACACCTTATGTTTTTTGTGTGCATGTGCTATACTTTCTCGAGCACAAAGTCTTATAATATGCACTAAAGTGTTCATGATTGTCTAGTAAACAGTGGTGAGATGGTTATTTATGCATTTCTCATTAAGTTCTAGTCCTAAAAATCAAAAGCATGTGACTTCAAAATCAAGATCATGTAATAAAAAACTATAAACAATTCCCACACAACATGCACCATATAGCCAAAACTAGCAAAATGCAGTAAAATAAGCTCATCCAAGCTAAACAAGGTACACAAGCATGTTATGTAAAGATAATATGGCCAACATTGATTACAAACCCAAGACATATGATACAAAAGAAATAAAAATCTCTTTGGTTTAAAAAAATTTATGACAAAAACTAAAAGCACACATTTGCTAAATGATTAAAAATGCAAATACAATGCATGACAGTGCTTAACTAAGCTATAGAGGGTACACAAATAAGAAATATCAATTTTTTAATTAACCATTGAGTACATGTACGAACTAGTACATAGTCACATAAAATCAAAAATAGCTTAGCACTTATATAATACATACTATTCAAGTTTCTCCACAATGTCAAGCATATTCTAAATCAAGAGAGAGATATTATAACTCAAGTAATCCCAAAAAAAAAAATAAATAAATAAAACAAGACACAAAATAAAATATTTTTGTCTTTTTGAAAATTTTCAACATTTTTGGATTTTTGAATAATCAAAACAATCTAAGAAAATAAAACAACCAAAAACTAAAAGTAAACATGTACACAAATAATTGAAAAAATTAAATCAGGGACAAGTCAGCAACACTCACCTTAGAGAATCTTTTCTCACCCATATAGCACGAGTCTTCGGCTTTGTAGGTGAAAAACCATGAGAAGTAGAGTGTGTTTGAGGTATTACACCAATCTTCAGAGAGAGACTGAAATCCTGCAAATTCCTTTCACAAGCCATAAAAAGATCAACTGAAACAATAGTATCCTTTTTATTCAAATCATCAAAATCAAAAACAATAAGACACTTAAAATTATCCATGATAACAAGGATCAATGATCAACTCTAGGTCAAGAAACCAAAAAACAAGAGCTAACCCGCTCTGATACCACTTGTTAGTTTTTAGATCCCTGTATAAACTAGATTGTTTAACCTAATTAATTAACCAAGAGAATAATTAAGTTTATTATTCAGATCTAGGTTAAAACAAAAACAATCATATCATGTAAATAATGCGGAAAAGTAAATAACACAATGATATAATGACCTAGGAAAACCAAACCAGTAAAAAACCTGGGAGGATTTAACCTAGCTATCCTCAAGGTAAAAAGCAAATCTACTATAGAGAATCGAATTTTACAATAAGACTTAGACTACTAACATCCTATTGTTATTACATGTAGAACTTACTGTTATAACCATGTGTAAGCTCCGAATCTAAGAACTCCTTCTCTATTAGGCCTTTGCAACATAAGCACCCACACTTGTGACTTTGAAACTCCACTCAAAGGTTTTGGATCTCCTTAGATGTTAATCTTGTATGCAGTAACTTCTACAACACCAGATCTTGAGATTCTTCAAGGAATAACACCGATAGAAGACTTTAGAGAGCTTTTGAGTACAAAACCCTAGATCTACAAAAGAGGCACAAGATGCACTCTAATCTCAAAAAAAAAAAATCTGAAAACCCTCTATAGGGTTAGCTTATAATGTCCTTTAAATACTGGAAAAAACGGCTCGCGATTTAGGCTTCAAAAGGTCAAGTTATGGCCTTTTTACGTTTGTTGATTTTTTGCTGATATGTGACTTTCGATCGATTGAGTACCAATCGAATGACTTTCGATCGATTGAGTACCAATCGAACGAAACAACTTGTAACTCATTTTTTTCATCCCGAACTTGAGTTTTTTGTCTTGGACTTCAATGTAGACCATTCTAAACCAATGAGACTTAGTTTTTGTCATGGTTTGCCAACATTACAAACTCAAGATCTAACATGAGCTTCTATATTGAGAAGCTCTAAATAAAAATCTATAGTTATATATTTCATACTTATCCTGAATATATTGAGAAGCTCTAAATTATTTGGAAATTCCTAGGTCTTCTGATCTCATCTCATATCACTAATTAAAAAATAGGAATTCACCTATGCCATCATCTACTTTTTCCCTCTTAACATCATTGGTTTTCTCAATTTCCATGATTGTCTATCGGTTTTAATTTATTTTTGGTAGATTATATAATAATTCTATGTCCCTGATTTATTTAACCATGCTCATATAAATCAGTATTTACAAATTATTTTTCTTCCTGGCATCTATGCTTAACAATAGAAAATAGTGCCCAAAGCAAACAAACAAACAAAAAAAACCAACATACCATAGTGAGTAGTCTAGTTAAACATAAGCTGTGTGGGTGAAATATAAGAAAGTTACCTCACTTTCCAAATCTTCAAAACTGTTACAGAATGCCCAGTCATTTTTATCCCAACAACTGAATTTTTCCATGATCACTACCAAATGTGCAGAATTACTTGAAGGTTGAGCAAGAAAACTAGGCAAATCAGAAAGTCCAAGTGGAGGTAATCCAAGCAATAACATAGGCTCAGTTTTTCACTTCACTGGCAAAGTTAGGCGACCATGATCGATATGCCAGTACATGGAGCATACTGAAGCTGAGTCTGTCAAGAATACTGCTCCATAAATGCCAAATTTCCTAGCCACATCAAGAGCCCATGGAAGCAAAGAGTCATGCACAACATAGTTTACTGGTGAGGCTGAGTCTTTGAACTTTGATATGAGCTCTGCTAAAGCTTTTGAACCAACTGGTTTAAACGACTCCAAGTAGGCTTCTGTACTAGGAGCTTCCTTATATCCACCTTCATCATAGCCATCTGAGTTGCTCAACACCAATAGTGGTTGCATGGATGGACTTGACAGTGTAATGGGTCATGGCTAGAGTGACCTTGAGCCCTTTAGAGGCCAAATATTTGGCAAATTGGAGGATAAGTGAGCACAACAACATGATGGGAATATGTACAAAATTCCCAGATCTATGAGATGCTAAAAAATAAAGAAAAAATATACGCCAAAAAAAAAAATCACACACAAGATAGTATTTACTTGGTTCGGCAATTTGCCTACGTCCACGGAGTTGCAGAGATTTTACTATTCTCAGGGAAAAATACAGAGTGCAGCAATATAGTTTTCTCTCTAAAAAATAACATAAAACCCTAATCTCCAAAGCAACAATTTTTATATACTACGCAAAGGATTCACAATGGGCCACAAAAAGGGGCTAAAAATTATTTCAGGTTGGGTCATAATTTGAATTAAACACAACTAGACTCCATAAAACCCAACAAATCTCCCACTTGGAGACAGTTCAATCACCAACATCAACCGTAATCCTCCAAAGACAATCCCTCATCATTGCAACTCATCCTCCTGTCCTTAAGCTAGAAGACCAACTGAAGTTGTCTCAATAGTGACACCCTTAGTCAACATGTCTGCCAGGTTCTTAGATCCACAAATCTTCTCAAGTATTACTAGTTTATCTTCAACAGGGTAACAGATAAAATGGTATCTCATCTGTATATGCTTCGACTTTGAATGAAAAGCTAAATTTTTAGCAAGAAAAATTGCACTCTAACCATCAATGTGTAGAATGCCCAACTCCTGCTTCTTGCCCAATTCATCCAAGAAGCTATGTAGCCAAATCATCTCATTTCCATCTTCAGTCGTTGCAACATACTTAACTTCTGTAGTAGACCAAACAACAATCTTTTGTAGATTTGAACCCCAAGATATAGTTGTACCACCCAGAGTAAATACAATCTCAGTAGTACTCTTTCTACTATCAATATCACTTGCTAAATTGGCATCTACATAACCTTGTAGTTTCAAACTTGCATTTTCAAAGTAAAGACATGTATCTAATAAACCTCTCAAATATCTCAGAATCCATTTAACTACCTCCCAATGTTGCTTTCTTGGCCTACTCATGTATCTACTCATAACTCCCACTGCATGTGCAATGTCAGGCCTTGTACACACCATAGCATACATCAAACTGCTGATAGTTGAGGCATAGGGTACCTTGCTCATATGGTCCATTTCTTCTTTTGTCTTCGGTGACTGTTCTTTACTTAGTCTGAAATGACTACCCAAAGGTGTACTCACGGGTTTAACTTCAGTCATGTTGAACCTGTTGAGAATCTTCTTCACATACTCTGTCTATGAAAGTTTTAATGTACCATTAGCCTTGTCTCTAGTAATTCTCATACCAAGGATTTGTTTCCAGTTCTCAAATCCTTCATTGCAAACTATTTTGACAATTGCTTATTCAGATTATTAATCTCCTCAATGCTAGGCCCTGCAATAAGCATATTATCCTCATACAACAGTAAAATAATATAAGAATTGTCAAAGAACTTAACATAGCAACGGTGATCAGCGTCACATCTCTTGAACCTAGTTCTATTAATAAAACTATCAATATTCTTATACCACTATCTTGGAGCTTGCTTTAGGAAACAAGCTCTTTCCCAGTTTGCAGACTAGACTCTTTTGTTCCTAAACAATAAACCCTTCTAGCTGACTCATGTAAATGTCTTCCTCCAAGTCACCATGAAGGAATGTTGTCTTCACATCTAACTGCTCAAGATGTAAATTCTCTGCAGCCACCATTCCCAGTACCAGTCTAATTGTTGACATCTTCACAACTGGGGAAAATATTTCTGACTAGTCAATGCCCTTCTTCTGCCGAAACCCTTTGACAACTAATCTGGCCTTGTAGCATTTGCTATCATCATGCTCATTCTTTATTCTGTATACCCAATTGTTGTGTAAAGCCTTCTTTCCTTCTGGCATTTCAGTCAGTTTCCATGTCTGATTCTCCAACAAAGAATCCATTTCATCTTTCATGGCTAACTCCCATTTGCTTGAATTTTCATCTTGCAAGGCTTCATCATAACACTCTGGCTCACTACCATTAGTCAACAGGAGAGAATCTAGAGTGGGTGAATAACACTGTGGAGGTCTAGTGATCCTGGAAGATTTATGACTTCAATTACAGGTGTACTCTGATCTACCTGTGAATTTACATTCTCCTTTTCTTCTTCACCCCTTTTCTAGATAGTATTTTTAGTCAATTCATCTAAGTTGACAAACTCAGATTTCTTTTGATCTATTTCTGTAACATCTGGCACTACAGTTGATATGTCCTTGTACATAACATGTTCATTAAATATCACATTTCTGCTTCTGATGATTTTTTGGTTTTGTTCATCCTAAAACTGATAGAAAAATTTCTCATCACCATAGCCAATAAAAAAAAAAAAAAAAAAACATATTTTAGACTTTGCATCAAGTTTACTACGAACATCAGAATCAATATGAACATAAGAAACACAACGAAAAACTTTTAAATGGGAAAATTTTACATTTTTATCACTCCAAACCTCTTCAGGAAATCTGAACTCTATAGGAACTAATAGTTCTCGATTTATCAAGTAAACTGCAGTACTAACAGCATCAGCCCATAAAGTTTTTGATAATCCAGCATGCAACCTCATACTCCTAGCATACTCATTGAAAGTTCTATTCATGCACTCAGCCACACCATTCTGTTGTGGTGTCCCAAGAATGGTTTTCTCCATCCTAATTCCATGTGCAGCACTATACTCATTAAACCCTTCATCTATGTACTCTCCTCTATTGTCTGACCTCAGACATTTTACTTTCAAATATGTTTTTGTCTCAACCATGGCCTTCCACTTCTTAAAAGTCTCAAATACATCAGATTTATTTTTCAAAAAATAAACTCATATTTTTCTACTTGAGTATTTAATGAAATTGATGTAATACCTTGAACCTCCAAGGGATGCAACTAGAGAAGACCCCTACAAATCATTGTGTACTAACTCCAATTTTCCAGCCTTCAGTGTGATAGGTCAAAAACGAATTGACCCCTTGTGATTCAAATTAATTGATTAATTAGCCAAGTTATTAATTAATCAAATTAACATGCAAACGCGTGGTAGCACAAACAAATCACTAATAAACCAATTATGCAGCGGAAAATAAATAACATGGTGATTTGTTTACGAATAAAAAAAACCTGACGGCAAAAACTCCACTAGGTGATTTTCAGGTCACTACTCCTGAAATTCCACTATTATCACAACAAGCGGTTACAAGTAAAGGAATCTCAAGTACCTTACCAACCTACAATTAAACCCTTACCCCAATATCCAATTAGACTTATTCTATAGTGACAATTTCCCCTTTTGATGCACAGCTCCCAAGTACATGACTAACCAATGCGTGGATCCCAATACGCGACTTCAATCACCAACTAGAAAGAGTTGTTCGCTGCAAAGTTCTTCAGTTCATCCAAGATGAAGATCAAAAAGATGCTTGGTCACAAAACTCAAAGGTGCACATACATAGCAACTTCTTCAGAAAAGATGAACTAGGGCAGAACTTTGTCACCGGTCACAAATTGTTTGAACAGACTTTGCTCAATGCTCGTGCAACTTGTATATACTTTGACGACCCTTAAAACAATCTTTTTATATGTCTAGGGTTAGGAAAAAAGAAGGCCCAAACACATAAACACGGATTAGAATCAAAACAGAACTGAAATTCTGTTTTTCATAAACCTCGACAGATACCCTATCTGTCGAGCTGTTGTCGAGCCACGGGACTGAACAGCTCTACAGGTCTCGATAGATGCTAGCTGTCGAGCTAGCTGTCGAGATTTAATGACAGACACTTTTCAGCTTGAATCTTAGACAAACTTGAAGGTTTCAACACTTGATCTTGAAATATGGTTTCTGGAAGTATTTTAACTCATCCTAGATCTACCCAATTACAAGTAAAGTGCGTTTTGTCAAAAGATTAGCTAATTATATAAAAGCATGACATATGTTCTTAACATGTGAACCATATATGTCCTAACACGGTGTCTTGCTAGTTTTCAAGAAGCTCATCCTTTTTTGCTTTCCTAAGATGCAACTTTCACACATATCAAAATTAATATACTTCAATTCTAGCAATTTCCCTTTTGACAGTAGTATCTTCATCCCTTTCTCACTCATGTGACCAACAGTGCGATGCCATAAATTTGCATTAGTCTGTTTCAGAAACTGCAATTGTGTCTCTTGGACCTGAGGTCATATACAGAGTACTAGTTTTCTTTCCACAAGCCAATACCATGGCTCCCTTTGTAACCTTCCAAGTACTACCAACAAATAGTATTGCATGCCTTTCATCATCAAGTTGTTCAACAAAAATCAAATTCCTTTTCAAGTCAAGAATATGTCAAACCTTTTGTAGTAACCAGACAGACCCATTGGGCAGTATAATCCGAACGTCCCCCATACCCACAACATCCAAGGCTTCTCCATCAACCAAATACACCTTACTAAAATCACCTCTAACATAATTCTGTATGATTTCTTAGTGTGGAGTGGTACGAAACGAAACTCTTGAGTCCAAAACACAATCATCAAGTGGACTATCTACAGCAAGAAGTAGTGCATCCTGTACCTCATCTATTACAACATTAGCAGAATCATCATCATTCTTCTTCTTATGGCTTTTGCAGTGCCTTTTAAAGTGGCCAGCTTTGCCATAATTCCAACATTGTACTTGTTGGCCAGACCTGGATTTACTTCTGTTCCAATTGGAATTTCTGGATTTTGATTTACTCCGATTTGAATTTCTGTCATTACCTCTACCTTTTGTCTCAAGGTTCAAGGCAGAACCAGATCCTGAGGTTTCACCTGCATCTCTTCTGCGAATCTCCTTTGCCAGAACTAGGTCTCGTATGTCATTGTACTTCAGCTTTTCTTCTCTAGTAGAATTGCTTACTACCAATCTCATAGCCTCCTAACTGTTTGGCAAAGAAGCCAAAACGATCAGTGCATGGATCTCATCATCAAAATCATTTTCTATAGAAGACAGTTGATTTGTGATGGTGTTAAATTCTTTCAGACGTTGTGCTACTGATGTATTCTCTACCATCTTCAAATTGAATAGTTTCTTCATCAGATGCACCTTGTTATTTGCTAATGGCTTTCCATACATACTAGACAAAGTCTTCATCAGATCTGCTGCGGTCTTCTCCTTCACAACAATGTGTGCAACAGACTTTGACAGAGTTAATCTAATAACTCCTAGTACTTGTCTGTCAAGAAGAGTCCATTCATCATCTTTCATAGTTGCAGGTTTCTCCCCCAAAAGTGGCAGATGCAACTTTTTCCCATAGAGGTAGTCCTCAATTTGCATCCTCTAGAATCCAAAGTCTGTGCCATCGAATTTTCTATTCCAAGCGTCTTTCCTGTATCCTCTGCCATTGCTCCCACTCAAACCTAACCCTAGGCTTTAATACCAATTGATGGGAAGATGTACGAAATTTCCAGATCTATGAGATGCAAAAAATAGAGAAAAAATATACGCTAAAGGAAAAAAAAAATCACACAAGATAGTATTTACGTAGTTCGGCAATTTGCCTACGTCTACAGAGTTGCAAGAATTTCACTATTCTCAGGGAAAAATACAGAGTGCGACAGTACAGTTTTCTCTCTAAAAACAACATAAAATCCTAATCTCCAAAATAATAGTTTTTATATTTTGCACACAGGATTCACAATAGGCTACAAAAAGGGGCCAAAAATTATTTTAAATCAAATCATAATTTGAATCAAACACAACTAGACTCCATAAAACCCAACATAACTTGACCTTTTTGGTTGCTTATTTTTCTTGTTTTCATGGATGTACCTTGATTGATGAATAGAAGGCATACTTATATGCCCTGCTTGAAAAACTATGATAGATCTGGAAAAGTGATTCACTCTTGACAGAATATTGATTCATTTCTATTTTAAATTAGTTTCGTACAAAAAACTAATTTACCATGAAAAACTATGACAGAATATTGAAAAAGTGATTCACTCTTGACCCCAGCGGCCAAACTTGGTGAATGATTTTTTAAATAGAAATGCTGATGAGGAATAGCATTGTATCTAAATAGTACTATCTTGCCATTCCTCATTTCCAGGAATACATTGGAAAATTATTGGTTTTCAGATAAACTGGAACCCACCAATCTATAGGCTTGCTTATATGTGTCAGTTAATTAAATATGATCACAGAAGCCATTCTTAAGATTGGCCAGTGCTAATTTTGAGACAAGGTCTACTAGATAATCTAATCAAGTTGGATGGATAATATTACTCTGCATTTCTACCACTTCATTACTCTGCATTATCTATTTTATTTACATATATATATATATATATATATATATCTAAAAGCTGAAGTGTAACATTTATTGTTGCTATGCTCCAGTTGAACCACATCAGCAACCATGTCATTATCTTTTTTGTTTCCAATTTTTCCTAAATATATTTTAAAACATTTTCTCATTTAAGGCAACTTAAAAACTCCATTATTTAAAAATTAAAATATCTTTTAACCATTATTTTTATTATTAATTTTCCAAAACTCTCCCTCCCTTTTACCTCTTCATCTCCCTATTACTTTCTACCTTAATATCATTCTCTCTCTCTACTCTTTTATCTTCTTTTATTTTTACTATTCTTATTCTCAACATCTTACTATAAATTTGACATCTTCTTTTCCACTCTATGCATAGTTTTCTCACACAAAAAGGTTACTTCTCTCTCTCTCTCTCTCTCTCTCTCTCTCTCTCTCTCTCTCTCTCTCACAATTTGTTTTTCATTTTTTGTTTGTTTTTTTCTTTTTATTGTATCTATACTTTAGGCTGATGAACTTTTGTGTTAATTAGAATTCTACTTTGGGTTAATGTGATTTAGTTTTGTGTTTTAAGTTGTTATATTTTTTATTCTTTTTTATTATTAAATATTATCCTGCCGCATTATACATATAATATATAATAATATAATGCTCCTACTATATTACATAGCATGACTTGGATAATTTGATGTTTATTACTATATATTTTATTTTTACTCTTTTTTCTTCTCATTTTATTTTATTCAACATTTAAATTCAGCCACATCCTCCGTACTATTAAATTATGCAGCACAAATCAAGAAAATTCCTAGACACACACCTACCTTCCTTTAGGGAAATCAAAATATTTGTGTGATAAAGGGTCATATAATTTATAATTTAGACAGCACTCTTTGAATGTGTCTAGACCTAGCAATTTGTAGACTTAAAAGACTATTGAGAATGGACTTTTTGATTAAAGACTAAAAAAATATGGAATACTATATATCATTTAGATAAAAACCTTTATCGTAGATATATTAATTTTATTTTATATTATGTGTTAGCATTGTCTCTTTTTTTTCTTCTTCTTCTCAAAATTATTGTGTATCATCTTTAAAGGATGTCAACAATATTGATCTTATGGGAAAAGTTACATAAAAAATTGAGAAAAAAAAGTTTTATATTACAATCTACTAAAAATGCATTTTAAAATTTTTTAACCTTTTCTATTTTTTATATCACTAACGTATTTTATAGTTACCAAATGTGATAACTTAAGTCTTAAAATTCTTAAGTTGTTTTGGCAAAAAAAAAAAAAAAGGGTTGTCACAAAAGAGGAGTTCTTGTAATTTTTTTTGTAAAATGAAATATCTATTCTGTAAGACTACCAAACTTGATAATTTGCAATGATAAAATCACTCGCAACAATATTTGCATAGTTATATAACTCCAACTAAAACAATCAAGCATACTTTTAGTTTTCAAAAAACACATATCTACCCATGGTTAAACGTTCATCTTGGATAATTTTAACTTTTCATATAATTTTACTTTTATGTATTCATCAATTTTATTTAGATTCTTTTATAAATAAAAAAAATTTAATTTAGATATTTATAAGTAAACAATGAAATAATGATTCATGAATAATCAAAAACCAATATATATATATATATATATATATTTATACATATTTATCTTCTACAGTTGTAATTTTACATATAATTTTGCATTTATATATTGATCTACTTTAATTTAGATGTATATAACTAAATAATGAAATCTATAAATAAGGTAATTAAAACAATCATATTTCTACAATTCAAAAAGTCACAATTTCTTTTTTCAAAAAAAGACCTTTTACATTTTGTTGGATTTTTTTTTTTTTTTGAACTTTGACATACCACTAACCTAACCACTTCATACATTAAAAAAAATTTATGGTTCATTACTATTTCTGTTAAGATATTATGGATGTCTTAATTGATTGAGACCAAACTAGAGAAATGCCGTTCATATTTCCTTGAAAAAAATAAAAACCCTTCAACATAAAAACCCTTGGAGACATACCACTAACTACATCTAACTATTTAAGTCATCCATAATATCTATTTCTTATTGATAATCATAAAAATTACAACTAGCGAGGGAATATACAAAGTAATAAAGAATAAATGAAGGAAGAAAAAAAGAAATGAAATCAAACATCAATTAGTAACCATGATTTGGAAAATAAAAAAGTGGTCAAGAGAAGTAAGAAATAAAATAGAGATGACCATACAAAAGACATTAAAAACTTTATAGTGCAATAAAATCAACCATTACATTCACTTAACTAAATCAATAATCAACAATTAAAGATAATAGTATAAATTTTAAACTTAAAACTAATCAAACTCTAACTAGGGAAATTATATTTCCTATCATAATAAAAATGAGATGTTCTTTAGTAATTTAGAAATTATAAAAGAAATAAAGTTCGGAGATTTTATAATCTCATTTTTTAACATATCATTTAACCTTATATATATATATATATATATATATATATATATATATATAATCATAATCTTCATATACTATGACTTTAAAAAATCTAATGAACAGTTCTACATCTTATTTAATGTCTATGTTATGCAATTATCAACCAGTAAATATATGATAATGGTAAGAAATGTTATAAACAAGATTATGAAAAATATGATAAACTATTTTTTTTCTAAAATTCTTCATAAAGTTTATGGACTAAAATAATATTTTACCTAAAAAATTATCACGTGCAATGCGTGGCTCTACAACTAGTTGAAATAAAGCCCCACAATTGGAACTAGATCACTCCCCAATCCCCATCTACCTCCTCCAAAACTTTGTGATCAATAGAAATGGAAATGGATCCCACAAAAAGAGGACAAGAGGCCACTTAGCAATATTTGCTTCTCTTATCGTCGAATAAGATATCTGAAATTTGAATCCGAGAGCAATCATCATGAAACCGACACCATAGGTTGAAATTCTATATAAGTAAAAAAAAATTAGAAAGTAGTATTATAATTTGATAATTAGGGGAGGACAGATTTGAACCTAAATGCCTTGGTTGAAAATACTAGAAAATGCCAATTAAACTACAAAACTCTTGACAACATATGTTTGTTTTGTATAACATAAATATTTTCGTTCTTTATTTTTATTTGTTTTTTTTTTTTTTTTGAGTGAGCAAGTGTGAAGGATGCTGCACATGTAAAACCAATTGCTATCTGGAGCATTTGTGATTCACAATAGAATCTGGGCCTCCAGGTTGAGATTCTAGATGGAGGTTTTGTCAAAGCTTGTAAAAAGGCTACGATTTCTAATTCCTAGAAATGTCTAAAATGTTCATTATTATTTCTGTCACCTTCTCCGTGGTGAACTGGTGTTATTGTTGCACACTTGGGACAGATGTACAACATATTTGTTTGCTTTCCAAATGAAATATGCAAGTTGTTTATATTGGATGTGAGTGCGAGTGTGATTGAGTTCAGTTCTCACAAGACGAACAACATGATATACTGAACTATATGTGGGAACTGGGAAGTCAGCATTGAGAGATATGCAGTGTCTAGACACTAATAATCACAGGACAGAAGTACTGTATGCCCTCTCAAATGAGTGTTTTAAAGGCCCTTGGATTAAATGGATTTCAAACATTATTTGATCAGAAATACTGGAGAATCACGATAAATGTGGTGAGGATATGCAGTCACAATGCAATGCTGGTGTTAGCAAAAAAATGGATCCAGAATTGGCAAGTGCTGTAATGGCAGTGGCGAGATGGTGCGGGATACAAAAGAAACAAATGGATGGCAACTGCTTATGTGTGCAAATACAAATCAGGCAATAAAGTATTACCAGGATGCTACTATTGAGAATGAGGCATAAAAGGACACTGCAATCAGTTCAACTCTTACACCAACTGACTCTAAGGAAAGGAATCTCAAGCATCATTATCCTATCAAGGAAACACAAGGTGTGCAAATATCAGTTAGAAGCCATTCCTAATCTTCAAAGACACAATCAATCTAGCTAAAGTGGCACCATGAATGTATATGCATGTTTTTTGGTCTAAGCTTTAGCAACTGTTATGTCAAATTGAAGTATTTTCATATGGCTGCCTTGGTTGGGTTAGATCTGGTGTGCTAATTTTCTGGCTTCTGTCTGGTTTTGTTTACCTTACTAACGAATTTTGGCGTTGTCACAAAAATAAAATAAAATGGAAATCTCACATCCCATAAAGCCTTTCAACCATAAAAGTCAAGTTGTTAAAAATTTGCAAAATTGCATGGCAAATTTATTTTCTAAGCAGTTGGATGTGAGATATTCAGTAAAGTATAAAAACATATGCTGAATATAGTGTAATTGACCTGACTTTGAATAGAATGTAAATAAATTCAAACTTCCACGAACAGAAAATTGCATAAGTTAAAAGTTTTCTTACTTGTCTTACTTACAATAATAGGTCACTTAAAAATTTCTTCCATCTGAATACCATTGTCTTCCTGTTCTCTTGAAAGAAATGCTTGAGAAGCTGCTTATTGGAATTTCTGTAGGACCCGGTCATATATCTGATCAAATAATTGACAAATCTTTTTAAACAAGCTACATACTGCATTGATTACTAAATCAGCTGTGCAGTAGAGACCCTTACAAATTTGTTGGTATAAATGGTGCGGTACCCCTAGGATCAGGATTGGACATAAATTAACCATGAATAACCATAAGGGAGAAATGATTATTGCGACAATTAGCTCAATAGCAATAATTCCAGAGACCAAACAAATGAACCTCAATATGGGAAGGTACTCATCGTCTTGGGGTAGCATTTTTATCTCCACATATGCAATGCCATAGATGATTGTAGCCATGATAAATAGCAAGACGATAGCAAAATGTGTATCAAGTGGCGAGACACCCAAGACTTGAAAGTGTAGACCAATTAAGGCAATTGGAAACGAGGTGAGGAAGACAAGAAGCCCATGAAATGCTTCAAAGAAAACGCGTGCTTCATCACTGGCACATACACAAACAAGAAATCCTTCAGGTTTAACATTACTTTTTCTTCCAAATATAAGAAAATCAAAAACCCACAAAATCCACTTAACTTCCAAAAAAAGAAAATGTTCAGCTTTATTAGGTTTAGTTCCCAAACCTACCACAATGAGTGCAATTCAATGCGAAGAGATGAACAAGCCACTAACAATATTATTTCATTCACCCTTGCAACAAGAAATTATCTTTGAAAATTTGTCTTATCAAAAATTTTAAAAATTCAGTCTTTATGTGTATATGCCTGTGCACTGGTGAGTTTGTAATAATTGAAGTCATTCAATAAGTTATAGGTCTGATATAAGACTTATTGTTCCTCATACATGCAATATATTGATGTTGAAATGTAAGCAACAGCCAAGCATAGTCCCAAAACTTTTGAATCAGTTAGGGATTTTCAACAAACTAATCAAAGTCAGTCACATATATTATTTTCTGCCATTTTACTTGATATGTCCTTTTTTGCTTGATATGTCTTATCCAAAATATACTGTCACCCCTTTACTTGATATGTCCTTTTTTGCTACCTCCATTAATGTTATATGTTCATCTTTTCTGCGATCTCAACAATTTTTTCTTTAAGACATTTATCTAGAATTATCCATATCAATTTATATGTTCATCTTTTCCTGTACATCATAATCTATATCAAGTACTTTCAATCTCTCTACAATTTTCACCTACTCACTTAATCTCCTGAAGGCACACTAAGTTTATTTTCTAATTGTATCTACTATTTACATTAGCTTCCTTGTTAAATACCCTATGTTCCAAGTGTTTATACGAATTCTATTCCCTTGGACTAATTTCTTTACCCACATCTGTCTATCAAAGTGCGAGAACTCTTGCTCATTTCTCACTACACCCAAGCACCGATATAATGCCTCTCTTACAAAGAACACTCTAACCAACCCTTGCCCACTTTTCATTTACTCTAGGGTCCAATGCAGCGTGCTGCGGGTAATGGATGATCCAACTTGTATATGTAGTGGATCCATTTATAATAAAGTGACTAAATCTTATGTTGGTCACTAACATATACAATCCTCCACCTTTTTCCAAGCTTAGTACTTGGGAACAAAATATGACACCCAGCATAGACATAGATAGAGTTGTATTAAAATAGATGCTAAAATGCAAAATTCATCTTCTATGTTTCACCGGAATTCATTTCAATCCTCTAACTTGCTTTCGTTCATTTCAATTCTTTAATTTTCAAGTTTATTCAATTAAGGCATCTCTATCAACCTTTGTTAAATGTTGTGGTTAATTGTTCAAAATTTTAATTTTTTTAATTCAATTTTTTAAATTAAAAAATATTAATTAATAATTGAAAAATATTTTCCAAAATTTATAAAAAAAAAAAAAAAAAAAAAAAAAAAACATTTAACCAAAGTTGATGGAGAGGCATAAATCAAATAAACTTGAAACTTGGGACTAAAATGAATGAAAACAAAGTTAAAGGAGTAAAATAAATTTTAGTGAAACATAGTGTTTTGCATTTTAGCCTAAAATAAACAAGGGTATAAATTATTCTCTCTTAAAGCCAAACCTAAGAGAAAATCTAATTATATCTCAAATTGGAGTCTAATTTTATGCCATGTATTCCATTCAATTTCTTAATTTTGGTGCAATTGTTACTACACTACAAAAATCGATGAGTCCAATTTAATTTTCTTAATTTTTGGTGCTAAATGAGTTATTAAGTGAGAAAACCATTATTATACAAATAGTGGTTGGACAAAGAAAAATTGAGAATAACAATTTAAATGATTTTTTTTTTTCATTTGTTTCAAACAAAATTATATTTATTTTATCAGTAAACAGTATATATATATATATATATAATTGGTAAAATTATATATATATATATATATATAATTGGTAAAATTTTAATACGCATTTAATTATGCTTATTTTTGTAAATGTATCACATGCATATGCATAAGGTTACAAGCTAGTTTTATGTTTATAGATGTATTGAATGGTTTTGACTTATGATTCATCTCACCATCTATACAAAAATATGAGACCCCATAACTTTTGCATACAACATGTGTGTACCAGACTAATTTGCTCAATAAACAACTTTTTCAACAATTAAAATTACTTCTTCCATGCTAAGAGTCTTGTGGTTTAATAGCATTGTCCGAGAGAACTTGGGTTTGAATCCTTCCATCCCCACTTGTTGTAAGGAAAAAAACTAAAACTGACCTTACATGCAAAGGGCAATTCTTACACTAGTTGTGACTATAGTCGGAGTTTACAACCAACACAAACAAGGTCAATGATTTCTAATCCAAATGGCATTAACTCCTCCTATAATATAAAATATAGGATGAAGCATAAGGTCTGGGATTCAATACCACCATTGGAAGCGTGTATAGGAGCACTTATATTAGTGTTTGTATAATAGAAAAAAAAAACCACATTTTAGTCAATTAAACCCAAAATTCACTTACATTAGACTATGTAAAGATGTGTAAAAATTCATGGTTGTTATAGTAACTGTGTAAATTTACATTGGAGCTATTCATTTTGTATTTAGTTTTTTATTCTTTCTTTATGTATCCTAAGGATGAAGGAAGAGAGTGGATGGAGGTTTTTATATGTGAAAGAAGAAAAACAATTAAAAAAAATTATATTTTAATGAAATGTAAAGTAAAAAAGATAATCTGGTGTGAGGTATTTTGAAAAGTGAGTGAGTAAAAAAAAAAAAAAAAAGAAGAAGCTTGAATTGATTGTAGCATTGGATTGCCATGACAGTCATCCCATTTCAACTCAATTTTTTTAAGGTATAATTGGATCTAATACTAATTGAACCAAGGAAAATAAAACTCCCCTCCACCCCTTCCCGCTCCCCCCTCCCATCACATTAGTCCAAACGGATCTACATTATGCACAACACAAGAACTAGATTGATTGATCAATCGATCGATCAACATTGATGTTTTGAAAGACTCTAAGACTAAGACTAATTGATGTTTTGAAAGACACTGAGAGAGTGACTGTTACACTAAGACTAAAGCTTCATTCAGTTGGAGATAGAAAACTGAGAGGATAGAAAACGAGGAAGGGATGGAAAAATTAAGGAATAGAAAAGATTTTATTCCATCATGTTGTTTGGTTGGAGGGGTGGAAAAGTGGAGTGATGAAATTTTTTTTATTTGGTTAAGAAGAAAAATTAGAGGATAAAAAATGTAGAATGTATAAATTTACTCTCATGTCACTAGTAAAGAATATTTAAAAAATATATATATATATATATATATATCTTATTAGGAAAAAATACCCCCAAAGTTGAGGTAAAAAGAATAAAGCCAAATGTGTAACTTAAAATGGAAAAAGAAAAAAAAAAAAAAAATATATATATATATATATATATATACATCTACGTTATAGCTATGTGGGGAAGGACTAGGGGTAGATGGTAATTTTTATCAGCTCCTCTCTTCTCCCCATTTTCTTTCCATTTCGAGGGAATTGAATTTTGGTGGGCACAAGGAGAAAAGTGCCAAGCACCACCATTTTCTCCCCCTTTTCCCCTCCCAACCAAACACACCTATTACCCATTTCTCTCTTATTTTCTCTCCCTCATTTTCTATCCATCTAGTTTTCACCCCAGCCAAATGAACCGTAAATGAAATACAGATAGACAATGAAGATGGTAGTGTGTTGAAGAAAGAGATAACATGGAGATGAAGAGGGGAGAAAATTGGAATAAACAATAGGACCACAAAAACTTACACAACTTTTGCCAACTCTCCATGTGGCGAGTTGAGTGATGAAAAAAACATCAAGAACGAGACTAACTAGCTAAGTAGCATTGATGTTTTGAAGGATCTAAGAGGATGACTGTTACACTAAGACTAAATGAAATATAGAAAGACAAAGAAGATAGAAGTGGAACGAAGAAAATGATAAATTGGAGATAAAGAGGGGAGAAATATAGAAATGAGCAATGCTAGATTGCTAGGATCATAAAACTTATACAACTTTTGCCACAACTAACCATATGGATGCACTTTCACTACTCACAACAAGTGACAAAATTTGTATAAAATTTTGTGTTCTTAACATTTTTTGAAATAAAAAAGTTAAACGTGCAGATAAGGAAAAGGCGAAGTGGAAAAAGAAAATTAAAAAGGAAAGATCTAGAAGAAAAAGAATGGGTGGAGTAGGATGGGATAGCAATGGGGCAAGGCAAGTCCAAAGGATGGGGTCTTTGCCCCCGCTCTACATGGTTTTATCTTACTCCATTCTCGTCCTGCCTTGCATGACGGGGAAAATTTTCTTACCCCATCCCCGCCCCTTAGGGCCTCACGAAGCCCTCGCCCCACCCCGTAAAACTCTACTTCCTATTAATTTGCTCATAACTATTACAATTTTTTTTTTAATAAAACCTATTTTGTTAGTAAAATTACAAATAAGTTTATCCCATCAAATCAAACTAATTTTTAGCAAAAGTTGAATAATATTATTAAAGTGTTTAACAAGATAATATCACAACAAAAACAAAAATCTCATAATACAAAATCAATGATTCAATAGTATATAAATTTGTTTATAATAAAGACAAAAGAAAATATTAAAATTGGTACCTTATTTCCAACCTTGCTAGAGAAAAAAAGAAGCCGAAAGCCTTATTGGGTAGAATAAAATAAATTGACAATACATTTGTTTAAATAGTAGGGTTTTAGGGTATGAAAAATTTACAATTTAACATTTATCAATGCGGGGCGGGGCCGGGCAGGGCAGGGTGGGTTGGGTCTAAAAAGTCTAAGCCCATCCCCGTTTCACCCCGTGGCGAGGGGCTAAAATCTCGTCCCATCCTTGCCCCATCACCTTTGCGGGATAGGGAAAACTCGCGTGGGGCGAAGCAAGAAGGTGCGGGGCGAGGCAAAATTGCCATCCCTAAGCAGGAAAAAATATATATATATATATATATATATATATATCAACTCATACATTGGGGGGGGGGGGGGGGAAGGGTGGGGTGGTGGTAAGCTAAAAAATGGGCCTAGTAAATATGAGGGCTTATGGAAGGGAATAATTAAATTTTTTAGTGTAAATTACTGAATAATTAAATTGGCCCATAACTACTGGAAAAAACTAGTCAGATTAAATTATTTTATAAAATAACTATCATTATATTTAATTACATATATATATATATATATACATACATACATACATACATATATATATATATATGTATATATTATTTTCGGTTTTTTTTAATAAATAAAATTTCAGTACATGTATTAAGTTAATATATTGGTTTTATAAAATATGTGGATTTTAATTTTTTATATTATGCGTACGAAGAAGTAGTAGTAATTCTGAAACGATACAGAATTAACCAGAATTAAAATATTTCATTTCATTCTTTGGCTATCAAAACAGTCTCCAATACAAGATAGTAAGGAGTCTCTGGTGTAGGTTCATCTACTTCACACCACGTGACGACAATGGGTAATACCACCAACAGGCCTTGCTGGGGTTATCGCTCAAACCACTCCTCTCTAGGTATTGAGATAAGAATGCCTACTATCAAGCCATGTCCACATGTGGTTAGCGAAATTTTCATCGAGTGAGTATTATTGTTTTCTTCAATAATAGTAGTTGACAATAGTGGGCAATGCACAATGGAATTAGATTTGTTTTAAAAATATATCTATATTTTAATAATATAAACGTAGTGGGGTTGTTGACAATTAAACGTAGTGGGGTTGTTGACAATTAATATGAATTTTTTTTAGTGCTGAATAATATTATTTTTAAAAGATTATTGTCTTTTAGTTTAGTGTCTAATCTTTATTTAGTAAGGGGATTCAGTAAGTTAGTTATTGTCATTTTAACTTCCAAAAATACCCCTAAATTAATGAACTTATCGTTCTTTCTAAAATATATATATATATATATATATATATAAAAAGATTAAAACTGTAAATAGACAAAAATTAAAATATAAAAGCCTACTAACGTTCATTGAAAAAAAATTCCCACTTCCCCAATTCCTCCTGCCCCACATTCTAAAAATAAATAAAATACTATCAACATTATTTTCTTCGGCACTCATTGTATGATATACTGAATTCTTTTCAATGATCAGACATTTTTCTGTCAAAATTTGTAAGCATTTAAACAAAATTTATTTACTACTTTATCAATTTAATTATATTGCGTATCATACTTTTTTAACTACATATATTGTGAATTTGTAACTCTATGACATTCTGGGATGCGTGAACTATACAAAAAGTGCTATTTAAACAAAATTTATTTACTACTTTATCAATTTAATTATATTGTGTATCATACTTTTTCAACTACATATATTGTGAATTTGTAACTCTATGACATTCTGTAATGTGTAAACTATACGAAAGGCGTTATAAAAAATTTGGTTATGAAATGAAAATTATGACATTAAACTTAAAAAAAAAAATACTTTGTCCACAACAATTTTACAATAAATTCTAGGTGATAAATTGTTAGTAGAGTGGGAAAAAAATAATTTAAGCGTTGGATTCAAATTAAAACTAGTAACAATTAACGATCTAAAATTTATTGTGAAAATATTATGAAAGTAACACTTCTCTTATATTAAAAGTGACGGTGCATTTGTTTCAAAAACTTAGTGGCGTATGCTTAACAATTATAAAACTAATTTCAAAAAACAATCGAATTCCATTTTGATAGATAATTGCATTAAAGTGTATAAAGAAATAGTTATTTTGCGTTTTTTTTTTTTTTTTGATATTTTGTTAAACACTAAGTAGTTGCTAATTTCAATCGTCATTAAAGATAAAAATAAAATAAATTAAAAGCAAAAAAAATAAATAAATAATTGGTTCATACTTCGGCATCCCTCAATAATAGAAATCCTTCGTCCCTGTCCCTTAACCTAGTCTAATCCGCTTGAATTTATGAATTTTGAACATCAATCCATATGTAGACCAAGTAGTCCAAATAATACTATGTTAAATTATCAAATCAAAACAAAGCGGGTGAATTTATATGTCTCAAAATAATTCATACATCCAGAACATTTTTCTAACTATGGAATTAGACGAGTCCAATTCCCATAAACAACTCTATTTAGGCCTTGTTTAATTTTTTTATGAGAAACATGCTAAATTGCTTTGTATTCGGTTGAAATGAGTAATAAGCTTTGATAGAGCACCATCCCATCAACTTACTTAACAGAAGATATCAAACACAAATTTATTTAGTTACTTATATATCTTTCTTTTTTCTTCTTTTTTTTTCTTTTTTTGGTGATAGTTACAATATGTTGTTACCCATAGCTTCCTATACCCCAAGAACTTTGTGTGCTTAAAACAACTTAAATAAGTCCTTTAACACTATGTTTGGGAGTCTTTAAAATAACGGAATGAAATAAAATGGATAGACCATAAAAAATGGAATTGAACATAGTGTCTTTTCTCCAGTGTTTTTGGGACTTTATTAAAAAGTGATTAAATCAGTATGTCACCTCCATTTCATTAGATGAATGAGTGCTCCTCCCACTTTGGAAGGAATGTTTAGGAGGAAAATGGAATGGAATGACTATTCCAGGCTAGCCATTCCATTTATCCTGAGAAAAAAACCAATGCTGGAATAGTTTAAGAAAGGCAACATTGGACTTTAAAAGCTCTGAAAGGCCCAAAAATAGGTCAGATATGGGCCTGTTCCAAGGTCACAGCTAGTGGCTTTCCAGCAACCAAATACATCCATTTTTTTTTTTTTTCTTAAAAGGTAGAAAACACATCCATTTTGGGTTCCACAAGGTTCCAGAGACGAGCGAGAATCAAAGCCCTACCTGTAACCAGACTCATAACAGATTTATGGCTTTTGAATACAAGTCTAAATGAAGTAATAGGATTCGCTAGGAAAGAAGGTTTATTTTCAATTAACCTCTACCAACTCATGCCCTATAAACAGAGGGGTATACTTCAAAAAAGGAAATTGATATGGTCTTAAACTTTGCTGAAATTTCTTTGAAGAGAAAAATACACACCCAAAAAAAAAAAAACCACTACTAAAATTACTTGACCCTTGGCACATTCAAAGTAAATTGTATATATGATAAATTAATAACACAACTAGGCCTTCTTAAGATGAAAATCTTAAAGGAGCCCAACCCTTAGGTTGCATTTGGGAACATGGATTTAGATTTTGGATTTGAAATCAATCAAGGGATTTGGAATTCATTATTATGCAATTCATGGATTTTTAATCCCTAGTTTGGACCATTTATATGGTTAGAAGTATTTGAATTTATTTCCATTGGTGGGGAAAAAAATAGATGCGAAAGTTACATATTTAGCAAAGAACAAAGAATAATAATAAAAAGTTTGCAGTAACATAACTTTCTAGCGATAAAAGTCATAATTAACATTTATTTTAATGTGTACGATAAAAATAAATGTTAAATCTTAAGAAATTTTTTTTACAAACACCATTCAATCAAACAAACAAATAAATCAACTCGGACAATTTTCAACAATTCAACAGCTGATACCCAAAAATTAGTATTTCAACATCAGGGGCATAAACTCTAGTCAAATCTCAAGCATTGACTATCTTAAACCAACAAGCGGAACCAGGAACCTGACTAGCAAAGGAATATAAACCATCTCTTCTTCCACTTTTTTTTCCCATCTCGTACCCCCTCTGTTTTTGTTGGATGCACAAATATCTTACATCATCGGCCTTAAAGATCAGAGCAGCTTGAAAAACTTTAAAGCAAACATACAACCATGCCATTACAGAAAAATACCTTTTCCCCTTTCCTTCCTGCTAATTTTTATCCTAATCACGAATCAGAATATAATGGGAAACTCTGTTCTTAAATCTTCAAGGATTCCCAAAAAAACCAAGCAAAACAACACATACCCACTTTCCCTTGAATTTGAAATTAAAAATATCGCTTTTTTCCCCTAAAATTAAAACTAGCATGAATAAGTGAATTTGAGGTTTTCCAATGTAATAGTTCATTTCCTCCATTTACTTTGTCTGATTTGCTTGATAGATGTAGTCTTTAAAATTCTTAGTTCTGTTTTGTTCTCATGCCTACCTTAGTACACGTCCTGTGTGCTTTGGCCTTTTGTATTAGTTTTCTATCAATGAAGTTTTATTACTTATTAAAAAAAAAAAAAAAAAATCCTGCATTTTCTAAGCAACAAAACAATATGAAAATCCAACCTGATGTAGGATAAATTGGGTGCTTGTGGTAGGTTAGGGTTTAGGAGGATTGTGAAGATAGGATTCAGAATTGTAGAACAAGTGTTAGCACTCAAAATTAGGTAGGGTTTGATGAGAGTTTTTTTTACCACATGATAGAGAAATTATGTGGGATTTCATGGTTTTCATAGGTAAGTGTGAGGGGTTAACTTGGGATTTTAATGAAGAAGAAAAAGATAGAAATTAACAGTGTTCAGAATTGACACTAGAATTTAGCTCATAGGCTTATTTTGGATTCCATACTTTTCCACAAACAACTCCTAATTAGTGCATCCTTAACCCTCCAAACAGCATACCTAGGATCCATAATAAGAGGGAGATCATCATTTATATTAGTAAACTTCCTCCTATCAAAAGAAAAACCTCAAAAGCCTAGGCCCATTGTGCATAAAAACTCCCCTTAAGAAAAATCAAAGTAATAGAGAGCATCTCAGAGGGGAATAAGAAATTGGGCTGTATACCTTCCTTGGATTCCAATAAGCACCCAATTAAGACAAAGAAAGTAAACAAATGAATAAGATCTGGCTCCTGTAAACAGCACTAAAAATATATGGCAACAAAAACCATGTCTGACACTCAGTCCACAAAGAACCCGTATTCCCACAAGACAACCACCATCACTCCTCACAACAACCCAGAAATTAAAAAAGCAACACAACAGTTCCAAACCAACATATCAGATGTGTAAGGTTGAAAATTATCAACCATCATGTTGACTTTATTCCGTGCTAATTTACTTGTAAATTAAGCACTTAGTAGTGTAAATTAAGCACTTAGTAACCCTGTATTTAGGTGGAATTATTATAAGGGAAGTGTGTGAGAAGTTGTGAAGAAAAGCTCAAGTATGTGCAAAGAAGCAGAGCTTCTCGGCTAGGACTCGCGAGTGGCTCGCAGCTGCAAGTCGCCAACTTCAGGCACGTGAGATGCACGCAGGGAAGCTGAAGGGTCGCACCAGCTGTCGCACTACAGGACAAAAGTCCCAAGCTGGCCAGGCCGTTACGTCGAGACTTGATTTCGCGACTTGGACAAGCCGCGAGACCAAGCCGCCAATTTACCCTGTTTGGCAAAAATGTGTCTCTTCGTATTCTCATACCACCTCACTATATATAGACCCTTATACCCACTAAATGTGTAGAGCTTCTAGAGAGAATTTTGTGAAAGAAAACCCTAGAGAAAAACAAGATTGCCTCATCCCCAATCTTCATCTAAGAAACTCTACAAATTCCTATACTCTCTTCCTCTCCATTGTCATACCCTTGAGAGGTCTTTTACCAAATCCTTATCTCACCACACCCACGTCTGTGAGAAGGTTTATTTGGTGCTAAGGGAAGCAGTTTGGAAGGAACCAATATACATTGGTTGATACTATAGTCAAGTAGCGAAATCCGGGAAGTTAAAGAAGAAATAGGTTCGGCGTAACCTCGTTGGAGCAAGAAGCTTGGAGGGCTTAGGTACTTGGGCAGATTAGGCTTGGAGGGTCTTCTGCTGTTCATGTATCCCAACTACATTCTTTAGTGGATTATTTACCGCTTGGAGGGCGGGGGAGAGGTTTTACGCCGAGGATTTCGGTTTCCTTTTCGATAACACATCGTGTATTGTCCGTGTGTTTGCATCGTTCTTCCCTTTATCTTTGCCTTATATTTATTGCTGTGTATGTGTTTATATTTGGCTTAGATTGTCTATCAATTCTGTTATTGGCTTATTATCATGTTCCGCACATTAATTGTTTGATATAAAGGTTGAATTGGTATTTTTTATATTTTGGGGTATAAACGTTCAAGGGTGTTTCATACCCATATTGAATTTTCAATTGGTATTAGAGCGGGTACACTTATTGTGGTTTTAATACTTGAGTGTGATTCTTGACCCCATGTTGAGATGGATAGGTCTCAATCTCTCACTGTTCCACCATTTTTTTATGGTAATAATTATGCATTTTGGAAAGTCCGAATGAGAGCATTTCTATGCTCTATAGATGATGCTGTTTGGGATGCTGTTGAGATTGGTTGGACCAAGCCGATGGATCCTAAGTCCACTTGGGATAAGGCAGCTCTCGCAGCAGCCAATACTAATAGTAAAGCGTTAAACGCTATTTTTTGTGGTGTGTCTCCTGATGAATTCCACAGGATTTCTCATATGACGGTAGCCAAGGAAGCTTGGGAGATTTTGGAGACGACATATGAGGGTACAAAGAAAGTTAAGGACACAAAACTTCAAATGCTTACCACCAAATTTGAAGAGCTCAAGATGGGTGAAAATGAATCGTTTGATTCGTTCTATGGGAAGTTCAACGAAATTGTCATTGCTAAGCTCAATTTTAATGAGAAGATTGAAGATACCAAGGTGGTGAGAAAAATTTTAAGGTCCTTGCCTGCAAGTTTTAGAGCAAAAGTCACAGCCATAGAGGAGAGTAAAGACTTGGATGAGATCAAAATTCAAGAGCTGATTAGGTCTTTCCAAACATATGAACTTGGACTGCCTTCCCACAAGACGAGTAAATCACTTGCTCTCAAAACCATTACCGAAAGAACGGATGATCCCTCCGAAGAAGATGGAGTGGAGAAGGAAGTAGCGTATCTTGCGAAAAACTTCTGCGAATTTCTGAAGATGAAGAACGGTGGGAAACCATTTAACATAAGGAAATTTTCATCTTCAAGAGGTGATAGAAAAGAGTTTACGAGGAAAGAAGAGAAGGAGTCTTAATCTCCTTCGGACATTGTGTGTTTCGAGTGTAATGGACATGGACACTTCAAAAAGGAATGTCCCAATTATTTGAAGTCGAAAGGAAAGGTCTATGCCACTACTTTAAGTGACTCAGACTCATCAAAATCTGACTCTGAAGAAAGTTGTGACGGAGAAGAAAATTACTCCGCATTCATGACCATTGCACACGTGGGATCTTCAGATGACTTGAGTACTCTTGTAAATGAGCTGGGTGAATGTTCTGATGAGGAGTCCATTGGGATTGTTGAAGAATCAAAAGCTGAAGAAGAAAAAGATACATCCAGTCTTCAGAAGAATTACACATTACTTCTTGAGAAATCAGGTGAGTATTCAAAGGTGGCAAAGGCAACTGTGAAGAAAATGAAGAGAGCTGAGGAAGATTACAAAAGCCTGCTAGTCAGATATAAGGAGGCAAAGTGTGAGATTGAAGCACTTAATGGTGAGCTATCAGAAGCTTACACGAAGGGAAGGTTTCTCGAGCAAGAAGTTGTGCAAGCTCAGGCCAAAGTTGATAGGGTCTCCTCCAAGAAGTTAGATGATGTTATTTCATCTCAAAAATATGCCTCAGACAAGTCCAGATTGGGATATACTGGAGGAAGTAGCTCATCAGCAAATGTCACAAAAGAAGTAAAGTTTGAAAAGATCAAAGAGACGGCTGCGGTTAAGCCGATTCCTGAGAAAGTTAAGGTTGAAAGGAAGAAGAATGTGGCTAATCATCGGGGTGTTAATTAAGTCCCGTAATCAATCAGAATCCAGATATGGAGCTAGAGGAAGATCACTTCCAAGATCCCAACAAGGTCCTAGAACAGATTATGTCTGTCACTATTACGGACTGTAAGGACATACTAGACCCAACTGTCAAAAGCTGAGAGCAGACAACAATGCAAGTGCACCTCGGTCACGAGGAAGAAGAAATGACATGAGGTCTTGGGGTAGGGAGCAGCCAAGAAGTCAAAACCATGATCCAGGAACTATGGACGTGATAAAGATGATCGGTGCCTTCACCAATTGCCTGGAAAGCTTCACACGAAGGTTTGACAGCCCCAATTCTCGTACCCGATCCGTCAAGGATATCACCCCAAACGCACATGACGTGTGGGCGACAAAGGGTACTCATGCATAAGCATTATAACATGTCCATGCATCAATTCTTCCTATGCTTTGTGGATATGATTGGCTATATGTTTTGTGTTTTTGAGTATTGATTTTTAATTTGTGTTTTGTTTGTGTTTAAAATGCTTTTACACTTTTCTGTGTTTGATCATTCTTTTACTGTTTTTGTGTCAAAAATCCAAAAACACATAAAAATAGAAAATCCAAAAAGTTTGATCACTTTGATTGAGTTTTTGTCTCATAGCATGTTTTGCCTTGTACCTTTGTACTTATGGCTTTGTGCATTCAACGAGCTTAGCCTGTCTCTCATGCACTCATATCATTGTGGAAGAAATTCTGAAATCTATGTGGCTGTTGTAAATAGATCTTCAACCTTGTCATGAATGATTAGTGAATGATTTTGTTGATCTTGAGACATGCATAGACTCATGCCTATATATCTTCCCACTTTTTATTTTTTTTTTTCTTAAAAGAGCTCTCTAAATGTAAATCTCCAAATAAAAAGAGATATAGAGCTGCAAAAGCCTGTCGCACATACTAGTATTTGACTAGGAAAAAGGGAAAGCAATTAAAATAAAATGTATGATGCCCAAAAAGCCAAAGGCTAACTCATAAATTGAAATATCAAAAATTTCAAGCATTTATCTCACAATGAGATTTTCTTTGCACAAAAATGGCAAATGATATGTTGAATATGGAGCCAAATGAAAAGCTTCATCGAATTGTTATCAAGTACCTGTGGGAGGTCATATATGCATGTTTCTATAATTGAGATAGATCACATTATCTAGTGCTAGTTGTGTATACCTTGATTGAATTGATCATTGAAGCTTCACATTGGACTAAGAACTATCTCATTTTTTATATCTACACACAATACACAAGTCTATGTTCAATGAATGTCTTATTCATCTGTGTGATTGTACTTGATTAAATGTGTTCTCACATGCTCAATCTTTGTTGGTCAAATACAAAAAGATTTTTGAGTGTTTTGATTTGTTTTTGGAAAATACTTTGTTTTTACAAAAAGGTCAAAAATTTCAAAAACAGAGTTGCCCTGTTTCGGCGACTAAGTCGCAGGTTGGCCCAGTCGCATGTCCCAGTCACGAAATCACTCAGAGACTTTTCGCTGCTAACTGGCAAAGTAAATGCCCTAATCGAGAAAAAGACTTAGAAAATTTTTCCAAAATTTGAATTTTCCTGTTTTCGAGGGTCAATGTGGCGATTGGTTTGCGGGTAGAAGGTCCAGTCGCGAGAAGTTCTCAGAGAATTTCACGGCTCATATCGTGGCTATCTCGTGAATAGACCATCCAGTCGCGGAAAACACTTAGAGAAATTTCTCAAGTTTTGTCTCTTCACAGTGTTTCGCGGCTTAACCTAGCGACTTACTGGCGACTGGATCCAGTCACGAAAAACGAGTGTTTTGCATTTTAAAGACAAATTTTAAAATTGTTTTTCAGTTTTTCCCTCGAAGTTTTGTGACTATTCATTGTCTTCCCTATTTCTCTTTCAAACACTCCGTGCTCCTCTGAAAAAGTTTCCATTTTTTACATCATGTCTTCATCAAACAGCAAGAAAAAGGTATGGGTTATTTCTATCTTACTTCATTGCACTTGGTTCAAGTATCTTTTTGTTGTGAGAAGTATCTCTGTTTTGTTGAGTTTTAATGGATTTGAACCTTTGTTTGAGGGTTTGTATGTTTTGTGTTTTGATGTTTTTATCTTGCCTATGTTGTGGTTCTCTGTCTTCATATGTGTTTTCATGTGTTTGTTTATTGAGAGACTATGCTATATGATGTGGTTCAAGATTGTGTTGCATCTTTCATATCACGCTATTGGCAATTTGTCATGTGTGAACTTGTGAGTCTCTTTGCCCTTTTTGACTCTGAGTTGTTATTGTTACTCATCTTGTCTGTTACTCCGAGTTGATGTTAGTTTAGTTAATATTTTGTTGTGATCTTGTGAAATCTCTTGTCACACTATTTAACTGAAACTAATTAATCTGATGTTTGCTTCTTGTGGTATTGCCTTTTGGTCCTTTTCTGTATGTCAACTTTGTTGCAGATGTCTCGACGATCCTCTAAAGGAAAAGAGGTTATGACAGAAGAGAACACATTACCTGTTGCAAAAAGAACACGGTCCTCTTCACAGCCATCTACTGAACTCAATAATGAGCTGTTCAGAACTCCTCAACACTGAGATGCTTACTCAAGCATTTTTGACCGGGGAACTCCTATAATGGAACGGGAAGTCAGATTTGACACTTTGGACACCACTTTTGTCCCTCGGATCTTCGAGGCAAAAGATTGTGTAGCATTATTTGGAAACTTTGTTGATCCAATGATTGAACTAGTGAAGGAGTGTTTTCAAAACACAGTTGATCTTGAGACAAAACTACATTGTCTGGCTAGGACTCTCAGCTGCAAGTCGCCAACTTCAGGCACGTGAGATGCACGCAGGGAAGCTGAAGGGTCGCGCCAGCTGTCGCATTACAGGACAAAAGTCCCAAGCTGGCCAGGCCGTTACGTCGTGACTTGATTTCGCGACTTGGACAAGCCGCGAGACCAAGCCGCCAATTTACCTTGTTTGGCAAAAATGTGTCTCTTCGTATTCTCATACCACCTCACTATATATAGGCCCTTATATCCATTAAATGTGTAGAGCTTCTAGAGAGAATTTTGTGAGAGAAAACCCTAGAGAAAAACAAGATTGTCTCATCCCCAATCTTCATCTAAGAAACTCTACAAATTCCTCTACTCTCTTCCTCTCCATTGTCATACCCTTAAGAGGTCTTTTACCAAATCCTTATCTCACCACACCCACGTCTGTGAGAAGGTTTATTTGGTACTGAGGGAAGCAGTTTGGAAGGAACCAATATACATTAGTTGATGCTATGGTCAAGTAGCGGAATCCGGGAAGTTAAAGAAGAAATAGGTTCGGCATAACCTCGTTGGAGCAAAAAGCTTGGAGGGCTTAGGTACTTGGGTAGATTAGGCTTGGAGGGTTTTCTACTGTTCATGTATCACAACTACATTCTTTAGTGGATTATTTACCGCTTGAAGGGCGGCGGAGAGGTTTTTCGCTGGGGACTTCGATTTCCTCTTCGATAACACATCGTGTGTTGTCCGTGTGTTTGCATCGTTCTTCCTTTTATCTTTACCTTATATTTACTACTATGGATGTGTTTATATTTGGCTTAGATTGACTATCAATTCTGTTATTGGCTTATTATCATGTTCCGCACATTAATTGTTTGATATAAAGCTTGAATTAGTATTTTTTATATTTTGGGGTCTAAACGTTCAAGGGTGTTTCATACCCATATTGAACTTTCAAGATGCAACCATGGAAGGTTAAATGTTACTACTCTGGCAAATTTGCCTATTCAAGATTTATTTTATGGGCCATGCTTGAAGTCTAATTGAAGTAAAAGTAATGTGATTTTAAAGGTCTAGTTATGTGTTTTTGGGTTAAAACGGTTTTTTATTTGGGCTTTTATTTAGTAAGTTAAGGTCATTTTTGTATTCAGGAGCAAATTTGTGATTTCTACTATCCCTACAAATTAAGGATATTTTGGTAATCTAGTAGATTTTAGGATTTTTCTAGACTTAAATATCTTACATTTTATTTTCTTAGACTCCAATGACCCATGGATCAGAAGTGTAACATAAAAGACAATGGGTTGCACTACCTGACTGGGGTAAACTGGAAGCAAAGGAAGAAGCGACTCCCTTATGCTGAGCCAGGAAATGAGCGTACTCTTCCTTTGGTGTGGAGATCAATTCTATCTCTAGAATCATCTTGGGAGTTTAATATAGTCAATGAAGGACAAAGTTCAGGCATAGTATTCATTACAGTTTTGCCTTTGAATACAAAATTGACCATAACATGTTAATTAAAACTCATATTGAAACCGTTTTAACCTAAGGACAAATATAACTAAACCTTCAAAATCAAATGATTTTTACTTCAATTGACTTCACAAATAGGCCCTTAGAAGAATTATTAAGTAATAGCAAATTCATCTTCTATGGCATCAAACCCCTAAAAAAACAGTGACTCTATAAGTAAAGCATACCATGAATTGAGAAATACTTAAGAAACCCAATTCATATATAATATTAAAAAAATAAATAAAAAACAAAATGAAAATGGGCAGCTAAAAATAAAAATCAATTATTTTCATAGCCGGCAAACGTGCCTTCCAGCTTCAACCAATAATTTTAACAATTACGTATTAATAAATATCATAGACTTAAGATGCTTAACTAACACTTCTAAATAATCCATCCCAAATTATGCATATGCAGGAGCTAACCCCTAACTACAATGAGCTATACAGGCAGTCAGGCACATATACAAACATATTTATACAGAACCAAAATCTTTTTGATAGGAAATAAAGAGCTACCAAAATTAAAACCATTAAAGTTGATACTTATAGAAAACAAAAGGCAAAGAATCAATTATGAAACAAAAATTGATCCAAGTAACAATCAAATTTGGAAACCGAAGAAATAGAGAGAGATTAAAGCTAGAACCCAAACCAGTTCAGTCGGTGATAAATAGCTTCCCATATTGAATCCTTCAATTTGATGGCTAAACAGAAGACATAAAATTAATTATAAAATTAAAATTGATCCAATCGTCCAAGTGACAATAAATTTAAAAATTTTAAAAACAAAGTAAAATAGAGATAATAAACCAAGAACCCCAAACCTGTTCCATAGGCCATAAAAAGCTTTCAAAATTAAAACTTTCAATAGGATCGTGAATCTCCCACTCCCAGTCGCATTTGAGTTGAAACTGGTTAAAAAAGAAAATCATTAAACAAAAATAGATGCAAGTAACAACCCAACATGTAAGCTGAAAACAAATAAATGGAGGCATTTAAAATTTGAAACTGGCGGAGAAGAGGGCTATGATAGCCATAGGAATAGTTTTGGTTAGGGTTAGGTCTTTTCTTTGGGAGAGAGGACGAAAAGGTGAAGAAGAGACGTTGCTCGAGCACTAGTTTCTAAAATTCCTAACCTTGTCGGAAACTTAAAAATGGCAAAAATATCAGTGGTAACAAAGTGACTGATAAGTAATAACTATATCCATAGGACTAAATATTGTTATTTCTTTCAGACCGTTGCATAGAGCGGGAGAAAATAATAATAATAATAATAAAATCTTAGGAAAATTCTTTAAATTTTTTTTTTAATGAATAATTCTTTAAAACATTATATTCTATATTTATTGTAAACTTTTTACAAATGTACATATTTATTTAGTTTATCATGTACGACACCAACAATCACCCAAAAACTATCATATATACTTGTTATACAATAGTATTATTACACATGCATTTTTTGAACTAAAATTATAAGTTGAAGAATAAAAAAAGTTTAGCTTGGATTAAAGGCTTTTCTCATGCTATTCGTGTGTCCACCAGTGCGGATGCGAAGCTGTGGGTGCTTAGGGAAGGGTTATTAATGTATAGAAATCTAAATCTTGATGTTGTGGAAATTGAATTAGATGCTAAAGTAGTGATTGGTTGGATATTTGAGGAGTATAATAGCAATTTACAACATGCTGCTCTTATTTTGGATTGCAGGACCTTAATCAACCAGATTCCTTAAGTGGGAATGAGTTACTACTTCCGGCCAACGTATTAACAAGGAAAGGTCCAGAGCTAGACCAAGACATTGTGTATTTTCATAGTCTGCCTGGGAACTTAAATATGTTGTTGTTTTATGACTATTTGGGTTTGTATTATGAGAGGCTATGCCCTCTAAACTCTGTTGCTTATGATTTTGTTGTTTAATGAAATCTGTTTTACCAAAAAAAGAAGAACAAAAAAAAGTTGTGTTTTGTTCACACAGGTACGTTACACAATAATTAATTCTCAAAAAAAAAAAAAAAAAAAAAAGTATGTTACTCAAGTATTTTATAAACTGAAATTGTAACTTTAATTCACAATTTCAATTTATAAAACATATAGTATACATTTGGATAGAAATGATTTCTCCTGCGTTTACGTCTTTTTTTTTTCTTTTTTTTTTGCGCCTCTTGCACTGTTCATAGGATATGAACAGTGCATTTAGGCTTATGAACAGTAACCCACATGTGAACAGTAATTTTTTTATTATTTTCAGTTTTCGACAAAATAAGTCATATCTAAACGGACCTTAGGCCATAGTATACCCAAAAAAATACTACTGTCATAAAAAGATTTAAATAATCTATCCGACATTTTATTTTAATATAATATTTATTTTTCAGTTATTTTTTTCTATTTTAATACATGGGAAGAAAGGGAAAGAGAAAAGGCAAGACAAATGAATAAAATATTTATATACAGTTTTTTCAGGGGATATTTATTATTTACACTGTTATTATAATTAAAATGTAAAATTGAATAATTTTAAATAAAATAATAGCAGTGATTTTTGGGACTGAAATCCTATTTAGTAATGGTGTTTAAATACGGAAAACTATTATTTAAACACTATAATATATAATTTTTACACATTTTTTTATTTACACATATTTTCACAAAACCTAAATAACGTCACTAAAAGTTTTTTATTCTTTTTTTTGTACAAGATAGAATTCTACTCTAACCTAATCTAAGTGTATATGTGTGTGAATCTCCCTTCTGAAAACTTGAATCTCGGCCCTTACCCCCCACACCCCACAAGCACTTATACTTATGGAGTGACCATCGCACTAAGGGTGTTCGGTGGTAAAGTTTTTTATTCCTAAATATCCAAAATTTACGTCAAATTAAGCTTTATGCATTGACGGCAGAGAAGTCTATTGACTTTCAAAAACCTGTCACTGTTTCAAAAAAAAAAAAAACCTCACTGTCAGCGTCTCACGTTTTGAAAACAAAACAGCATAAGTAGCTTGTTCTTTTGGCTACTGTCCGTCTGATGAGTTGTTCCGGCGGCGCCGGTTTATTTTCCGCCGATTCGTCCATCTCCGACAATCTTACCAGAGACGGCTCAAAATGGCCTGGTTAGGGCAATGCCTTTTTTATGGGAGAGAGAACGCGAAGGTGAAGAAGAGACGTTGTTCGAGCACTTGTTGTTCCTTCTGACTACTGCCCGTCTGATGAGTTGTTCCGGCGGCGCCGGTTTATTTTCCGCCGATTCTTCCATCTCCGATGATCTTACCAGAAACGGCTGAAAAAATGGCCTGAGGAGACGAACAGAACTCACTTGAACGTGGTTCGATTCGTGAACGGTAACATACCGGAAAATCTATGATCGCAAGGTTGCGAAAACCCGGGTTCTTGGGTCGTGAGATCCGACGACGACGTGCAATAAAGAACACCGTTCTTGGGAATAATATTATTGCGGGAGAGTGGAGAGAAACTAAAGCGAACATCTAGCTACGTTAGATAGATGGTTTCGGCATGTTGGGTTAGTTACCGTCCTTGAGGAGAGGCATGGAATGCCCCGCGTTTTCATTCCAAAAACGCTCGTGAAAACTCGCTTTCATTCCCATTCAAATGGAAAGAAAACGCTAATTAATATGATGGCCATGCGGGTTTGGGTCGGTAGACCTGAACTACGTACCCACAACCGAAACACGATTCTCCGCCGCCCTGCCCAACTTGCTGCACCAAAAAAACCCGGTCCTTTTTAGACTGCAGAGAACGGCGGCTAACGTCGATCGGAGCGTTGGGAGTCGGGGCGGCAAGTGTGGCATCGTACGGTGGCCGGACTGTATCGCGAGTGAGCTACTTAAATCTCATCTCCCCGGACTTTGTACAGTGTACCACATGACATGTAAGTCTCACCGGCCGTGTCATCTTATTCATGATCGGATCAGGGTATCAAGTATCGAGCCCGCCATGGTTAATAAGCTAATAAGAAAATACTATTCAAGATAGCATATATAGTAAAGAAGAAAATGAAGACAGTAGTAGACTATCCTGTCATGATTTCTAAGAGCAGCATCAAATTCGGAAATGATAATTGTCTCCGAGTCCGATTCGGACTTTGTGCTTCTTCCGGCCATCCTTGGTGTGTCAGTGTTACGTGATTTGCTTTTCTTTTTTTCTTTTTTTGCCCTGAATTACGCGCTTTGCTTCTTAGCACTATGCACTCTACCTATAGCCAAGAGCCGAATATTTCAAATGTAAGCGTGAAATCAACCAAAAACCAAAAATGCTAGTGTCACAGGAAGTGGCACAGTTTATTTGTTAATGCGGGGAGTTGTGCCATGTGTGTGGCGTAAAGGTGGTAGTTTGTACTTTGTATCGGGAACAACGCGGTGACCCTAGCATTTTTCATAGGATATCTTGTTTATCAAATTTTCCTGATCATGCCACGTTGGTATCAAAAAGAAAAAATTGCAAAATGATTATGACCCTAATCTTGCCCACTTGTTCTCATCACAAAATAAATAAATAAAAATGGTCCACTCGTTCCGGACATCCATTTCAACATAAATTCTTTTTCTTTTTTTTTTGGATAGGGTCATAAATTCAGCACAGTGGGGTAGGGGAAGGTGGGTTCAAACCTGTGCTATCACTCGAACTCAAAACTATGTTTCAACTTTCATCAACAGCAACAAAATTTTTTAGTAAACTAATAAAATTAAATTTTATAAAATATTGATCTGATGATGCCGAAAATTATCAGTAAGCTGCACAATCTTCACGTGCTCTAAACAAAACCTGCACAACAAAGAAGGAGAAAGCCTTACAGAAAGTACCGGTGTGATATCGACCAAATACCATTTGAAGGTTAAGTTAGAGAATATTCACAACTCTAAAGTGTCAGAGTTAGGGTAAATTATGCGTATTTTATTTTCTGAGGGTTTTGGGTTTTTATAGTAATTTGGAACCAACCTTCGTTTCTTACTTAAGAAGATGTTTCCTTGTGGGGAAGATCTTCATAAACGTACGTATTTTGCGTGATTCTTCCCATATTGGGATTCCATTGACTAGGGTTAATCGTGGAGTGCAAGACATTTCCATTTAGGGTTCCTTGGAGACCACTTAAGCCATGTCAATGCCACATGGCCTTGATATCCATCCCCTTTATGTCTGTCTATCTAGAATCCATCCACAATTGAGGATCCATCCGTCTTATATATTTTCTGTTTGGTACATTAATCCGTCGTCTTGTCCTTTCGTTTCAATCATCTATTATCTCAGTACCGTCACCTATGGCAGGCTTTAGTGAACGAACCCGTCTTCTTTAATTTATCCTCTTCAGATCTCCTAAAATATATATATATATATATTAATTGGCTCCTCCACTCAAATTCATTACTTTAAAAAATAATAATAATACATGACAATTTTTTGTGGTTTTAGTATATTTATACTCAAGGTGCATGGCTAAAGAAAATTTATTGGCAAATCCAAAATAAATACCTATTTGATATGATAATAAAATATTGTCTAAGAATTTTTTAAGTTTTATCAACCCAGTTCTAACATTACACTTTTCAAATTATATGTTCAATAATTTACTATGTTCAATTTTTAAATTTCTTTAGTTCTCAAATGAGATGTCAATTAAAAAAAAAATCAATTTTTAAATAGTTTCTTAAAATGATTATTGATTGGAGCATTGCATTGTTATTTGTGGATCAAAAATTTGTTGTACATGGCAGCTGGGAATATAGTACGTTTCACAAGATTGATAGTGTTGTGAGTAACAACAAAATTATTTTTTCAAAAATAAAATCCAAATGTTTAAGAGGTAAAAGTTTCAATGAAACAAAAAATCTCATAAAAAATTATAGTATATATACTATATAAATGCTCAATATTTAAAGTAAACCTCCTTTAATTAACAAAAAAAAAAAGTAAACCTCCTTTAAAAATAATAAAACCATGATATTTAATTATATTTATATAAAATTAACCTTTATCTGATTAGCATTAATTCACCAAATTATACATTTTATTCATCAAACTAACCTTGATTTATTTAGTATTGAATAAATTAATTGATAATTAAATACAAAACATCATGCTTTAATTTATGCCCCAATTAAACTATTTTAAACCAACCATACTGTTATCATTCAATTTAAATCTTCTAATTCAAACATTAAGTGTTCACCGAAATAGCAAAAGACCATCTTCACCAACCATCCAAAGCAAGCACTTAATTAGCACAATGAATCTTTACCCTTTGGTGTACACGCAAATAGTGAAATACCATATTCACTATAATTGCCAAAGTCATGAATTTTACTCTTAAAAATGTATCAATAATTTTAAAATTCACAAAATATATGTATATGTATAATTTATACTTTAAAATGTCTTTAAAATGATTTATTATATTATGTTATTTTCGTGTATATAATAAAGTTTTATATGATTCAAGACAAACATTTTCTTTTATTAAGTAATGTGTAATTATTCTTTAAATTATATTAATTACGATTAATATTTTTTAAATATTGTAAATCAATTTTTTATAAAATAAATTAAGACTACACGTTTCAGTATAATGATAGTTTTAGAAACATAAAATGAATACAAATGACTAACTTTCAGATAAATTAAATAATAAATGTTAATGTCACATGCCTTAACATGTACAATTTTTTAAGTAATATAAACAATAAATAGTTATGACAAAAACTAAATGAAAAACTATTTTTTAAGATGAAAATTTATAGCATGAGTCCAAATTTTTGATCATATAAATAATAACATATTTTCTTTTAGTGGAAAAAACATTATTGTATTCCTAGCTATATCCCTAATTTATTAAATGCAAATGAAAACAAGTTTGTTTTTAGAAATAAAGAAAAAATTTATTAAAATTATTTACTTATATGCCGGGCAGCATAATATATATAAATGTATATATATATATATATATATGTAAATGTAAGTATTTCTAAGGATTTCAACCCAAAAAAAAAACTCTCTTTTATATGTTTTTTTTAAAATAATAAATATAAGTAATTGTCCCACATTGTTTAAGAGAATATAATATAACTTGCTCTATCTTGACTTATTCTTAAAAACTACATTGGTCTTTTTTAGTAAAGTTTGTGTGAGTTGTGTGTATGATCGACTGATCGTATGATTGTTTTAAAGGAAATTTATAAAAAAATTAAATATTAAAAAAAAATCATAATTTTTAATTTTTAATACTAAAAGAGGGGGAGGGGACATTTTTGTAAAAACATGCTAGAAGATTCTGGAACGGTAGACATGAACCGTTAGATGGATGGTCTCCCGTTTTGGATGAATGGTGAAAGATTAATGTGCACGGTACTGGGTAAGTGGGTTTTCTTGAATGTCACAATCCACGAAAACTAACCGAGACTTCCGAATAGATTATTATTTTTCATTAATGTTTTTTTTTTTTTAGAATCTTCATTTTTGATCAGCCCCTCTGTTGAATTACTCCCTATTTTGTATGCAGGTTTTTTTTTTTTTTGGGGGGGGGGGGGAGAGAAAGAGTGAAAGACATTGAAGTATTTCAGATGACCACAAAAGGTCAAGTAATCTTCACTATTCAATCAAAGCAAACTCGAGGCCTATCTCTCTCACCGTTTTTTTCTTTTTCTTTTTTTGTGTTTTTTTTTTTTTTTTTTAGTATTTATTAGAACTACCAACTATCTTCGCTAGAGACGGAACTACCTTAGGGCATGGACCCCTGCCTTTGAAAAAAAAAAATCTACTAATATATATATATATATATATTAACACAAAAAAATTGTTTTTGGCTCTAAAATTTATATACTTATTCTCCCTTTCCCAAAAGATTTACAAGCTAACCATTAAATCTCAAAAATAGATAACAAGAAAAATCTTTATATATATAAAAAAAAAGTTATAATAAGAAAAAATTTTGGACTAATTATAAATCCAGTCTAAGCCAAAACAATAACAATAAATTAATTACAAATCCTAGTAAAACAAATCACAAAAACCCAATAACATTTACCCAATTTCTCTCTCTCATTTGAAAGATTTGTGCCCTTCTCAAATGACTTCACCACATAGCCATAGAGTCAACTCCTATGTAACTGATCACTCCATCCACACACCAGTTAGTATCACCAACAGCTTGGATTAGTTTGTGTCTTTAACTCAACTTGCGAAAAAAATTTATCTATTCTTTGAATAATAGAATTTTATTGATTTTTAATGTTTTATTAACTTTGGAACACACTTGGCATGCATGCATAAATGGTAATACACATGTGAAACAACAACATCCTATTGTTTTGTGTCTTACCTAAACTGCCAACAAGCATGTATGTGATTAGTCTATTGATAATAAACTTTGTGCCTTAACCAAATAAATGTAATGAGAGGAAAAACTTTATTATTTAATTAATTAAAGATTCAAAGTTATCGTCCATTATCATGTGATTGTTTAATGGATCTTTTTTATTTATTTTTTACCCTTTTTTTCAAACTTGCAATTTCTCAAAGGAAAAAATCTCAACCTTACCATGACACCAATAATTATCTCACCATTTTTTTCGCTGAATATTAATGCATGATATTTATTAACCATTATTTTAGATATTTTATTAATATAATGCTTGACATGGATTTGAACTTTTAATTATAGTTTTTTTATGTATATTTTTTTTTAGAATCTTTTAACTATATATATAGCATTATGAAGTTATTATTTATAAAATTATGTGAAAAGAATAATGTAGGGGCATTGGGCCCCGGGGCCCATTATGTGCGTATCTGATGGACCTAAGGCCCGAGCTGAGGATAGATGGTGTCCGAGAAGGAGAGACATAGTTAAAAGAGTCATTGTTGGCAGGTAAAGGGGTCAGTTTTGATTGTAACAGATCGGAGGGTTGTGCCGAGGATGGGAGCCACCTCGGCTAACCCAGGCCGAGGTCCAAGGGTTGTCTGTCGCTCAGGGCAATGTTCTAGGAAGTCTCGTTAATGTTGACAAGCATTGTAGAGGGGTCGGACAGGGGAAAGCTGCTGCCACCGCATTAAATGCACTGCAGCTAACTCCCTGGTCGTATTAATGCAGAAGTGATACATGAACTGTGTATTTTAGCCTTACAGCTGCTACACGAAGACTTGTAGGAGGTGCTAATGGGATAAGTATCAACACCAATCATCTGGCATGCATGTGGAAGGTAGAGATCAAAGGGAAAGACAGTATAAAAAGGGATAAAGGGAACAAGACAAGGGGATCGAGGATTGAAGAGAGAAATACTGTAGCACTTTGGAACCAAATTTGTAACCGGACTTAAGAACAATACATAAGAACATACCTCCTTGGACTTGACCGAGGACGATTTTCTTTAACACAAACCCTTTCTTTTTCATTGTCTTATCATTTGAACCCATTCTAAGGTTTGTTTGATTAATTAAAGCCCAGTTTTCCAACCCATTCTCTACAAATTCATTGTTTTGGGCTTTTTGGGCCTAAGTCCATCCACGTGTTGGGTTAGGAATTCAAATCTGGTCATTACAAATAGATAATTATTATTTTTTAATTTATAATGTTGATAGAATAAAGAATCGGTCTAACCTTGGTCAGACCTTGAAATTATTAGGATGTGTCAATTGACTTAAAAAAAAATCCTTGTTTATAAATTGCTATTATTGATTCTTTTAAATAAAAAATTTTAAAAATCCTAATAATGCATTGTTTTTAAATAGAAGAGAACTCCACCGATGAATAGCAAGAGAGAGAAACCGATATCATCACCGTCAGAAAAGGTGAAGGTAGAGTAACTAATCAGATTTGATATCATCGTCGTTTTCGTCTTCATCAATGGTGGCCAAAAACGTTATCACCATAACCAATCATTAAGCTCAAAAAGTGGTTGGGAGGTGGGAAAAATATGAGGAAAACCAAAGAAAATCAACAAGGAAAAAAAAAAGACACAGAGAGAGGTGAGGAGTGTAGCAGCTGGGAAACTAAAGTTATGTTAGGGTTTTAATTTTTTTTTAATGTAAATAAATAACTACTGGACACAGTGAGTTTATCCATTAGGACTCATTTAATTAAATTACCTAATGGGTCTTTATCCATTTAACCTAAATGTTTAATTGGATTGATTTAAGACTTACCCAAATTAGATCATGGATGGGTTAATGGGTTTTGGATAAAAATTGCTACCCTTAGCCACAACCTTTACTACAATTTTGTGGTCGTTGATTGTGAGTAATAGAAGAAAAAATGATGGACTTATATAAAAGTAATATGTAATACCACATTTTTGGCACAAAAATTGTAATGTAGGATAGAATTTTCAAATTAATTTATGTATTTTGTTATTTTTGATATGTTTATGTAATCTTCATTGTTTAGGTTTAGGACATTTATTTCCTTGTTTTTAGGTGTTTTTAATGCTTTTTAGGTCAAATTTGGTTCATGTTATGGTTAGGTATTAATTAGGAGTTATTTTAGAATATATTTTTTTGTCTGTCAAGTTTTTATAGAGCCCTTAAATAGGCCTCTAAGTCTCTAAGCATTTTTTTAAAATAATTATCCAATCAATAAAATTCAAACTTCTGTCTTTCTATTTTCTAGTGAATTTCAAACCCTTTCTCCTTGTAGATTCAAGGAACCCTCGTGAATTCAAGGTTATTTTCAAAAGCAAATGTGTTTTGTTTCTTGTTTTCTAGAAGTAGATGTGTTTTGCTTCTTGATCTTATGCATTCTCACATTAGTTGGTATCAGAGCCTTGATTTATCCTGGTCTGGTGGCTAACGTATGAGACGGTAGCAATTCCAGTGGCAAAAAACTTAGCAAGTATTACGTGACGTATAACTAGCACTCACATATATCTTTTCTAGGATGCCGTCATTGGAGCATGAAAATAATAGAGATAACTGTCGCAGAGATATAACTTATGGGCAACCTATTGGTAAACAAATTTTGTATGGGCCTTATAAAAGAATTGCAAGTTTTAATGGTTATTTTTATAAAGAAGATTTTCTTGATTGGTTACTAGATCTAGAGGATTTATTTAACTATGAGAATATTTGTTATGAGAGGAAAGTTAAACTTGCTTTGTATAAACTTAGTGAATATGCCTTACGTTGGTGGGAACGATTATAATCTAATAGAATCCAACAAGGTGAAGACATAATTCGTTCATGACCAAAGATGAAAAAGATGTTTGCTATCAACTTTTACCCTATAGATTGTGATGAAATCTTGTTGTATACAAAACAAGATTATTATTGGCCAAGAAGTTCAAACTTAAATTATTTTGAAGAGCCATATATTCCACCATTAAAGGAAGAATTGCATGTTGAAGAAAATATTGTTCTTAAAGATTATTTAGAAGTCAAAGAACGAAATATAGAGATTTATGAGGAAATTAATGAAGGTCTTGTTATGGAAGAATATTCTAAAATCAAGATTATTGTGGAGGAGAATAATGAAGATCCTATAATAGAGAAAGATCTTGAAATCAATGAAATTGAAGAGGAAAGTTTCAATAGGCCCCTAAGTTTGTTAAAAAAAAAAAAAACAATTATTCAATCAATAAAAGTCAGATTTTTGCCTTTCTATTTTTTAGTGGATTCCAAACCTTTTCTCCTTGTGGATTCAAGGAACTTTCGTAGATTCGAAGAACCTTTGTAAATTCGAGTTTATTTTCAGAGGCAAACGTATTTTGTTTCTTGTTTTCTAGAAGTAGACATGTTCTACTTCTTGTTGCTTCCACATCCCACATCACTTTGCCACAACCTTTACTACAATTTGTGGTCGCTGATTATGAGTAATAGAAGAAAAAATGATGGACTTATATAAAAGTAATATGCAATACCACATTTTTGGCACAAAAATTGTGATTGTTGAAGAACTCTTTGCTATTTAAGTGACATTTTGGGCTTGACAAAGCTTTCCTCTAAAGTAGTTCAAAAATATCTCCTTCATATCACAATGTGAAGGTTTATTAAAGATGGCAGTCTATTTAACACCCAAATTTCTATTTTAACTCCTAAAAAATAAAAAAGTAAAAAACAAGCAACGTCTGAGTTTCTATTCTAAAAAAATAAAAAATTAGACACTTGCTACAATAATTCTTACTTATAGAAGTTATCGTAGCAACTTCTATTGTTTTTAATTCATTTTTTATTCTCTCTCTCTCTCTCTCTCTCTCTCTCCATTGACTTTGTCCCCTTTCCTCCTTTGACTCTCTCTCCTATCCCTCTTTTTACTCTCTCTAATATGCATGTTGGTGGTTGAGCCTCAACATTGACAAAACAAAGACTAGCAAAGATCGAGGTTATGAGTTTTGGTTTGGTCTCCACTGATCTGCTGGTTGTTGGGTGTTGATTCAATGGTGGTTTTGTGCTATTTACAGTGGTTGAGTTATATGGTTTGGGTTTTGATTTTGGTGGTTGTTGACTTAATAGGTTTTGATTGTTATTTTTTATTATGGCATGGTGGTGGCAGCTAAGAATCGGTGGTTGGGTTGATTTGGGTTTCAATGGTGGGCGGTAGATGGGTTGATCAGGGTATGAGTTTGAGTGATGGGTGGTGGGTAGTGGATGGATTGTTATGGGATTAGATTTAGGTGATGATTGGTTGAGAGAGAGAGAGAGAGATGAGTTAGTTTTATATTATTTTATTGAATAGTTTAATGTGTAAAATAAAAGATGAGTTGTAAAATGGTATGTTAAAATAGCTAAAATAGATTTTTAGAGTGTAAAATAAATGTTTTTTTTAAAATACCCAAATGCTAATGCTCTAATGCCACTCAAGATTATTACTTGAACACTAAATACACTACTTCAAAGGTTTCTTATATGAGTCCGAATTTGGTAAGGATGGAGTGTAAAACCCATGTTTTACACCATCCAATAATAGATTATCATATTAGCATTTTACTTAAAATTCAATACATCTTATCACACCTAATAACATCTTAATAAACTCTCAATTTAGTTGAATTTATATATGAGTATTAGAATTAATTGAGTGTGGTTGTGCATATTCTTAAATATATGATAAGATGATGTGACATGTTAAGATTGGAGGGGTAAAATATAGATTTTACACCATATTCTTACTGAATTTAATCTCTCTTTATATACATGTTATTTAAATACCTTTACGATAGTTTCCCTACTAAACAACTAATTTAAAAGGGTCATTCTCGTGAGATTATTTCCTATAATAATTCGTGTGTGTGTGGGATGAGGGGACTATATACACCCAAGAGAATAGTCAGATACTTGAAGAGGTCTAGATACCCTCGTTTGTGAAAAAAAGTGGGACCTATAATTTTAAGTATTAAAATGAACAGGCTTGCCAAAATTTATCCTAATGGCTACGTAACGGACCGAAGGAAGGTTTTTTTTTTTTTTGGGACAAAGTTTGGTTATAAAACTAATTGTAGCCTAAAACTACAATCCTACTCAATAAAATAAACATTATTATATATTTTGAAAATTTAACCATTGAATTATGATGAAGTGCAAATTGTCAGTCTTTGTAAGTGCGTCCAGATGGAGCTGAATCCTAGTTCGGGTCTCTGCAAATATAGTGAGAGGGCTCCCTCAAGGTGGTCACCGATGTGGTGTCTGCCACAACACCTCCGATGTCAAAGTCAATATAAAGAGGCTTTCAGAGAATAATACAGAATATCAAAGTAACTATAAGTGCTTTTAGGTGTGTCTATGTACCTTGTGTTGGTGTTGTGAGGGCTTTATATATGTTTCCACAGCTCCTAGCCGTTGTGGCTGTTATTGTGGTTTTAATGCCTCTCTTGGTAACGCTCCATGCTTAGTAATGTGGACTTTGATGAACTTTCAACGGTTTGTACAACTGGTTTTGTAACCGTCCAATGTGTCATTGACTGCATTGAATAGCTTTCCTACCTTCGTCAGTGACGTGAATATTGATGAAGATATTTGTTTTGCTTGTCTGTGAGAGAAATATTGTTGATCCTATCAAATTATAAGCTCTTTATGCTCTTATTAATGACATAGTTATTGATTTTTAATTTTCTAAAAATTTTGCAAATATGAAAGATATAAGAAGAATGTGTAATTTAATGGTAAATTTATTAAAATTCACCTCAAATAAAAAGATACTAAGTAAGATTGAAACACAAGGTTACAACTAATTTTTAAACTTTGTCTTTTTTATTTTATCTTATTTTATTTTATTTTTTTGGGGAGACAGCGTACCGGAGGAACTTTGTTTGGAGAAAAAGTTTTTCTTTTGGGCTGCACAAGATTACAAAAGTCATCTTCACCATTCATCCATAACACAACCCATCTTCACCGTCCATGTTCACCCAACCCAAATAGCAAAAGACCATCTTCACCTATCACCCAAAGCAAACCCATATGGCATTAAACCATCTTCAATGTTCATACAAATCAATCCCAAATAACAAAGAAAACCAAAACTAGCTTTGAACTGTGCGGAGTTTTGCGAGTAGCTCTGGTGCGATGCACTAGCTTGAACTAGTTCGCTGATCGGAGACAAGAAGCAAATTTTAGAAGCTTCAGATGCTCCAGCAATCTGCACGGTAATCTAGTATGCAGATACAAGTTAATGAATGGTATGATAATTTTGGTTTTAGAACCTTTCTTGCTAGAACATTAAAAAATTTGCTTCATACTATATATAATATATTGATAATATTGTTTAATTTATAGTTTCTATACTATCGTAATCGTGCTGCATTTGTCTTATCAGAGCATCCTAGGGAGAGAAAAATTATTAGGTACTCCCGAAGTATCATAGATGCATACTTTCTCCTCTCATACGAATGGTGGGAAAATTATTAGGTACTCCCGAAGTATCATAGATGCATACTTTCTCCTCTTATACGAATGGTGGGTTTCACCATGAAATCAGTGTGAACCACTGATCATATGAGAGGAGGGAGTACGCATTTATAGTAATCTGGAAGTACTAAATTATTTCTCCGGTAGAGCCATAAATTTTGCAATATGTTATAGAAAAACTATTTTATAAAACACTCAATATTTGTGATTTTATTTTAACTTTCAATGTAATAAAATAATATAAACAATACAATAAACTAATATGTGAACTATAATAAAATAATATATTCACTACAAAACAGTATGAACACACAATTTAATAATTTTTTTTTTACCTAGCTAACAGTTCACAGCCAAAATCGGTTGTGTACTACGGTAGCTGTGAAGCCAAATTATTTAGTTTTGGCTCCACCAATGTAACTATAAATTTGTATTTGGTGACACTAAAGCAAAAGATAACAATATAGTTTTTTAGCACCCATTCTAATGCTCTTACCGTGATGCAAAAGTAACCAAGGTTAGGATTTGAGACAGTAACGTCGTACTTCATTGGTGGGACTGACATTGGGGTTGGGACGTTGGGTAATGACTAATGACATTAAATAAGTTGATTTATACTCCTTCATTATGTATGCCGGGTTTTATATATTTTTTTTTTGCAGTCTGTTTGGAGATATTAAGAAACGAATACACTGTATCTTTCTTTACCTATTAGCCAGTATTTCATGGCATATCTTGAAATGATTATTGAACTCATGAAACAATAAATTTCAAAGTTAGTGTTTTTGTTTTTTGTAATGTTTTGCTTTTGTGACAGAAATCCACCCACTCTGAATACTAGCTATGACCCGTCAAAACATCTTATGTGATTAATTTTTCATGAGAATGCAGCATTCAATCATGTAATTGTTTATTCCCTATATAGTATTCTATGTTTTGTATTCTTTTGATGTGGTTTATTATATAACTTGGTGATTTTGTTGATTTGATTTCTAAATTTTTTTCCAGTAATGGTTTGATCTTTTAATTGTGAAGAGACCAGTTGGTTTTATGGTGAGTTAACTTGCATGTAGCAATGTACAGGGTTTCTAAACTGATTTTTTTGTCTTAAAAATGTTGATCATGATAATATTCAAAACTGCCTTCCGATAATTGCTATATGCATTGATTCTGTATTTTCTTAAAGTTGAGTTTTCTTGGGCCTTCAATCCATGCTTCAGTGTGTATGGTTCTCAGAGTGTTGTCTCTCAGGAAAAACTAATGGATGCAAAAAAGAATATAGAAACAGTTTTAGAAGACAAATATAGCAAGCGCTGAACCGCATACATAGTTACATATACTATTCTCTAACAGATACTTTTGAATTAATTCTTTCTTTGATAATTGTTAGACTGCCAACTATTGGTAAGGTTGAAGTGTGGAGTATGGCTTCTAGTAGGCATAAATTTCCTGAATATTTTGGCTAGTTTTGTTTTCCATTTCTGTCTTCTTGTGGTCATTAGAGATCTTTTTGGCCTGTGAGCTACGTAATGGGAATTTTCCCTATTCTACTTATTAAAAAAAAGAGGGAATTTTCCCCCTTCTATTCCCTAATCCTCCTATACCTGCTCTGGTGAATGTGCAATTCAATACCGGGTCTATAGTACAATGTCAAGAGACTTTAGAAATTAAGTTAATTGTCACTTTCAATCTTGATAAATCTTACATGTTAGTAGTAGGCTTGATGTAGTCAAACAGGTATTTTGGACTTTTTATATCTATCCGATTGGGCATGTCCCAAAATTAATCATATCGGTTTTTCTATTTTTTATGTTGCTTGGAAAGGAGTCTTTTTTTTTTTTTTTCCTTGGATTCATGAAATGAAGGAATGCCAAATTTTATATTGTTTTCTTTCATTTTATTTGAAAGGTGTATATGATATACATGTAGGCAAACTCAAACACGCACCCACCTCAACACAAGAAGCATCTTCTCTAGGCTTCCAAGAAAGGACATTTATATGTTTATTGTTATGCGATGATGTTAGTCTCTCACGAAGTTTACAGTTTTTCCTTGTATTCAAATTTCTGTTTAGAGATTTGGGCCATCAAATATTACAGGGTAAAAATGGAAAGATTTGTAATTGTTGGAAATGTACAAAATGTTCCTTTTCTTGGAGCATTATTGTTGAATAAATGTAGAACCTAAGGCTATTGATAGTTGTACTTTTAACAAATCTCATTGGAGAAAAGGGAGTAGATTAATCTTATGTCTATCAAGTATTGAGAGTTTCTTCTGTTGTGTTAGGATATACAAGGAGAAATAGGCATTAATGTAGACTCAAATGTGTTTGTTGTATTCAAACAATAACAGTTGTATTCAAACAATAACAGAGAAGAAAACGTTTGTTATGACTTTGAGTTTTACTTTCCTATCAACAGCCCCAAAAAGATAAGAAAAGAAGATTTATTTATATATTTGCAGTATTGATTTATCTTGGTATAGGTTTGTAGTTTTTTTTTTCCTCCTCCTTTGTTGGCGAGTATCTGTAATTGCATTGTTGTTGCAATTGTATTATGGCTTTTTTATCCCCAGCCACCCATATATAGTTGATTATTTATTTGTCTTAGTAGCTAAAAGTTGCTATCCAGATTGCTTTATCCTGTACAAATGCAATCCCTTTATAGTTTAAGAGACATTGTTACTTATGACGTCTGTTCCAAGTTGGACAGGAGACATGTTAGTGTTCCTTTTATTCCCCTTAGTTGTAGTAACTGGCTGTCAAATGCACAGGATTACTTCCCTAATAAGAACTTTGTTTTTCTGCAGAAGAAAAAGTAATTGAACTTGGACCTAACTACATCAATAAATGAAGTCTCTGGATTTGATCCTAGCTTTCATTAGGATATTCCTTTCATTGATGATTGCTATAAAAACGTACAGAGTTGAATCATTGGTGTTGTGTTGCTATTGACTTAATGCTTTCACAATATGAAGTTTCTTAAATTATGATACAACTAGCTTTTAGGAATTAGAAGAAACCTCATGTTGTAACTTGTAAACTGTCGCTTAGAACTTTTGACATTTTAATATCTTTTGTCTGCTTAATCTGATATCTATGGTGTCATATATTTTCTTATCCTGGAATAAGGCATAAACTCCATCTCAATGGTTTGTAATTTTCATTTTTCCTATAGGGTTCAATCCCTGTGGCAACAAACAATTTACTTATCCAAAAAAAAAAAAAAAATCTTAACCTGCAAAAGATTTGTTATCTTCATGCTTTACACTTTTTGACAAAGATTCCCTGCTTTTATACATCTTGAATTTGGTGGTTACCTAGCAATGTTTGATATTGGGAAGTCCAAAAGTGTATTTTACTCCTACATGACATACATAACTTGACAAAAAGGTATGTGATTATATATGTTTTCTTTTCTGTATCGTGAATTTATCGTTTGGATGCCTTTGATGGTCAAAATAATGTATTGACCTGGAACTTAAAAGAAAATTTAAGAAAAGGTACTAGGAGTAAAAAACAAAGATCATATTTCAATTCTTTCATCTTAAAGTCTACTAAACTGTAATATTTATTATATATTTTAGATTAGTAACATGTGCTGGTTGAAAGGTTTTAATATGTTGTACTTAGTTTAACTTGAGTGGGTTCGTATTCTTTTCATATGGGCTCTGTGAAGTTTTTTCATATATTCTTGATTTCTTAGGTTCATGCTTAGTTAATTTTGCATACATCCAAAGTTTATAATTATTTATAATAAATAATATATAATTAATTAATTAAAAAAAACCTGAGTTCTTATTCAACACCACTTCTTTTATATTTTTTGTTAAGCCAATACCTATTAATTGTATATTTACTGCACTTGATCTTCTCATTATCTATTTTACTCTCTTTCCAAATTTTCATAAATTATAACTTCTCTGTCTTGTATTTATCTTTATGTGCGTGCGTGTGTATGGGAAGGCATGCATGTGTGCATGTATCTATGTGTATATGTACCAATTTGTATTTCAGCAGTTCAAACTATGGAAATATCTAAATTTAGAATATTAAAGGAAATTATAAGAAAAATGTGGGAAAGAAAACACTGCCAAGAGGCATGGGAGCTTTGAACTTTATTCGTGGCTACTCCATGACTTGAATCAATTAGTTCAAGTTTCGTTCAATTTCAAGATTATAAAACTTTTGAACCTAATATGTTTTCTAGATGATCACTACATGTTTGGATATCTCAACTCTAAAGGAGGCCTATGAGCAACATAACAATGTGGAATTGTTAATTTCTACTGCTCACCACTATGATTCTACCAATGGATCTGTAGGAAGTTTGTTAAGGCCCTCTTATAGGCACCTGGGAATTGCCACCATAAGAAATAGGAGCAAACAGAACTAATCAGCGTGTTAACATCTTGATTCTCTCTCACTAAACCAATTTCTTTTTGTCTCCTTTGCAATGTTGTAAACAGTTTTGTCAATGGTGTGTGTCACATTTGGAATTCTTTAGATACAGAATCTGTTTGAAGAAGCTGGCTAAAGAACCCTGATAAGATGTTACTTTAAGCTGTCACTATTTTCTTTATCCAACATATATTTTAATCAATAAAAAAGACATTTCACTCAAACGACTACTTCTGCATGAATTTAAAAGATTATGTGAACAAGTTGGTCTTGGACGGGTTTGTGCCATTACCAAATATGAACTTGTAAGTTTCATTGTTCTTCCTAATGTTGCCTGTAGTTTAATTGAAATGCTGCCATTCTGTAGACACATAGCATTTTGGATAAAGCTCCTTTGTCCTTTTGTCATTATTAACAATATGCATTTAACATATTGCAACAATAGCCGATGCCGTATATGGTGTTTGTTCTAAACATTGTCTTCGAATCACAGGTTATTTTATATTGCTAAAGAATTTTGTTTGGTAACTCCTTCGAAGTTCTCATGTTTTCTTTGCTTGAGTGACCAAAAAGTGACGCTATAGCTGTAACTTTTTCGTTTCATGGTTATTACATAATAAGTGACAGAGTGGCACCAGCCTTATGATCCACATCCAAATCGGTAACTCTTTTTTTGAGTGTGGTGATGAGCAATTGCTTCTTATAGTAACTTAAAAATTTCCATGAACTGAAAGCCCTGTCATTTGGTTCAAGTTGCACCATGAAAAGTTCTCTTTGATATGTTTTTAACTTCTCTTTATGTACATTTCAAAATCAAATTATTAGCCTGCAACATACTACATACTTCAGAGGAAGCTCGTGATTCAAGGAATACTACTTGCAATGACTAACCAAGTTGATTACTAATAGTCTAATATCATTATGCTCTGCTCATTTTAAAATAAAACTATAATTATGTGATGCAAACTTATAGTCTGTTTTTGTTGAGACTGACCACCTTTAGAAGAGATTTCGGAATCATGAAAGAAGAACAAGGTTGGCTACTGCATCTAGAGTGATACCTTGCCTGTGTGCATAAAAACATTAACTGAATCTTGCGTACAGTTGACAGTATAATATCAAGCAAGATTAACTTCATATCACCAGTTTCTCCTAAATGACAAAAGGTTACACTGTTTGGTTGACATACTATACTGACAGTGGTGGATTTCATACAGTTTTGAAACAGAATCTCTTTAAATAATTAAAGGACCTGAAATGAACCTTGATATTCAGTCTCACTAATCCTACTCACATTCCTAAAGTAAGTTTTTCCATACAATTTTGAGATAGCACAAGTCTTGAACACTAGTAAATAGGATGAACAGGAGTATCTAATATCGAAGTATAAATTTTAATAGTATATTAGCTAGTAGAAATGACAATACTAGCTCAAGCAATATTTATCACTCATAGTTCATCCTCATAATCCTTTAGAGTAATATATATGAGGTATCTGGTGTTGATTAATGTTAGGCTATCTGTTTTCATTGCACGGTAATGTAATGACAACAATGCTTATAATATGTGAACTTGCTTAATAATTGCTTGACATCAGAACTTTCAAGGCTCGCACTTCGTTTTCTTTTATATATCATCTTCTAAAATGAGCTGTATCGGAGCTCATACCCAACAAGATAAAAGAGGTGTGGCAGTTCTTGTCAAATAACTGTCTCTTTGCTTCAATAAAGAAAATAAAGAATATAAATCTGTAGCCCTTTTTCAATCTCACAGCAATGCAAGTGTCTATTTTAGATTCACATACATTTTTCAATTAATTATAATGATTAAATAATCCAGTGAGTCAATGCGCTTATTTGTGTATAATGATGTGATAATTCACTTTGTTGGACAAGAAAAGGGAGATAATCAAGAAAGCCACTTTCCACTTTTAACTTCCAAAACTTGATCTGGATTATAATGAAAAGATAAGCCTAGGGAAGGTCTAGATGTTCATGTACATTAGCTTCTGTATGTATATAAGATTTATCTGCTATCATTAGCAAAACTACTCTTGTATGACTAGTGATATTATGGTCATGGAACATGCGATAAAAAACATCATTACATCTTCTACCATTTGAATGTGTGCTTGAAATGTGATTCAATATGAAAATTAATTTGACAAATAATAGAAATGGAATAAGCTGTTGATTTGAAGATAAATATACAGTATAACCCAACAGGTTAACAATGGAAGGTCGGGTAATCATAGAACCTATGTCAACACTTGAATAGAGAATGCATTCCTGAAATGATACAATTGAGGTATATGTTTCTATTCCAAATTTGTGAAGTTGTCTGGATGCTAGTGGATTCTTACAAACTAGAGAGCTGGTTGAAGATTTTTAAACCCTCTGTGATGTTAGAGGGTGTGATGCTCCCAATTTGATTGATTGTGTGATGTGTGTAGGTGTGTAATAAGTCCCACATCGGGTATTTATTGGGTTGAACTGGACTTTATTAACAACTGCAAAGAGTCTCAATTGTGACTAGTTCTTTTGAGATATAGCGCAGATGTGGCTAACGCTTTTTCTTGGGTCGTTACATATGGTATCAGAGCCGGCCCAGTAACCCCATGTGGGCTAGGAAACACTACCCCGCAAAGTGGGTCCTAACGAAGACATTAGGAATTTAAGTGAGGGAGATTGTGATGCCCCAAAATTGATTGATTGTGTGATGTGTGTGGGTGTGTGATGAATCCTACATCCAGTATTTACTGGGTTGAACTGGGCTTTATTAACAACTGCAAGGAGCTTCAATTGTGACTAGTCCTTTTAAAGTATAACACAGATGTGGCTAACGTTTTTCCTTGAGTCGTTACATATGGTATTAGAGCCATGCCCTAGCCAGAAGTTTGGGCCCCACACGTGAGGACGTGTGTGCTCGTAAAGTGAGTGGATTGTAGTGACCCAAAAGGGGATCTTGCAATCCATGGAATCTCACCTCGTCTAGGGAAGCACATGGAGATGTACTTATAAGGAGTGACCTTCCTTTAATGTGTAGAGGCATTTTCCCCCACTGCTGTGTGCTTTGAGGGAGAACAAAACCGTAAGGGGCAGGGGCCCCAAAACAGACAATATCTACGCAGTTGGGGCGAGGACGTTACATATGGTATTAGAGCCAGCCCAGTAACCCCATGTGTGCTTGAAGACACTACCCCACAAAGTTTGCCATAGTGAGGACATTAGGAATTTAAGTGGGGGAGATTGTGATGCCTCAATTTGATTGATTGTGTGATGTGTGTGAGTGTGTGATGAGTCCCACATCGAGTATTTACTGGGTTGAACTGAGATTTATTAACAACTGCAAGGAGCCTCAATTGTGACTAATCCTTTTGAGGTACAGTGCAGATGTAGCTAACGCTTTTCCTTAGGTCATTACATATGGTATCAGAGCCAGGGTTGAACTAGGCTTTATTAACAACTGCAAGAAGTCTCAATTGTGACTAGTTCTTTTAAGGTATAGTGCAGATGTGGCTAATACTTTTCCTTGGGTCGTTACATATGGTATCAGAGCTGGCCCAGTAACCCCATGTGGGCTTGAAGACACTACCCCACAAAGTGTGCCCTAATGAGGACGTTAGGGATTTAAGTGGAGGAGATTATGATGCCCCAATTTGATTGATTGTGTGATGTGTGTGGGTATGTGATAAGTCCCACATAAGGTATTTATTGGGTTGAACTAGGCTTTATTAACAACTACAAAGAACTTCAATTATGACTAGTCCTTTTGAGGTATAGCGCAGATGTGGCTAACGTTTTTCCTTAGGTGATTACATATGGTATCAGAGTCGGCCCGGTAACTCCATGTGGGCTCGAAAACACTACCTTACAAAGTGGGTCCTAACAAAGACGTTAGGGATTTAAGTGAGGGAGATTGTGATGCCCTTAATTTGATTGATTGTGTGATATGTGTGGGTATGTGATGAGTCCCACATCGGATATTTACTGAATTGAACTGAGTTTTATTAACAACTGCAAGGAGCCTCAATTGTGACTAGTTCTTTTGAGGTATAGCGCAGATGTGGCTAACGCTTTTCCTTGGGTCGTTACATATGGTATCAGAGTCAGAGTTGAACTGGGCTTTATTAACAACTGCAAGGAGCCTCAATTGTGACTAGTTCTTTTAAGGTATAGCGCAGATGTAGCTAATGCTTTTCCTTGGGTCGTTACATATGGTATCAGAGCTGGCCTGATAACCCCATGTGGGCTTGGAGACACTACCCCACAAAGTGTGCCATAATGAGGACGTTAGGGATTTAAGTGGGGGAGATTGTGATGCCCTAATTTAATTGATTGTGTGATGTATGTGGGTATGTGATGAGTCCCACATCTGGTATTTATTGGGTTGAACTAGACTTTATTAACAACTACAAGGAACCTCAATTGTGACTAGTCCTTTTGAGATATAGCACAGATGTGGCTAACGTTTTTCCTTGGGTCATTGCATATGGTATTAGAGCCGGCTTGGTAACCCCATGTGGGCTCGAAAACACTACCTTACAAAATGGGTCCTAACGAAGACGTTAGGGATTTAAGTGGGGGAGATTGTGATGCCCCCAATTTGATTGATTGTGTGATGTGTGTGGGTGTGTGATGAGTCCTACATCAGATATTTACTGAATTGAACTGGGCTTTATTAACAACTGCAAGGAGCCTCAATTGTGACTAGTCCTTTTGGGTATAGCGCAGATGTGGCTAGCGCTTTTCCTTGAGTCGTTATAGAGGGACTGAGAACTCATCAAGAATTGGTTTTCTTTACCTAAGCTTTGAACATCAATGTGTTGGTGAAATCTGATACTGGTGCTTTGGAGTCATTGTTTTGGACACAAATTCACCTTGTAGTTAAAGAGTTTTGTTAGGACATTTCATGGTTATGGCCTACAAAATTATTTTGAAAGTTGTTACAGTGACAAAAGGTGCCACTACAACTTAAATTACTGCCTCAGAGAACTCTTTTGGCAACTGCATACTTCAGTTCTTCATGAAATTTTCAAGTCTAGTCAGTATTGTTCACCTTAACAAGCTGAAGTCGTTTCTATATCAGATGAGAAAACAAATATGTTGAACCTGTTGCGGCAACATTTGTCTCCAATACAAATCCAACATGGCCACAGTAAAAGTTAGTGGCAACTATACTCGTTAATCCATGATAAATAGTATATATCAAGTCAAATTATGTCACATGGGCAAGTTGTAATTCTCCTCTATATCTACTGAGAAAACAAAGTCTTTAAAATAATATTGTGCTTACCAAGTCGAAACATGATGACAATACAACTCCATTGTTGTTACAGAATGAGCCTTTTGTAATAATTCTGATAAATCTTAAATTCAGAATATCTCCTTGTCAAGATGAAATTGCCTCAATATCCACAGAGAAAACAAATCCTACAAATTAATGAGAAAGAGTCACGTCCACATAACCCATATTTGCCTTTCTCAGAAATGAACCTCAGAAGATTGTTATGAAATTATTTGTAAGATGACTATGTTGACCCTACCTATACTGAGAAACTGACAATGAGACCAAACTAGAACTTAAATTAGATGTTTTGCATGGATGTGCCAGAAAACATGTTTAGATTAACCTGCCCAGATGACAAGATTTCAATGCGTAGCCCTGAGTTCTTATTGAATACTTGTTATTATTCTTATTTAACATTGAAGGATCGAAAAAAATCCTGAAAATGGTCTAGCCTTTCCAGATTTCAAGTCTCTTTCCTGCTATTGATCACAAATATCATCATCCAAAGGAGTTAATTTTGTTGATCAAGTAACCATCCAAAATCAAGCTTTCTTTCCCTCTCCTCTCACCAACTTGCCTTCAAATACATTAATGTTCTTATCTGAGCTTCCACCTAAACTAACAGCTCTAGTACAAGCTTTCTCCATTAAGTTGCATTCTTTACAATCTCTTCACTTCTTTCTCTAACTGTAACTTCTTTTATACACATCTCTAGCTCATCCCTTGTTACAAGCCCCTCTTTGTTCTTCTTGGCCTTTACTCCCACCTGCCACAATTCCTCCACAAACTTAGCATTAGTAGGCTGATCACTCCACTGTGGCATTGCTACCATTGGCACCCCTAGGCTCAAGGCCTCCAATGTTGAGTTCCAGCCACAATGCGTAACAAAGCAAGCCACAGCCTGATGTGCTAGCACCTCTAGTTGATTGCACCATGGTACAACTAACCCTCTTTCTTGTGCTGAATTAATAAATTCGATTAACAACTTGTTTATGGAATCTTTTGCAACCAATAAGAAATAAATATTGCTTGCTATCAAACCACATGCAATTTCTTCAGCCTGTTTAGCTGTTATATCTGCCATATATCATTGACTTTGGTGGTTTTGTCTCTAGCTAGCTCAAGCACTGGTCACTACTAAGCTCCCAGAGACTGGCGCCATAAGCTATGTCTCTATTGATCTGCTGATCTAGGTAGGCTGATGGCACCATCGGACCAACCATCACCAAAGGCCATAGTCCTGACATGGCCTTCACTAGCTTTTCAACAATCAATGAACAAAATGAGAAAGATTTACAACCATACAAATACAGGTCTTACTACTTGGCATATAAAATAATAAAGCTAAAACTATAGTGTAGAATTTGATAGATTTGACTCCTAATCTTTGATTCTAAAAAAAAAAGGAAAATAAAAAGGGACTAATCTTTGATCATTTCTGACTTTAATAAAGGCATAAATAAAACACATGATTTCCAAATTTAAAATCTATAGTTATATATTATATACTTATGCATTGTCCAAGATTATCCTGAATTTATTGAGAAGCTCTAAATTATTTGGAAATTCCTTTGTCTTCTGATATCATCTCGTATCAAAATTAAAAAACAGGAATTCACCTATTCCATCTTCTACTTTATCCCTCTTAACATCATTTGTTTTCTCAATTCCCATGATTGTCTATCGGTTTCAATTTATTTCTGGCAGATTATATAATAATTCTATGTCCCTGATTTATTTAACCATGCTCATATAAATCAATGTTTCCAAAATATTTTTATTCTTGGCATCTATTCTTAACAATAGAAAACAGTGCCAAAGCAAACAAACAAACAAAAAAAACCAACATACCATGGTGAGTAGTCTAGTTAAACATAAAGCTCTGTGGATGAAATATAAGAAAATGGCCTCACTTTCCAACTCTTCAGAACTGTTACAGAATACCCAGTCATTTTTATCCAAACAGCCAAAGTTTTCCATGATCACTGCCAAATAAGCAAAATTACTTGAAGGCTGAGCAAGAAAACTAGGCAAGTCAGAAAGGCCAAGTGAAGGTAGTCCAGGAAAAAACACAGGCTCAGTTTCTTGCTTCACTGGCAAATCAGCTGACCATGATCAATATGCCAGTACATGGAGCACACAGAAGCTGAGTTTGTCAAGAATACTTCTCCATAAATGCCAAATTGCCTGGCCACATCAAGAGCCCATGGAAGCAAAGAGTCATACACAACACAGCTTACTGGTGAGGCTGTCTTTGAACTTTGATATGAGCTGTGATAAAGTTCTTGAACCAACTGATTTAAATGACTCTAAGTAGGCTTCTGTACTTGGAGCTTGCTTATATCCACCTTCATCATAGCCATCTGAGATGGGCTCAACACCAACAGTGGTTGCATGAATGGACTTGACAGTGTAATGGGTTGTGGCTAGAGTGGCCTTGTGACCTTTGGAGGCCAAATGTTTGGCAAACTGGACTAGTGGGTTAATGTGGCCTTGGGCAGGATAAGTGAGCACAACAACATGACCTTTATGGTTGCTCATTTTTACTTGTTTTCAGGGATTGCCTTGTTTGATGAATAGAAGACATACTTATAGGCCCTGCTGCTAGAGGTGCCTTCAACTAATTTATCATGGAAAATTATGACTGAATATTGAAAAAGTGGTTCACCCTTTTGACCGCAGTGGCCAAACTTGGTGAATGAGTTTTTAAATAGAAATGCTGATGAGGTATTTCCTCTTTATATTTCCAGGACAACATTGGAAAATTTATTAGTTTTCAAATAAACTGGAATTGGACCCACCAATTATATGTGTTAGTCAATTTAATCTGATCACAGAAGCCATTCTTAAGATTGGCCAGTTTGCTAATTTTGAGTCAAGGTCTAGTAGATAATCTAATCAAGTTGGATGGATAATATTAATTTGCATTACTTCCATAGTGAAAAGTTGTATTGCTTTATTGCAGTGAGAAATTCAAAACGCTTTATTTATTTATTTATGAGAATTTCATGCTCAAAATATATTTGTCTTGTATGAATATTCAACGACTAAATATTCTAGATGCTGACAATTGAAATTATGTAATCAAAGAGTTGATTTCTAAAATACCCTGATTAGGTGCTTAGGGGATGATGTTAACTTTTTTTTCTTAGTAAAGAAGATTTTATTGAAAGAAAGCCCCACAATTGGAACATGATCACCCAATCCCCATCTCCTTCCTCCAAAACTTTGTGAGCGATAGAAATGGAAAGGGATCCCACAAAAAGAGTACAAGAGGCTCACTCAGTAGTTTTTGCTTCACTTGTGTCGAATAAGAAATTTAAATAAGAAATCTGAGATTCGAACTTATAAGCAATTATCATAAAACGGATGTCATAGATAGAAATTTTATCATATCTATAAAATAAAATAAAAAAGTGGCATTATAATTCGATAATTAGGGGAGGACGAATCTCCATTAGAACATTAAAGAAATGTAAGTTGAGCTGCAAAGCTCTTGGAAACATATGTTTGTTTTCTGGCTTTTTTTGGTTTTGTTTCCCTTACAAATGAGTGTTGGCGTTGCCAAAAAGTAATAAATGGAAATCTCACTTTCCATAAAAACTTTCAACCTTAAAAGTCAAGTTGTTTAAAATTTGCAAATTGAATAAAATGCAACTAATAGAAAATTGCATTAGTGAAAATTTTTCTTACAAATGTCTAATTAACAACAACAGGTCACTTAAACAATTTCTTCCATTTGAATATCATTGTCTTCTTGTTCCCTTGAAGAAAATGCTTGAGAAGCTGCTTATTGGAATTTCATAGAACCTTGTCATATATCTAATCAACTAATTGACAAATCTTTTCAAACAAGCTACATACTTCATTGAGTACTAAATTAGCTATGTAGTAGATACACTGATAAACTTGTTGGTACAAATGGCGTGGTACCCCTAGGATCATGATTGGACATAAATTAACCATGAATAGCCAAAAGGGAGAAAAGATTATTGCAACAAATAGTTCAATAGTAATAATTCCAGAAACAAGACAAATGAACCTCAATATGGGAAGATACTTAGCATTTTGAGGTAGAAGTTTTATCTCCATATATGTAATGCCATGGACAATTGTAGCCATGACAAAAAGCAAGATGATAGCAAAATGTGTATCAAGTGGCGAGACGTCTAAGGCTTGAAAGTGTAAACCAATTAAGGCAATTAGAAATGAGGCGAGGAAGACAAGAAGCCCATGAAATGCTTCAAAGAAAACGAGTGCTTCATCATTGGCACATACACAAACAAGAAATCCTTCAACTTTAATATTATTTCTTTACCTTCCAAACATAAGAAAATTAAAAAAATAAAACCCACAAAATCCACTTTACTTCCCAAAAAAAAAAAAAAATCCCTTTAGCTTTATTAGGTTTCTCTCCTAAACCTATCACAATGAGTGCAATTCAATGCGAAGAGATGAACAAGCCACTATCAATATTATTTCATTCACCCACACTATAAGACATAATCTATAACAATTTGTCTCATCAAGAATTCTAAAAATTTAGTCTTTATATGTGTGAATGCCATGGCAGTGGTGAGTTTGTAATAATTGAAGTCATTCAATAGGCTATAAGTCTGATATAAGACTTATTGTTCCTCGTACATGCATTAGCATTGATGTTGAAAAAGGAAACAACAACCAAACCTTAGTCCTAAAACTTTGGAATAGGTTAAGAATACTCAGTAGACTAATTAAGGGCATAAACTTGATCTAGTCAAAATCTCAAGCATTGACTATCTTAAACCAACAAGCAAAACAAGAAACCTGACTAGCAAAGGAATAAAACCCATCTCTTCTTCCACTTTTTTCCATCTCATTCCCACTATGTTTTCGTTGGATGCACAAATCTCTTCTATCATTGGCCTTAAAGATCAGAGAAGTTGAAAAACTTAAAAAGCAAACATACAACCATGACAGTACAAAATATGCCCCAACAACGATAATGAGCAAAAACTCTGTTCTTAAATCATCAAAGAATTCAAAAACAACCAAGCAAAACAACAAATATATCCCCTTCCCCTTGAAGTACAGAATATGCCCCAACAACGATAATGGGCAAAAACTCTGTTCTTAAATCATCAAAGAATTCAAAAACAACCAAGCAAAACAACAAATATATCCCCTTCCCCTTGAATTTGAAATTAAAAATATAGTTTTTTTCCCCCCAAAAATCAAAACCAACATGAATAAGTGAACCCAAACTTGTTCATTCAGTTATAAATAGCTTCCAAAATTGAATCTTTCAATTTGATGGCTAAATCCAAAGCCGCATTTAAGCTGAAACTTGTATAAAACAAAAGACATAACATAAATTAGACCCAATCATCCAACTATCCAAGTGACAATAAATTTGAAATTTTAAAAAACAAAGCAATAGAGCTAATAATAAACCAAGAACCCAAACATGTTCAATATGCCATTAAAAGCTTTCAATCTTAAAATAAAATTAAAAAAAAAAAAAAATGTAGATGCCTAACTAGCCAGGGGCTATGTTTGGAATAATCTTGGTTAGGGTTAAGGGTTTTTTTTTTTTTTTTTTTTTTTTGGGTCCAAATTAGGTCTAGTGTTTCCGGTGTATTGGACTCGATCAGATGATGACACGTGTCCCTTTTTTTTTGTCCAAATTAGGTCTAGTGTTTCCAATGCATTGGACTCGGTCGAATGGTTACACATATTAAAAAATGGATACGTGTCACCATCTCAATGAGTCCAGTGCCATTGGACACTAGACCAAAGTGCCCCCCCTTTTTTTTTGTTTAATAGGAAAGAGAGCTTGCTAATTTCTTAAATTCCTAACATGTGTGGCTAGACGTATGCCGTTATTTGAAAGAACAAAGTTTCTCTCCAAACTAATTTGGAGAGAAACTCTTCAAACTTCTCATATATTTCTTTTTTGAGTGTGAATTTTGAAAATCTAACTGTTGAAATTCATGTTCCTTATGTTCTTAACATGCATATCAAATTTCGTTCAAATCAGATATTATTTACTATTTGATCAATTAACTTATTTTTTATATACAACTTTCGATTATAAAAACTTGAAATTATAACATTTATTTGATGACATAGCAATTGATTTTTGATTTTCTTGAAATTTTGTAAGTATTAAGGATGTAATAAGAACATGTAATCTAACGGTTAGATTTTCAAAATTCACAATCAATATAAATATATATGATGAGTTTGTAGGGTTTCTCTCCAAACTAGTTTGGAGAGAAACTTTGTTCTATTTGAAATCACTAGATTTTGGTGTTCTAAAATCCACGTTTTTAAGGCATCCCATCAATTATTATTATTTTATAAAAAAAAATTAAAAACAAAGGCAAATTTGACTTCGACAGTGACACTAATGCCAAATTTAAGCACAATCAGCGGGTCAACATGTTGGCCCACCAGTGGCAGTGTGTGGGAGTTTACGTGTTGTGAGAAGGTCAAGCTCCATGTATAGGGCGGAAACTAGATATTCGCCCTTTAATAAACAGTTAAATAACTCGAAAATGGGTTTGATTAAAGCATTCGCACAACAGAATGTAAAAAAATCTCTATTTTAAAATTTTAATATCTTATCTATTTTATCAACTTATTTAATAATACATTAAGTATAAAATAATATAAACTACACAATCAAATAATATAAATTTTATATCTTTCTCTTTTATCTTCTTCATCTTTGTCTCTCTCTCAAGTAAACCCTCACAAGTCACAACTACCTTCCACCAAAACTTAGCCACAAACAACAATTCTTCACCACCAAAATTACCCAAAAAAAATTGCCACCACAACTAAAATTTGAACCACAACCTTCAAAACCAAGTAACCAACCAACACAGTCAATACTCATACCAAAATAATCAAACCCCATAGAAATAAAAAATAATAAATAAAAAAAACTCAACCACAGCCCACCACCACCAAAATCACAGAGAGAGAGAGAGAGAGAGAGAGAGAGAGAGAGAGTCAACAACCACTGTTGCCAAACCCACCACCCACAATCGCTGCACCACACACAACAAGCACCAAAACAACTGCTGAAGCCCAACCACCACCAAAACCAACTTAGTAAGAGCACCGAAACAACAACCACCAAAACCCAGCCACCAATTCAACTCCATCATCGAAACCAACCTAGCAACCATCAAAACGCCACCACTGAAACCCAACAACCATTGATTCGATCTAACCAAAAATGTGTTAGACAAGAAGAGATAGAGGAGAGAGAAACAAAGAGAATAGAGAGAGCAAAGGGAGAGACAAAGAGATGGAGAAGAGAGACAAAAAATAGAGAGAAGAGGGAGAGTTAGAGGAGAGAGAAGTGAGAGAGTTAATAAAATATTAGAATTTAAGTTTACCACCTGTGAACAGTAGATTGTAAATGTACCCACTTACTGTAACAGGTAGATATAATTTTTTACATTTTACAACCCGGTTGTTGCATGTTTTTAATGGTTTAAGTTGTTAAATAACAATTTGGGGGGTTTTACACCCCAATGCTAATGTTTTTAATAGATAGTCTTAAAGTGTTTATTAATTAATTATTCAGAAAAAAAAAATTATGAAAAATTAATTTAAAAAAAACTTTAAAAAATCGGTTTTTTTAGTAAAAAAATTTATTAACGGATGTTCTAAGTAAAATATTTTATAAATACATGTGCCAGCTAATTGGTAATAACTTTTTTATTTATATATATTTCTGAGTTCATCGTGATGAAGATTATTTTTTACCATCAAGTCAAATTAATTTCTTTTGTGTAACTCGTAGTAAAAGTAGTAAGTATGGTTTAGATCTGTGTTTGAAGAAGCTCATTAAAAAATATTTCGATTTTTAATTGATTAAAAATAAATTTTTTAACTTCCCGTAACTAGGTACCATGGTACGGACCACTAAAAAAGTACGATTTTTTTTTGAATTAAAAAAAAAAAAAAAGTATAACTCTGGAAGCTGCAACACGTAAGTATTATTTGCAAAGTTCAGGTAGTCCCAGCCCATAAGAGCATTTGCATAAGTCTTTGTAAGATTTACTGTTTATTTTAGCATAAAAATTCACTTTTTGTATTTTACACAGCCAAGCACCTACGTAATATTATCTATTATATACTCCGTAATTCATTTGATTTAAATAATATTTTTTTATTATATTATTATTATTTTTACTTTATACTTTATGGAGTCTTTTAGGTAAATATTGTAAAAATTAAAATATATTTGCGTTATAGGTACTGTTTGAAGTTATTTGTGGAAATGAGGAGAGAGACTGAATTTCGGCAACACCGTTGCCGAAATTCAACAAAAAGTAGGAGAGAGAATCACAAAAAGGAGGAAAGAGAAAACTTGTTGTCAGGAGTTGAATTTCGGCAACTGTGTTGCCGAAATTCATCTGCCCAACTTTACTGTGCTGCCCGGATGTGTGAGAAGTAATGCCCAGACAAAAAAAAAAAGAAATTGTATTGCCGAAAATGGTAGAAAAATTAAATGAATGCGGAAGAATTAAAGAAAAATATAATGTGTTATGCACACAATATTTTTACAATATTTTCACAATAAATCACAAGTAACTAGTTATTATTAGTTCAAATTTAAATTTGACATTGACATTACTATTTTAATTTAACAATAACAGCAAGTAACAACCTGATACTTAGCATTTGTTGTAAAAATATTGTAAAAATTGTGTGCACTTATTATTTCTTAAAAAAAAAAAAAAAAGTGTAATGGATTTGTGAAAAATTTTGTGGCAATTGTGGCTTGCCGAAAATGGGCGAAAAAAAAAAAGTTTCAATAGGTTTGTGGCAATTTTTTTTGGCAATTGTGACAATGTAATTGCCGAAAATGGGAAAAAAAATTTTTTTTTCCGTAATTGTGGATTAGAAAAAAAAAAAAAATCCCAATTGTTTTTCCCCACTATTTCGGCAATGGCATTGCCACAATTGGGAAAATAAAAGTGTTCCCCCAATTGTGGCAATCCCATTGCCGAAATAGTGGGGAAAAACTTTTCCCCACTATTTCGGCAATGGTATTGCCACAATTAAGAAAAACTTTTTTTTTTTTCAATTGTAGCAATGCTTTTTTTTTCCAATTATGGCAATGGCATTGCTGAAACTGTGGGGAAAATTTTTTCCCACGATTTCGGCAATGGCATTGCCACAATTGGGAAAAAAATAAAATAAAAACTTTTTTTTCCAATGGTATTGCCGATTTTTTTTTTTTTTCCAAATGGTATTGGCATTGCCACAATTAATAAATAAATAAAAAAAAATCCCCCAATTTCGGCAATGGCATTGCCGAAATTATGGGGAAAAATTTCTCCCCCAATTTCGGCAATGGCATTGCCGAAATTGTGGGGAAAAATATTTCCCCACAATTTCGGCAATGCCATTGCCACAATTAGGGAAAAAGTTTTTTTTTTTTTTTTTTTTTTTTTCAATTGTGGCGATGGTATTGCCGAAATTGTGGGGAAAAATTTTTTCCCACCATTTCGGCAATGCCATTGCCACAATTAGAAAATTTTCTCCACAATTTTGGCATGGAAAAAAATAAAAGAAAATTTTTTTTTTCCAATTATGGCAATGGTATTGCCAAAATAGTTTTTTTTTTTTTTTTTTTTTCAAATGGTATTACCATTGCCACAATTAGTAAAAAAAAAAAAAAAAAATTTCCCAAGTGTGGCAATGGGATTGCCGTAATGGGGGAAAATGGTTTTCCCCCAATTTCGGCAATGGCATTGCCGAAATTGTGGGGAAAAGTTTCTCCCCCAATTTCGGCAATGCCATTGCCACAATTAGGGAATTTTTTTTTTTTTTTTTTTAATTGTGGCAATGGTATTGCCGAAATTGTGTGAAAAATTCCCCCAATTTCGGCAATGCCATTGCCACAATTAGGAAAAGAATAAAAATAAATTTTTTTTTTCCAATTGTGGCAATGGTATTGCCGAAATTGTGGGGAGAATTTTTTTTCCCACAATTTCGGCAATGCCGTTGCCACAATTAGAAAAAATAAAAATAAAAACTTTTTTTCCGAATTGTGGCAATGGCGTTGCCAAAATTGTGGGGAAAAATTTTTCCCCACTATTTCGGAAATGGCATTGCCACACATTGCCGAAATAGTAGGGAAAATTTTTTCCCCACTATTTCGGCAATGGCATTGCCACAATTGGGAAAAAAAAATAAAAGAAAGACTTTTTTTTTTGCCCAATTGTGGCAATGGTATTGCCGAAATTGTGGGGAAAATTTTTTTCCCACAATTTCGGCAATGCCATTGCCACAATTAGAAAAAAAATAAAAATAAAAACTTTTTTCCCAATTGTGGCAATGGTATTGCCGAAATTGTGAGGAAAATTTTTTTTGTGGTAATTTTTGTCCAAATTTACAGTAGCAACTTGTGAGTTAATTTCAGACAACAAATTTTGGAAATTTCAAAAAACTCAAAACATAAAAGTTGTAGATATTTAAGTCACAGTTTCATCCCATCCGGCCTTGTGTCAATTGGATTTTTGAAGAGAGAGATACGTCTAAAATACTGAGTAGTGCTCAAATTTGATTTTTCCTCTTTAGATTGTAGCCCTTTGATTCCTTTCCTTATTTGAAGCTTTGAAACATGGTAAATGACCCAAGTACTCCATAAAACGTATACATTTTAAAGTGTTATCGAAACCCTAAACTATAATACACAATATATATATATATACACACACACACACACACACAAAATAAATAAACATACACCCCAGTCAAACTTGCAGTGATAGAAAACATTGTAGCATATGGAATTAGTACCATGTTCTTTCAAATAATACAAACTAATAATATGGTCCAACTCCTAAAAAAAAAAAACGGTCCAACCAATCCGCTGAAGTAGATTGAATACTTATGGTAGGTCATTCAGTTTAGCCACTAGTGGAGCCAGCCACAGTTCGAGTGGGGCATGTTCTTCTATTATGGCCTTCTTGCCTACAGAGACTGCACAATGGCCTTGGTTGATGCTCTGCCCCTTCGTCCATTTCATTTCGAAGCCGAGTTGTTCTTGGTCGACCCTTTTCACGGCGCAGCTTGACATTAGGATACAAGACCGGAAAATCAGGCTCATTCCAATGTACACTGTCTGGAACCATGCGAAATCTAGGTGCATAACAAGCAACTTGTTCTTCCAAATGGTAGCAACGGTCGATATATCGCATTGCAGAGATGCCTTGATATTTACACACAGCAATGACATGTGAGCATGGCATCTTATAAACCTGCCATTTTTGACAACTACAAGTGTTCTGCCTCAAATTTACCTCATGACGATGATTACCCCTATATGCAGAGTTAGGGTTTATTGGTGTTCTCACTTCAAACAGCCCATCTTCATGACTGAACACAGTAACTGAATGCTTTGGTGCCTTTTTTTCCCATTTATTGAATTTATTCTTTGCGTAGGCCGTAATGAGTTCACCAGTAGTAACCTCTGTGCGTGCCTTAGTATACCGATCGGCAAAGTAGGCTACACAACGGTAGTATGTAAGTTCAACTAACGCAGTTATGGGCAGATTTCTAGCACTCTTTAGAATTCCATTGAAACTTTCAGACAAGTTTGTCGTCATTGCCCCATAACGATGTCCACCATCGTGTGCTAACGTCCACTTGGCCACCGGTATTTCCCTCAAATACTTCTCACCATCTGCACTTAATTGAGTAATTCTATCCCTGGTTATTTGATACTTTCGTAACTGATTCTCCATGCCTGCCCACATTACCATAGCCTTCAAGTTTTTATTCCCAATTTTTTGATTAAAATTGCTAGCCACATGGCGAAGGCAAAAACGATGATACCAACGTGTTGATTGACATATAGTCCATATCGCTGCCATTATACCAGGGTGACGATCATATATGACACATAACCCTTCCCGATTAGTGACATTAATCTGAATACAACGCAAAAACCAATACCAACTATAATCATTTTCATTCTCAACAATGGTAAAGGCAAGTGGAAAAATTTTGTTCTCACCATCCCACGTTGATGCAATTAGTAACGTACCTTTGTACTTACCATATAGGAAAGTTCCATCTATACTAATCACTGGCCTACAATGTTGAAAACCTTCAATTGATGGACCAAAAGCCCAGAACACTCTCTCAAATATTGCACAGCCTGGCATAGTAGTAGGTACTGTTCTCCAACTAAACCTGCTGCCCGGGTTTGAATCAGTCAAAGCTTTCAACCATTTTGGCAATAATTGGTACGATTTGTCCCAATCGCCAAACGCTCTACCAATTGCTTTTTGTTTCGCCTTCCACACCTTAGAATAAGAAGGCCGGTATTGGTACTTATTGTAAAGAGTCTGTTGAAGTGAAGAAATCTTTATGGTTGGATCATTTTTGACAACATCCCTCAACTCTTTCTCAATAACATGGGTGTCTAATTGCTCGTGATCTTGTGTGAGCGTGGACTCTGTACATGTGTGTGGACCACTGTATTTCCTAACCTCAAACAACCCATGTGTAGCCCGGAAGCATGCTCGAAGATGCCAAGAACAATGTTTGCACCTTACAGACCAACATGCTGGATCTGACTCTCTTACACAAAATGTTTGGTTCCTCTTGATGTGATAGTGTTTAACAGCAGCTTGTAAGTCATCCTTATCGACAAAAAGCAAGCCCACATAAAACTCTTGGGTAGGGTCCTAAATACTCTGAGTGGGCTTTTCAAATGGTGGGGTTGGATCAATCATATTATCCCACGTGTTTTGTGAAAAGCTTAGTGATGAAGGTTGATGGAATGCCATAGCTGGACTACTTTCATGATTACCTTCATTTAGAGGCTCTTGTTCATCTCCAACATCATCAAGGACCTCGTCATCATCAAGGACCTCGTTGTCATCATTATCCATGGCTCGCATCCTTTCTGATAATGTATGGACCGCATTTTCAGTAGTAGCAGCTATGCGATGTGTATCATTGGGATCATTAGTAGTCTCTTGTGAGACATGCTCAGTTGGATTATCATAGTCAGCATCATTGGTGTTCATTGACCGATAAGGAACATGTTGATCCTCAGTTGCGCCATGAGTATATGGAGCATGGTAGTCAGCACCACCAATATTGATTGGGGAATGAGCCGCATCTTCAGAATAAAGACCAATATGAGTGGCATATGGATCCTGGAAGTGCTCGCCATGTGAATAAGTAAATGATGCACTCGGTCCTTCGTTGGCATATCGAATGGGAAAAACATCTCGGTGGCTTCTTATGGGCTCTACACCCACATATAACTCTGCACCTACAAATCCATATTGGCAGTCTAACATATTGAATATTGCATTGACACCATGATCATCTTCTACCAAAACTTGCTGGTAAGTTACAGGATGTGGATGACATTGAAAAGGAAATCTATACCAAATCGTCAGTTTTGAATCTTCTCTGTTTATATGAAGCGTGGATGCTACTCTATCACATAGATCTTCAAATGTAACACCCTGGCTTAATGGAAGCATAGAAGGAGGTGGCTCTTCGTAATAAACCCCATTTTCTCCATGTTTAATTATTCCGCCGGAATAGATGAGAAAAATGAACAACTTTTCTGCCATCTACACTAAAACATAATAATAGTATTAATATATTAACATTACACAACCATTACAATACAATACAAGAAGGTAGTCCATTAAAAATATTCAATATTTAAATAGCTAGAGCTGAGAAAATTCTGTTAAAGAAGATTATTTCACTGATAATAATAATATTAACATATTTTTTATTAAGGTTGTAGAGCATATACTAACCTTTTTTTTTCCTTATAGCGTACGTGTATATTATAGGCTAACAAACTAAGTATTTATTTAAGGAAAAACTGGCCTGTCATGTTGAAATATATTTTTGCTATAGGAAATTTTCGGCAAGAATTCATGGACAACTAATTTAAAACATATCATACAAATCAGTTCATGTTGCAAAACACATAATGCAAAAACAAGATTTCCATGCTTAGTTATGCCCAAAAACATATCAACATGAAATATTATAAAAAGAAAAATAACTACTTAAGAGATGTAATTCACCTTCTAAGAGATAAAGGACGGATAGATATTTGCAAGTGTTGTTACTTATAGTTGTTTGTAGAATGTATGGCACGCATGAATTGAAAATGGTTGGTAGAATTATGAGGGGAATAAGAGTGGAGAAGAAGGTTGATGGAACAAGAAACACAAACCAAATTGGTTCAGTCAAAAAAATACTGAAGAATAGAAAGACAAAAAACGTACTCTGAGGAGTTCAGGGGAATATATTCGAGAGTTGAGGGGAATATATTCGATGCATGCAGAGAATAAGAATTAGATGAGATGAGGAGTTTAGTTGATTGATTGATTGAAGCTTTGTTTTTTGTTTACTTTCTTTGCTTTTTTTGTTTACAGCGTGCACATCAATCATTTTTTTCTTCCGTATTGTAAAAATTTATGTACTTTCTTTGCTTTTTTTGGTTTACAGTGTGCACATCAATCATTTTTTTCTTCTATAAGAATCTATGTACTTTTTTTGTTTTTATTTACAACGTGCACATCAATTATTTTTTTCTTCCCTTTCGTATTGTCTATGTACTTTTTTTAGAATAAGAATCAAGTTGCTTTGTACTTGAATCTATCCCTATTTGTTTCATAGGGTACTTTTACAATACGAAAGGAAAAAACATGACATACAAAAAAACCAAACTGCTTCAGTCAAAAAAATACTGAAGAATAAAAAGACAAAAAAGGTACTCTGAGGAGTTGAAGTCAATATGACAAAAAATTACTCTGGAGATTTGAGGTGAATATGACAAGAAATGTGAGTTGAGGTGAATACTGAAGAATAAGAATATGTGTACTTTCTTCTATCTTTCTCCTCTGTTTCGGCAATGTCATTGCCACAAACCAATTGCAACTTTTTTTTTTCTCCCATTTTTGGACCGTGTAATTTTTACAACATTTTTACAACAAATTCTAAATGGCAAGTTGTTATTAGTTGTTTTTGTTGGATTAAAAAAGTAATTTTAGTGTTAAATTTAGATTTGAACTAATAACAATTAATCACATGTGATTTATTGTAAAAATGTTGTAAAAATATTGTGTAAGTATCACTTCGTTTTTCTTTTTTTTTTAATTCCTCCCAATAATTTAATTCCTCCCAACAATTAATCTCAGTGTTAATTTTTATTTTAACAAATTCAAAGTAGCACAATCTGAGGAGGAAAAATCAGATAATCACCACAATCTGAAGAGGAAAAATCAAATAAGGAAAGAAATCAAATGACCACAATCTGAAGAGGAAAAATCAGATATGAGCACTGATCAGTATTTTATATGTATCTCTCTCTTCAAAAATTCAATTGACTCAAGGCCAGATGGGATGGAACCGTGACTTAAATATCTACAACTTTTATGTTTTGAGTTTTTTGAAATTCACAAAATTTGTTGGCCGAAATTAACTCACAAGTTGCTGCTGTAAATTTGGACGAAAATTAGATGGTGAAAGTTTTATTTTTCTTTGAAACTTTTACGAGGATTTGGAAGAGAGGCCATGGAGAATTAAAATAGAAATGTACACCATAGTAAATAGATGTATGATTAGATTAATTGGGCGCTAAATTCAAATGCCAAAAAATGTGTACACATTTCTTATTTTCGCAAAGGTCTTACGGTTAGTAGTATAATGTGCTATGTGCTAGGCATAATATTTTTTGCTACAATGATGCATAAATAACAATAGTACTTTAATATATTCATTATCAAATAGTCATTTTACATTGATTAGTCATTGCGCCGATGGGGTACACGAAGTTTTTGTTGTGTTCCACAACATGGAGGATGCCTATTTACTCGTTGTGGATACCTTCGTGTTGGCACAGGACTTTTCCCCATGCGCCTTGGCTGCGTTCTAATGTCAACTTCTGTTTGATAATGACCATATTCGTTACTTTCATTATCTGAAGATACCTCCATATCTTCTGCATCTTCTGCATCTTCCCCACTATCCTCATTTGAGACATCTTCCTCAGAGTCTGTTACGGAGGCCTCTTCCTCACTGTTTGGAGCACATGCCCATGTATTTGGTGGCGTGCAGAAATCACCAACATGAGGGGCTGGTTGGGAAGGTTGTGGTATGCAGAAATCATAGTTGTACTGGCTATCTTGGCCATAATTGTATTGCCCAGCATAGGATGGAGGTGGCGATGGGTGATAGGAGGAAGGTGTTGAACTAGGTTGGGGATAATGGTCATAGTTAAACAAACCCTCAAATCCTTGTCCTATGGAAGTGGGTAATCCAATCTGTTCATTTAAATTCATGTAGTAGTTGTTGACATTAATTGGATTATACGCACTAAAGGTGGTTGGGTCATTACCAGCAGATGTTGAAAGCCCAGCTTGGGTAGAGCTGTACATATTCTGTTGTGTAAAGGTGGATGGTTCGGCTTCATCATTCCCATGTTGTGTAGAGGTGGACGGTCCGGTTTCAGTTTGGGTTTGTGGCCGTCTTCTTTGTTGCCTTTGTCGTCGCCCGAAGTGTGTCACCCTATGAGTAGGGACGGAGGAAATATTTTGTTCCATTGATAACTTCACTCGGTTAAGGCCCTCTACTATTGGTGTAAGGACTTCCTCTGCAGTGAGATCATTTCTTTGTAGGTTTGCAACAGCTAAATTTAACATATTGTTGATCTCAGTTTGCTGCCACAAAAAAAAAAAAAACATTTATTAGTGCAGTATTATTGAAAAAGATAACACAATAATTTGTTATCAAGTAGTGCAACATTCTGTTTGTGTAAATAATTTGTTCTAATATTAATGCAGTATTTTTGAAAAAGCTAAAATAATTACCTGGTACGCATGGGCAGCCGCCTCTGGTGTCGTGAATAGGTGACCATTTTGTTGGTACCATGTTGCGTAGTCCACACCTAACTCGAAATGCTCATCCCCAACTACATGTTCAGTGAGCGCGTTCCAAAGCTGGTAGTACTGTGCATGCAGCGTAAGCCAATTGACATTGGACTTCCCTGTCATCTTTACACAATGCACAGAATTATTCAAATTGTCAGTAGGCCATTTTGGACATCTTTGCAACAATCCAAACTGTCGCATAACTCTTTCTGGATGGTAATACTCGACAGTTTGGAAGCATAGCAATGGTGCTGTTGTAGTCCATATATGTCTTTCTGCAAGACACCATGGATGCAAATAATTATCATATGGTGTCCAAACAACCTGCAATTCCAATTACAATAACTATGTTATAATCAATAAAATGAATAATATAACTAGTAAATTAACCATTGATGCATTGTGATATATTACCTGTTCATTATATTGTGTGTTGTGATTAGAACGGTACGCCCCCAGAACATGCGTTGGTGTGTGAGTAAACGTTCTCCTAGCATCCCACCTATACAAAATTAATGATTGCCACTGATTTTAGGGTTTGGAAGTATCAAGGATAAATGCTACAGTATACAATATTGTATAGAAATAGAAAGTAAATATTATACCTGCAACCGTATGGTTTGTCGCCATTTAAATTTATTGGATTTATTGGAATTGGGGTCAAATATGGAAGATGCTCCCACGACCATAATTGTAATATGAAAACAGGACCTGCAATCTCCGTACTTTTTTGAATAGCAGCAGTACACAACTCTTTATAAAGGAAAGCAAGTGTGGCACTACCCCAGCTATATTCCGCAGCTTTTCCAAAGTCGTCTAACAGGTTGAGAAAACAACAATGCAATTTACTTTGGCTCTTATTTCCAAATAGTAAAGCCATAACCTGGAACATGTATGCCCTAGCATACCGTTGGATTGTTATAGCATTGGCACCCTCTGGTAAGTTTGAGAATGTATTCCTTACCCATGTTATTTTAAGGCCACCATATTTCAATGCTATTGCAGGTGGTTCCTCCCCAAGTAAATTTCTACAAATATCTTTCCAATTCAAATTAGTGGGCCCGCACACTGCTTTGCCATCAATAGGCAATCCTGTAAGGATTGCTATATCTTGTAAAGTGATTGACATTTCACAAGTACGTAGGTGAAATGTATGGGTATCAGAGTGTCACCGCTCCACTAAAGAAGTGATAAGACTCCAGTCAATATCTATATGTGGGAGGCGGGTAACACGGTAGAGTCTACATTGCCGCAAATATGGGATAATACGCTCGCCTAACAGCAGGGGAGGTGTAAACGGTTGGGGTCGCACCCGTAAGGTGGAAACCTGATTTTTTATAAATGTACAATGTTATATTACTAATGTTGAAATTATTTTCATGTAAATTGAATAATTGTAGATATTATTAGGACATTAATAAATTTGGATCACGCAACGTACATTGCCTTCCATTGCATCATTGGAGATGTGATATTGTTGTCGCTCCATTTCAAATATATCCTACATTAAATGCTACAATGAGTTAAACCATGCAACTTCCATTTGTAGTAAATAATAATAATAATAATAATAATAATAATACACATACATATCTTTATTATAAACCAACAAACATATTATGCAATATATTTTTTCCAAGTAATAGATGTAATAATTGAGAATAACAAAACACATATTTATTATAAAAAGATTACAATAATACAATTTATTACAATTTTTGTGGTCATGTACTAATAATAACAATAAATAATATTAAATAATTTCAAAAATAACAAATACAAATTTAATTAGAGAGTTGAGATGCTTACCACAACTGTGATACCAACTGAAAGAGTGAGAATTATAGAGTGATACTTGCCAAAAAAAAAAAAACACAATCAGATAACCATAAAAAATAATTCATTAATCTAAAATTTGAATAACAACAACAATAATCATAATCATAGGCATACAAATAATATTAACTACAACTATAACAATACATAATATTTTACAATGTATTAGCTTTTAATATTTACAAAGCAAAGAAACTTACATTAACAAAAAACTTACGATTCTTAGTTGTTCACCTAAAGCAAAGTAAAAGACTAACTGAACAATCAGAGGACCTTCTATGTGAGGAGATACAATTCTTCAGCGAAGGAGGAGAAATAAAAACGACGCTTGCACTTAGCACTTGACTTGCCTTTTATTACTTCATTGAAGAAGACGTCTTTTATTACACAAGAAGAGGACAAAAAAAACTATCTCTGAGAGAGATTACAATTAAGAAGAAAACAAAAAAGAATAGATTCTGAGGGATTACAAAAGTGAAGAAAACAAAAAAAATCTCTCAGAGAGATTACAACAGTGAAGAAGACAAAAACGATTCCATCTGAGAGTAATGAATAGGTAAAATATATTCGATGCAGAGAATACGAAGCAGATGAGATGACAAAAACGAATCCCTCTGAGAGTTATGAATAGGTAAAATATATTCGATGTAGAGAATAAGAATCAGATGAGATGAGAAGTTGAGGTGATTGGTTGATTGAAACTTTGTTTTTTTGTTTACAGCGTGCACATAAAAATCTATGTACTTTCTTTAGTTTCTTTTTGTTTATAGCTTGCACATCAATCATTTTTTCTTTTATATTATAAAAACCTACGTACTTTGTTTACTTTTTTTTGATTTACAATGTGAACGTCAATCATTTTTTTTCCCTCCATTTTCGACAACAGCATGGTCACAATTGCTAAAAAAGATTCTACTCACAATTTCGGCAATGCATTGCCACAAACTCATTGAAACATTTTTTTTCCCCATTTTTGGCAATACCAAGGCTACAATTGGGAAAAAAGTTTATTTATTTATTTATTTATTTTTTCTCAATTGTTGCAATGACATTGCAAATTGTGGGAAAAAATTTTCCCCACAATTTCGGCAATACCATTGCCACAATTGGGAAAAAAGTTTTTATTTTTATTTTTTCTAATTGTGGCATCAGTATTACTGAAATTGTGGGAAAAATTTTTTTCCCACAATTTCGGCAATACCATTGCCACAATTGGGCAAAAAAAAGCAAAAAAAAGTCTTTATTTTATTTTTTTTCCCAATTGTGGCAATGCCATTGCCGAAATTGTGAGGAAAATTTTTCCCCACAATTTCGGCAATGACATTGCCACAATTGAAAAAAAAAAAAAAAAAGGTTTTTCCCTAATTGTGGCAATGCCATTGCCGAAATAGTGGGGAAAAATTTTTCCCCACAATTTCGGCAACGCCATTGCCACAATTGGGAAAAAAAGTTTTTATTTTTATTTTTTCTAATTGTGGCAATGGCATTGCCGAAATTGTGGGAAAAAAATTTTCCCCATAATTTCGGCAATACCATTGCCACAATTGGAAAAAAAAAAAAATTTATTTTTATTCTTTTCCTAATTGTGGCAATGGTATTGCCGAAATTGGGGGAATTTTTCCCACAATTTCGGCAATGCCATTGCCACAATTAAAAAAAAAAAAAAAAAAAAAAAATTTCCCTAATTGTGGCAATGGCATTGCCGAAATTGTGGGGAAAAATATTTCCCCACAATTTCGGCAATGCCATTGCCGAAATTGGGGGAGAAACTTTTCCCCACAATTTCGGCAATGCCATTGCCAAAATTGGGGGATTTTTTTTTTTTTTTTTTTTTATTAATTGTGGCAATGGCAATACCATTTGGAAAAAAAAAAAAAAAATTCGGCAATACCATTGGAAAAAAAAGTTTTTATTTTATTTTTTTCCCAATTGTGGCAATGCCATTACCGAAATCGTGGGAAAAAATTTTCCCCACAGTTTCGGCAATGCCATTTCCATAATTGGAAAAAAAAAAAGCATTGCTACAATTGAAAAAAAAAAAAAAGTTTTTCCTAATTGTGGCAATACCATTGCCGAAATAGTGGGGAAAAGTTTTTCCCCACTATTTCGGCAATGGGATTGCCACAATTGGGGGAACACTTTTATTTTCAATGTCATTGTTGAAATAGTGGGGAAAAACAATTGGGATTTTTTTTTTTTTTTCTAATCCACAATTACGGGAAATTTTTTTTTCCCCATTTTCGGCAATTACATTGTCACAATTGCCAAAAGAAATTGCCACAAACCTATTGAAACTTTTTTTTTTGGCCCATTTTCGGCAAGCCACAATTGCCACAAAATTTTTCACAAATCCATTACACTTTTTTTTTTTTAAAGAAATAATAAGTGCACACAATTTTTACAATATTTTTACAACAAATCCTAAGTATCAAGTTGTTACTTGCTGTTATTGTTAAATTAAAATAGTAATGTCAATGTCAAATTTAAATTTGAACTAATAATAACTAGTTACTTGTGATTTATTGTGAAAATATTGTAAAAATATTGTGTGCATAACACATTATATTTTTCTTTAATTCTTCCGCATTCATTTAATTTTTTCTACCATTTTCGGCAATACAATTTCGTTTTTTTTTTGTCTGGGCATTACTTCTCACACATCCGGGCAGCACAGTAAAGTTGGGTAGATGAATTTCGGCAACACAGTTGCCGAAATTCAACTCCTGACAACAAGTTTTCTCTTTCCTCCTTTTTGTGATTCTCTCTCCTACTTTTTGTTGAATTTCGGCAACGGTGTTGCCGAAATTCAGTCTCTCTCCTCATTTCCACAAATAACTTCAAACAGTATCTATAACGCAAATATGTTTTAATTTTTGCAATATTTACCTAAAAGACTCATACTTTATGACTACACGTGCTTTCTCATCTCCTCAAAAAGGTAAAAAGTTCTCTCTCATCTTTCACCTCTCACCTCACCTCTCTCTTCACCATCACAAAGCCAAACCTCCATGGCTAGAGCTCTATGGCCATGGCCGAACATCGCATAACTATCACAAAGGCAGAAACCCACATAAATTAAACCCCTGCTCTTTCTAGTTCTCTAAACCCGAATCCCACCTAGCCTAGACCACCATGGCCGAACACTATGGGTTCAGCCAATCAACCACCACAAACAAAAGGCTTCTAACTTTGGTTCTCTCTTGGGTTTGGGGACTTGGTGATTTTGTTTGGTTTTTGGAGTTCTGAGTTGTGGGTTTAGTTTGATTTGGGTTTTGGGGTTTGAGAAAGGTGGGATTTTTTGGCTTGGGTGTGGTGGGTGGACGGTGGTGGGTGGTTGATCGGCTTTGTCTTGTATAGAGAAAGAGTGAGTGGGTGATGAAGATGAAGATGGAGATGGGAAAAGAAAAGATTTTGGGAAAAAGAGAAAAGAGAGATCTGATGAGTGGGTGAGATAAAAAAATATTAAAAAATTATTTACACAACTACAGTGACGTTTATATTTGCACGGTTATCCGCTACGTATATATGCAAACTTATACCCCACTGATTTGGGTAGTCTTTGGTGAAAAATGCGTAAATTTAAGCACTTTTTAACCATGCCTAGTTTGAAGTTTGAAAACGAACCAAGCTGCTGGGAGCCGCAACACCATGGAAATCCGGCAGCAACGCGCTCTCCTCCAGTCTCTCATGAGTACCAATCTCCACGACGTCGTTAGAAAATGCAGCCAAGCTTAGATCCAGATCCAGAACTTGTTTTTTCGGCATGGTGCACTCAATAAGCTATAACTAGGGTTAAAATATGGTTAGTTTCCAAACGATTTCAGTGCGAGGAATAACTGTTACACCTATCACACTTGTTGAGCAGTGATATGAACCGCCTAAAAAAAAAAAAACGCTGGATAGCCCATTTGAGCGATTTTTGGATTACAGTTGCAGTTTAAAAACAGTACTATAACCCCAGTTTTTGGGCTAACAACTCCAACTCCAACTCCAACTCCAACTCTGTGCTTCTTCCTGCCATTCTTTGGGTTGACGTCTTTTGCTTCAGGCCTTCAGCACTATGCAGATGTTATATACATCCATCAAGGAAGTTAATTAATTATTCACAGGGATGGAGGCAGAAATTTTTATTTGGAGGTTAAGTTGCAGCACTAATATGTGGCAATTAAAGAGACATTTCATGTATAGTAAGTAAAAAAATCTTTCAATTGAACTAATAAAATTTTCAAAAACTATCTTAGGCTCCAAACATAAGTTAGGCTCCAAACATATTTGAAGTTATCTTATTCTAACCTATTATGTGACAATTAAAGAGATATTTCATGTGTAGTTTTAGTAACAAGATTTTTTTAATAAGTCAATAAGTCAATGACTTGTTAATTGCCACATAATGGGTTGAAAAAGATAGATTCAAATATGTTTTGTGCCAAATTTTATTAAATATTTAACAGATATATGAGCACATTTTACAATAAAAAATAGAATTGCGAAAAATAAAGTTATGTCTCTATAATTATTAGACCAATTATTTTTTTTTAAGAGTATCATAATTCATAGGACTAATTTAAATATTTAGAGGAAACTCTTATTTTTGTAAACTAAATTTTGAAAACATTAAAATAATTATATACATATATTTTCTTCAAAATTTTGGGGAGGCCATGGCCCCACCCTTGTACATAGCTACGCCCCTCATTTATTTGTATATTTCCGCAACATTATTTTAGCTTAACTTTTTGTATTGCTGGCTAATGATGATCACTTATTGTAACAATGCATATTTTGTTGAATAATAATAATAATGCTCACTCTTTTCTAACAATCTTGAAATATTGTTGAATAAAGCTCACTTCAATTCTTTGTAACAATCATTTATTGTTGAATAATAATGCTCACTATTTTGTGACAATCGTGTATTGTTCAATAATGTCCACTTTTTTGTAAACATTCACATTGTAACAAAAGGTATTATCAAAAAATTAGGGGTGACAAAATTTGATATGATCGGTGAACTCGACATGACTAACCTGCTTATAATCAAGTCATGAGTTTAGGCTAAACGGGTTCGAGTCATATTCAGGTTGATACGACTAACCCATTTAATAAATAGGTTGTATTTGTATTCAACATGCAAACTCATTTGACCTATTAAGCTTATAAAGTTATTGGTTATTTTGATATTATTACTTAATTTATGGTTGTTTTTATATGTTTATTATTATATTTATAGTTGTAATTGTATTATAATTTTAAACAAATGGAAATTGATAAAAATTATATAGGTTAGACATGACCTATTAATCAAATAGATTATTAAATGGATCATTTGTATTAACATTTACATAACTTGTTAATTAAACGAGTTAACATGCCCATAGTTAAATACCACATGGTCACATCTTATTACTCATCATTAAATATTTTATGGGTTTTACTAATGTGTGCCCTTATAGCATACATTAAGGGCACACATTAATAAACCATTTAAAAAAAAAAATTATTGAAAAATGAAAAAATTATTAACTGTTTAAATAATTTCTTTAATTCTCCATAAAATATTTTTAAAAATAGATAATTAATGTGTGCCTTAATTACATGTATTAACCGGACTCATACCTGACCTTATTACCAGAAAGAGTATAATCATTGAAAAGAACAATTACTGATAAGAACAGAAAAAGTACCTATTCTAAAAATAAAAAGGAAATACCAGGAACATGTAGCAAACAAAACAAAAAAAAAAAAAAAAAACAGGTCCATATCATCATCATGGACCATTCACCATCATCATATCATCATTATTATTTCTTATTATGTAGGTAACATATCAATCATTCTTCAAACGTTGTCAAGGAAAATATATAAATAAATAATCTGTCAGCATCAAAAAGTTTAGACCAATTTGAACTTTGAAATCAAAAAGTTAAAAAATTAACTTTTAGGATCAAGAAAGTTTCAAAAGAAAAATAGTTGAGAGTAAAAGAAAAGTTAAAATTTTTGAAGAAATTGAAATGCTGTGCGAAGGATTGCACAGTAAACATTTCACTAATGTTCACTACAAAAAAAAGTTCTGTGACCGCGTTTTTAAAACGCGGCTATAGGTAAAAAAAAACGTGGCTATAGCCCAATTTGGCCTATAGCCGCATTTTTTTAGGCCGCATTTTTAAATGTGGCCTAAAACCCGCGACTATAGGCCCGAGAGGGCCTATGGCCGCGTTTTTCAAACGCGGCCTAAGGACCTGCCCTGGGGCCGCGTTTAGAACGCGGCCTAAGGATGTTTGTTAGTTTGTATTAGCTACAAATTTATGATTTAGCCACAAATAAACCAAATCAACTTTTTAAAACCCCCCCCCCCCCCCCCCCTTTCTCTCTTTTTCTCACAAAAAAGAAAAGAGAAAATGAAAAAGAATTGGCATCCAGTCCCACTGCCCTTACACTGGTTGGCAATTTGCAATCCAGTCAGCAAAGGTATTTAGGTGAGAAAACTGGTTAACACCAAATCTTATTATTAATTTGTACTCGCCATAATTCTCTATTTTCTATGGATGAGAAAAATATTTTTCACAAAAAATAAAAACATAAGAATTGAAAGTGACATAAAACTAAACCAGCTTTCCACATGCATTTCCTCTCACAGTTTGTGATTATACAGAATGGCCATCACAGGAATTATTTCTTATTTACATATTGTTTACATATCTAAAAATCAGAAGGAAAAAAAAAATCTTATTTGAGAAGTAGAGAAAAGGAGTACATAGTGAACAACATTTGTAATTCCAAAGAAATTGTTCACAGGAATAAGAGAGACTAGCTATTCCACAATCGCCCAGCCCCACGGGGAAATAAAATTCCAAATATGCCCAGATAGAATACATTCTTGGTAGGCATCAATAGCATTTGATATCTCTAATCTCATGCTTAACCATTAATGTAGGGTGTCAAATTTTTAATTATGAATAGACAAGTATCAACGTTCTCATCAAGCTCAATAAACACAAAATTTAAAACAAATCAGGTTGTAATTTCATCGAACACCAAACATGCATACACAAATCTAACATTATTCCCACCAAACCTTACAAACCTACATGACCCAGAATCATTCTCAACCAACCAAACACGATAAAACGAACAAACAAACAAAAAAAAAAAAATGAAAAACAAATCCCATTTCACAGAAACTCAATTACCTCGTCAAAAGAGTCCCTGTCGAGATCAGAGATCGGAGATCGGAGATGGAGAGTGAGGGGTTGAGAGATGGAGGGCTTGGAGGGTGAGGGTTGAGATCGGAGATGGAGAGTGAGGGGTTGAGAGAGGGAGGGCTTGGAGGGTGAGGCTTGAGCTCGGAGATGGAGAGTGAAGGGTTGACAGAGGGAGGGATTCGACGATGATGATGGTTGAGATGACAGAGGGCGGGCTTCGGGCTTGATGTGCGATGGGAGAGGAGAGGCTAAGGTTAAGTTGTAAGTTGTAATGATGTTTAAATATCGGATAATGTTTTCCAAAAAAATAAAATACTGAGGTCCTAGAGCCGCATTTTTTAAACGGGGCCATAGCTGGCCGCATTTAAAACGCGGCTGCAGTTCAATAAAATGCGGCCTAACACAGATTCTATGGCCGCGTTTTTATAAACGCGGCCCAAAAAAAGGGGCCCAATGCCCCCGCGTTTTGTAGTGATTGCACTGTGTTTTCCACTGTTATACAATTCAGAAAACGTCTCCCAACTTCTTTACATAGATTTTTTTTTTTTTTTTTTTTAACTAATCTAAAAGCTTCCATTAAAAATGTGTATTTCATTAGTCCTCGCCCCCACTAGTAAACTTCTTCGCTTCATTCCCATTCCCATTCCCATTCCCGAGGGCCCGCAATGTCCTGCTCTGCCCTTGTTAAATTCTATTTCTTGTGAATTTGTACTGTTGCACACCTGTTATAATATAATTTTTTTTATAAAACTCATTTCATTAATATAAATATATTTGAAATTACAAATAAAAAAAATTATAAGGACTAGATAATATTATCCAAAGTATTTAGTAAAATAATATCACAATCAAAACAATTTTTTTTTTTTAAATATTTATGTATTTAACTATTTAGTAATACAAACAAAGTCTTTAATACTTATACTTTAATTAATACATTAACAATATAATCCAAACTCTTAATACATAACAAAACATACATTGACTAGTTCTTCAAAAATAATTTTCACTTTCTTCCATTGTAGTGCAAGGTGTGGCTAAATAGCCTAAACCCATCCCCACGTTATCCCGGAGACAAAAATATTACCCTAATGGGAAGCATTAATTGATAAGTTTTAGAGGGCTTATTTGATGAAAGTAAATTTAAAGGTCTAAAATTAATTTTGGTCAAATTTAAAATATGTAATTTATAAGTACAAAATGGGCGCGGATCCTCTTGGTTTATTTTCTCCTGTTATCTCTTGTTTTTTAAACAGATGTCTGGCAGCTACAAAATCTAAAAATCTTTGATAGCCATGTCAAATAAAAAAAATTTCTCAGAAGTCTTTGTGTCCATTTGACATTGGATTATAAATTAATATTTTTGTTTTTAGTTTTTATATATAATTTTTTAAAATCTTAATTTTTTTAAAAAAATTTTCTTACTTTTTGAAGATTTAAGTATATTTTAGTACACTCTCAATAAAAACTTAAATAAGGCTGTGTTTGGTTCCCGTAAAATATTTTCCCGAAAATAAATATTTTTCGGAAATGCTATTTTCGAGAAAGGAAAATATTTTCAAGTGTTTGGTTGCATTATGAAAATTGTTGTAGAAAATATTTTCACGTGTTTGGTTTTATTCTGAAAATGCTATTTTCCTACAAAATTTTCACATTTTCTTAACTATTTTCTCAGTATCCAAACAAATTTTATTACAGAAAATTTCAAAATCACAGCCAAATCCCAATCCACAGAACAAATCATAGCCAAATCCCAACACCACACACCACCGAAACTCCAATTCAACCCATAGCAGTAAACTCCGGCAATCAAAAGCCACAACCACCAAAACACCACCACCCACACCACCACAACAACAAAAATCAAAATCACATAGAAATCAAAATCAGAGAGAGAGAGAGAGATCGGTTTGTGGGTTTCCAGCGAAGTCGAAGGCTCTGGGTCGCCGGCTTTGGGTTGAAGATTGCTGGGTCGTGGGTCGAAGGCTCTGGGTCGGTGGGTCGAAGGCTCTGGGCTTTGGGTTCGTGGGTCGAAGGTTCGTGGCGATCGGTGGGTCGATGACTCGTGGGTCGTCGGCGATGGGCTCTCTCTCTCTCTCTCTCTCTCCATGCGCGATCTCACTCTCACACTCTCTCTCTCTGTTTTTCGAAAAATGGGATTTGAAGGTAAAATAAAAACGGAAATGAATTTACACCCGGTCACACGGTCAACTGAAATGCATTTCTGAAAAATTTATTTTTCATGCGCAACCAAATACCCGAATTTACAGAAAACCATTTCTTAAAACGGTTTTCCACCAAAACAAACGCAGCCTAAGTTACTCCCCCACACACATTTTCTATCACTTTTTTGTTTGTTGGCTATAAGAATAGGACACTTTTTTTTCTTTTTCTTTTTTTGAGAAACAAGAATAGGACACTTTGATTGATAAGTAAAAGTGAAAGTAGCAACCATGGACGTAATTAAGTGCTCTCGTCATTGTCGTCAATGTCCAACACATTTTCACGCGTGGTTGTATATAACGTGGAGACTTGAAAGACGAATTTAATCAATATATCAATACCTAAGCACTCAAGTGATCAGAATGATTTAAAAAAAAAAAAAATCATCAGAATGTTTATAATAAAGGAAATGCTAATGAGTACTCTTAAGGCTAGGGGTGGCAAAATTTGACACGACTCACGAACCCGACACGACACGATACAAAATTAGTAGGTTATGGGTTGAAGCTTAACCTGTTCGTGTCATATTCGGGTTGACACGGCTGATCCGTTTAATAAATGGTTTGGGTTAGTGTTGAATACATAAAACCCGTTTGACCTGATTAATTAAATGATATTTTACCAATATACCCTTCAAACTCTAGGTATATAAATATATTAGTTGTTGTGATTTATTTTCTTTGACATATTGTGATTGATTATTTGTGATATTGGGACATACTTTAGTTTTGAATGATTATTTGTGATACAATTACTCGTTAGTTTTGAATTTTGTATTAAAAATATTTATTTGTTTTTTTTTTCATAATTTTCTTTTTTATTTTGATAAAATTTGATAAACAGGTCGACACGACTGACTCGTTTAATAAATGGGTCGTGTTAGGGTTGAGAAATCTTGACCCGTTTAATAAACATGTCGGGTTAGTGTTGACCTATGTAGTCGAATACTCATGACTTGATACGACACGAACCCGACACGTGAACACGAATTGCCACCCCTACTTAGGGTATTGATTTTCAATTTATTTTAGAAAAGTTTTGATATCACTTTTATGGGAAATGAAAAAAGTTGTCAAAACATTAATTACTTTTTTTTTTCTTTTCCCATAAAAATTTTCTTTAACTGGATTGTTAACCAATACCCTAAGAGCACTCGTTAGCATGACCCTATAATAAAAAAAATGTCAAATTTATACGTTTTTGTCCAAAAATTACCAGCATCACACAAGCCAAAATTGTGTAAATTATGCATTGCTGCTCTCTTAATTGTGTAAATTTACATGGTCACTATTTATTTTGTATTTTATTTTTTATTTTTACTTTGAGTATCTTAGAATGAAAGAAGAGCGTGGATAGTTGTTAGTGTGTGTAAATTTTTTTTTTAAAAAAAAAAATCAAGAAAAAATAATATTTTAATAAAATGTAGTGTAAAATAGATAATCTGATGTGAGATGTTTAGAAAAATGAATACGTAAAATAGAAAAATTATATTTTTACGCACAAACAATTTTTGCATGCTATACGAATGCTCTTAATAATACAGCAACAAACAAAATTTCTCTCAATAGTTTGAAGAGAAATCCTTCAAACGACTAATCGGGAACAGAGCTATTTGATGGTTGGGGCCTATGGCAAAATAACCTAGTAATATATATAGAGCAAGATTTAGGTACAGTACTTAGGTACTATTTCTTAGGTTTTTTTTTTTTTAAGATTCTACCATGTGACTTTTTTCTCATGGATGGAAGTATATTTTTAAGTTAAGTAGCCACATAATAGAATTTTAAAAGGAGAACCTAAGGAATAGTACCTAAAGTCCTATACATAAGATGTTTGTCACTTTGTCTCCTCCACTCAACACTTTTTCACCCATACATATTTCTACAAAATAATAACAACATTACTAAAAATTTCTTACCAAACAGACCTTTAGTTTTCAGTTTCCCAGGAGAAATGTGTTTACTCTCTCCAGTAGCTGCTGCCGCTTTTTCTTATATTATATTCAAAATGTGTGGCTGTGATGTGTTGCTAAATTTTAAGTCATGAATTTTGACAAAATGCACTTGAAGGCTAGGTGGGATGTTTTGACTATTTTTTGACTTGTGTTGGTTTTTATTTTATTTTTTCACATCTAGTTGGGCCATTCTAAGGATAACAATGATGGCGAAGTGGGCAATTAAATTGGGTACATGAATTTGTGTGACCTAGAGAAAGAAAAGGAAGTGTCAATATAAGATTTAAATTGTAAATTAAAAACTTTTTTTTTTTATAGGCAAAATTGTAAATTAAAAACATGTGTATAATATTGTATACATTTTATAAATGTGTATAATTTTGTACAAATTTATTTAGTCTATAATGTAAATCTTACATGAATATATAGTGTAATGTAAACTAATAACTTTTCAAAAAACAAAGATATATATCATTTATAAAAATAGCAATAATACTTAAATGGTACACCGCAATTGACCCGTATCAAAATATTTAATTTCCTTGACCAAACCAAAATAGTCAAGTCCTATTTTGATAGATTATATTGCAATATATTAAGAAACATCTATTTTGCGTTTTTTCATTTGTTGACAATATTTTTTATTAAATATCATTGATAGTAATATACTATATGGCTATTAGTTTGGATTTTCAAGAAAAAAAAAATTGCTCTACTTCGCCACCCCTCTATTGAGATCTGTCCTTGCTTCTCATATCTATTTTTATTTGGTGTAAATTTTGAAAATTTAATTGTTGAATTATATATTCTTTATATTCTTAATATAAATGTCAAATTTCGTTCAAATTAGATGTTATTTACTATTCAATCAATAAACTTATTTTTTATACATAATTTTAGACCCAAAAAAAAAAAAAAAATTAAACATTTGATTGATAATATAGCAATTGATATTTGATCTTTTTGAAATTTTGCAAGTATAGAAAATTTAATAAAAATATGCAATCCAACAATTAGATTTTCACAATTTTAACTCAATAAAAAGACATATGGTCAGTTTGAAATACCTTTTTCCTGCATCAAGTAACAGACCTCTTCATGCTCAATGGGATATAGTGATCACAGTGGCGCTACTTGAGTTCATTGTATCATAGCATTGGGAAAATAATTCCCTTCAGACTGAACATCTTGGTTCACTTGTAAAAATTGACAAAGTTTACAAGAATAGACTAGTTAAAACTTAAAACTCCATTATTTTCCAAGATAGCATGAAAAAGCTTGCAAGAAACTTAAACAAATTTCTCTCAAGTCACAAGAAAGGGATTTTTTTTTTTAATTATTATTATTATTATTATTATAAGAAGAAAGGGATCTATAGGGTTAGGATTTGTGGCCCAAGCCCAAAACAATGAATTTGTAGAGTATGGGTGAAAGAGCTAGGTTGATTATGGGATCAACAACAACTAATCACAACCCTCAAGCACAAACCAACATGAATTTACACGTAAAGAATGGGTATCTGAAGAGCTATATTATTGATTATGTGGTGAATACAGATCTTAGGTTACAATAAAGCTCTTATTCCTTTCTTCTCTCTCCTTCTCTTTAGGAGCTTCTTTCCTTTATATAACCTCCCTTATCCTCATCTCCATCGTCCATTTGTACCTTATCCGTGAGTCTACTTGAGTATATGTCATATCAAGCATTTCCTTTAGCTCTGTGTGAGTGACGGTAGGTGAGGATACACTGTTCAGGGGTCTTCTCTACATAAATGCGGCCAGAAAAGTTGCTGCAAAGCATTAAATACGGTGGTAGCAGCTTTCCTTTTAGATATTTCTTCATCCTTATCGTCTCCAAGTGTACTCAGAGCTTATCTTGATCAGGAAGGGTCCTCGGAAGATCATCTTGACCTTTTATACGTTTAATTGATCCATACTATTCGCATAAGAGGAATATAACCTCTTCGGACAGAAGGCGACCTCTTCGGATTGTAATCACTTTTCTCTCTGGGGGTCCCTCTTCTAGATGGGTCTTGCCCTTACCATCTCCTTCTTCTCGGACACACAATAATCCTCATATGGGCTCTCGGCCCACTATGTTAGATTGGGCCTTTTTCCCCCCACAGGATCAATTGGTCATTTGATTGAAAATTTATCATAAAATTTAAATGCATATGTATGATGTCTGGACATGGCAACATAGGTCAAAATTTATTTACCCAACTGATCAGAAAATACTTGAACCCGAATTTTTTGACCTGAAGCAAAAACAAGTTAATCCATGACCCGACCCTTTTTTAAAACTTTTTTTTTTTGGTAAATAAAATTAAGACATCATAGATTTAATTGTTTGTTGTGAGCTTTATAGTACACAAATCAAACTCAATTGGCAATATATAATGGACATTATTATTATTATCATCAAATTTTTAACATTTGTTGGATAACTCTATTTATATATATATATATATATATATATATATTTAATATCATTTAGATACAATGACTTTAAGGAAACAATTGAAACATGTACATAACTCCATGCAAATGAATTGAAAGATGAATGATTGAGGTATTTTGTAATGAGTAAAAAATTTTAGATATCAAATAATAAAGTACATGCCAAGAAAATTTAGTTACAGTAGAGTTAAAAACATATATTTAAAATTATAGGCATGTATGAGAAACATTCATAGTGTAAAAAGAGTGAAACCAAAGTATATTAATGAAATTAACATAAATTATGGATGCTTAGACATATTTTTTAACAATTCATGTTCAAAATAAACGAATTTTCAAAATAAATTAAGATACTTTCTAGAGTGTGTGTTGCTTAACAATGACGTGATATTCATAAAAAAGACCATGTATAAATAAGTAAACAATCAAACTTTAATGTATATTCTTAAATTGAAATAAAGTATGTAGACATCAAAATTTTATGATGCATTCACAACCATCTGATTGATCATGATTAAATATTTATAATCAAATTAATTTCCAATTGATGATGTGTCAACGGTGGACAATCAACAAATAAAATCAAGCCACATGTCAAGTCTTTGAGTCACCGCTACTCACATAAAAAATGACAAGTGTCCAAGCCATGTGGCAACATCAAATGAAGAAAGCCATGTGGCAATGTCAGAAGAAAAAACCCACATGGAATGTTCTTATTAAATGCAAGTCCAAAATTAAAGTCAAATTTGAATTTAAATTCAAAATTTGTAATTAACTCTCAATCAATGCTAAAAAGAAAAATTCCAAATTAAAGACCATTGAGTTTCCTATAAATAGAGGCTTTTCATATGAGAAAAGGGGACAGAAATTTAGAGAGAAAAACCCTACTGACATTCTGTCAAAATAAAGAGTCATTTCTAAGTCCAAAAGAGCACCCTTGCTCCCTAAAAAATCAAGCTCATTCCTACTTCTTCAAATCAAAGTAGGGATTTCCCTTTAATTTAAATCGAGATCAAGCCAACAGCTCTCGCATCAAATCAAATACGTTCAACTACTCATTCAACTTGGAGACATTAAGGCACGATTCAAGATCAAGCTTCACAGTCCTTCGGATCATAAACTTTCTTGGAAATCAAATCAGAGGAGTTTATTGTATTCTTTCATTATAAAGAGTTACACAGAGGATTGTACTCACATATATACAAATCAATATAAATTGATAATTTGTTAAACCATTTCACGATTGTGTGATTTATCCTTTACAAATTTTGTGTGTATAGAGTATCAATCACAATTGATATTAGATTATAAAATTAGTTTTTAAGATTGTAAATTTCTTATACTTCATTTTTTATTCATTGTTGTGTAAAAATGAAACTTGTATATTTGTTTTAATTATCTTTTGTGCTATTTTGTTTTGATTAGTAATGATGGGATTTGTATAATTTTAAAATTATTGAATAAGTATATTAATTTGTTTAGCTGAGCTCATTTTTATATAGGTGATGAATTCAAAGTAATGCATTTTACATCAAGTAATTTGTTGCATGACTTTCTCAGTGGCAAATACATATTTTTGTCTTAAAAAAAATTTCATGTGAAAAAATATGGGTCAACCTGACTCGTACCGACCCGCCAGTTTGCCATGTCTATTGATGTCCTACTTCTACCAAAATAATAAGAATAATACTACAGGCACAAACTATTTTACAACATTTTTACAAACTGTTGTTGTGGTCAAATTCTTATTTGTTCTTATTTGGGCCTGTCAATAACATCACTTTTTTATTTACGAATAATTACTCACCACATTAGCAATCTATAAAAAGTTTTGTAAAAAAGTTTATATTTATAGCATTTTCCAAATAATAATAGCAAGGAGCAATCTAAAATAGGCAGAGGATGCAATGTCACTAGATGTGAGCTGGGGCATGTCCCACTCCCAAAATTAATAATATCAGATTTTTTATCGCTTTGTTCATGAATGAAGTCATATCAAATTGTATATTGTTTTCTTTCTTTTTATTTCAAAGGTGCAAATGATATACACTGGCAAACAAAAACACGCACATACCTCAACACAAGAAGCTTCTCTTTGCTTTCAAGCAAGGAAATTTATATGTTCACTGTCATTTTGTGATGATGTTAGGTTATTGCAAAGTGACGTTGTAATTTCGTATGAACAGTATACAACCAGAACAAGAACGTAGACATGGCAAACGGTTGGTAGTCGGGTCAATGGGGTTGCAAGTTAACCCATGTTTTTTCACATGATTTTTTTTTGTTTTTGAAAACATGTATTTGCCACTTGGTAAGTTATGCAACAAACTACTTGATATGAAATACATTAATTTGAATTCAACTATGTCAAGAAAGAGTTCAAATAAAAAAATTGATATTTGTTCATTACTAATAAAATTAAAAAAATCTCAGCATTGCTAAAAAAAAAAAAAAAAAAACTAACACTAAGGAGTATAGTTTACCATTTGAAAATTTAATTAAAAAAAATTACACAAGTTCCTTTTTCATACAATATTAACATCACAAAACAGAGAAAAAAATACAAATATCTTATTGGATATTGCTAATTTGATGAAGAATTTCTTTTCTTTTTTTTAAAAATTTACAATGTTGAAAACTTATTTCATGAGGACCTAAAAAAAAACATTTAGTTTCATTCAACTATGCCCAATAAATTCAAAGAGTTAGGGCATGTTTAGTAAACTGTAATAGACACTTTAATGTAATAGTTATTCTTATAATTTAGCTATTCTTTATTTTTCTTTTTTATGAGAGATTTAGTTATTCTTTAGTTTATTTATATTTTTATTACAGAGAATAGTTATTCCTTATAAATAACTATTTTTTAAAATGAAAAATAACTATTCATCTCTAAAAAAGTTTTAATAATTATTCTTTAGTAAGCGTAATAATTTCTAAAATTAATATATTTCCAAATAAACAAACTTTTTATATACACAAAACAATTATAAAAATAAAAAATCATTAAAAATAATTCATTTCTCTCTCAAATTTTAAAAAAGAATATTAATTTTAAAGAAATATAATTGTATATGTGGGGGGATAAAAACCCAACCCAACTTATTGGGCCCAAGGCCCAGAATGAGGAACACTTTTCGTCCGAGGAGGCAAGGTCTTCAGTCCGGCCCATGTCAAAGGGGAATGCCTAGAGATGAACGTGTACTATCCGAGGAGATGTTCATATGTCCGAGCAGTCCAACGTCCTCGGATCCGAAGAGGTTTGATCCAACACGAGCTTGGGAGGTTCAAGCGACCTGCTTGACAAGTGTTAAGAGAGAAAGGAACCTTAGACTCGCGTAAAGATAATGGGAACCGAAAAATATCAAAGAGGCATACTTCAGCCACCACATTTAATGCACTGCACCTACCTTTCTGGCCGCATTTATGTGGATAAGACCCCTGAACAGTGCTTTCTCAGCTACCACCACTCACATAAGGCTAAGAGTGGGATGATGGGACATGCACTCAAGTGGACGCCTGGATGATGAACAAGTGGACGGAGAAGATGTAGGAGGGCAGTACTATATAAGGGAAGGAAGCCTCTGATAGAGGGAAAAGAAGGAGAAGAAGATATTTGATTATTGTAGCTCCAAGAATTGTAATATTGAATTCTCAATGAAAGGCACCTCTTCGGACATGGCATTTCTATCAGTCCGAGGACATATTAATCCAAATTCTCCCATTGGTGTGGCTGTTTGATACTGTTACTCTCATTATTAGCCTAGCTCTTTCACCCACTCTCTACCAAATTTTATTGTTTTGGGCTCAGTGGGCGCTGAATCCATACTTTGGGCTTGGGCCGCCAAAAACTGACCATACAATTGGCGCCGTCTGTGGGAAGAGCTTGTGCCAGAGTGAAAGCAACAGTTGATGATGGCAGGACAAGGTGAACAACAAGCGGAATCCGGGGCATCCCAACACGTGGACCATTTTGCCAACCTAGAGAGGAGACAAAATCGTGAAGGTAGCGTACACACAGTGCGCCTTAGCCAGGGCCAATCACAGAGCGGAAGTCATGTGTCCCATGCAAAGAAAAACCGCGACTTGCAACTGGAAGTAGAAAAGTTAAAGAGAGAGCTGCGCCATGCAAAGAGGAGGCGGGCTTCCTCATACTCTGAGGATGATCTTGATGATGAGCGAGATGTCTCTTATCAGCACAAATCCAAAACGCCAGCCAGCGAGTCCTACACTTATGAGGAAGAATCCCATCGTAAGAGGCAACGTAGGAGTCCATCACGCGAAGACATGGAGAACGATGCCATGAACAGGGCTCTGAACCAGATATCTAAGTCGCCCTTCACGCGCAGGATAGAGGAGGCTATACTCCCTCGGCGCTTTAACCAGCCAACGTTTACCATCTATAATGGTAAGACTGATCCCGTGGAGCATGTGAGTCATTTTAACCAAAGGATGGCTGTTTACGCCAGAGACGAAGCCCTGATGTGCAAGGTTTTCCCTTCCAGTCTGGGGCCTGTGGCCATGAGGTGGTTCGACGGCTTGACAGCAGGCTCCATCAACTCCTTCAAAGAGCTCACTCAGGCATTTGGCTCCCGTTTTGTCACATGCCGAAGAGTGGCCAGACCTTTCTCTTCCCTGCTATCCTTGTTCATGCAAGAAGGTGAATCCTTGAAGGCATATTCAGACAGGTACTGGGAGATGTTCAATGAGGTAGAAGGTAACAATGATGCAATGGCCCTCAGCACATTCAAGCTCGGCCTCCCTACTGATCACGGTTTGAGGGCATCTCTATCTGGCAAACCGGTCACAAACGTGCGTCAGCTAATGGACCGCATAGAGAAGTATAAGAGGGTTGAAGAAGATCAGCAGCAGGGTAAAAAAAAGGACAAGGTTATCTCTCAGGAGAGGAGAGACTCGCGGTCGGACCGTTACAATTATAATAAACCACGGAGGGATTTTGCCGGGCAATCAGGATCGATGAACCCTCAACCGGTTAACACCGTGTTCAAAGAGCCAGTACACCAGGTCCTGGAAAAGATCAAGAACGAGTCATTCTTTAGGTGGCCGAACAAGATGATAGGAAACCCCGAGAAACGCAACTATAATCTCTACTGCCAGTACCATCAAGACCATGGGCATACCACGGAGGATTGCAGGAGCCTATGGGATCACTTGGACCAACTGGTCCGCGACGGTAAATTGAAACACCTCCTGCATCATTCCAGCGGCCGAGGGCAAACGGGACCAGGGCCACGCAGAGATGACCCCCCAAAGCCGCCGCTAGGGACTATAAACGTCGTCTTCGCCGCGCCAGGAAGAACAGGATCCTGGCCATTGAAAATCATGTCAGTAGGTCGGCCACCCGTAGGGGAGTCAAGCCGAGGACCTAAAAGAGCAAAGTGTGGTGTCTCGTTGGTCATGGGATTCTCGGACGAAGACATGATTGGCACCATCCAACCCCATGATGATGCACTAGTTATCACCCTCAGGATAGGAGGGTACGATGTAAAGAGGGTGATGGTGGACCAGGGCAGTGCAGTGGAGGTAATGTACCCAGACCTTTACAAGGGCCTAGGCCTAAAGCCCCAGGACCTGACGTCGTACGATTCCCCCCTTTTGAGCTTTGAAGGAAGGCCTGTCATTCCAAAAGGCCGGATACGCTTAGCAGTGCAGTCTGGCACCGAGGTGGTGGAGTTGGATTTCATAGTTGTGGATGCATATTCGCCCTATACGGCACTCGTGGGCAGACCTTGGATTCACGCACTAGGGGCTGTTCCCTCTACTTTACACCAAAAGGTTAAATACCCGTCAGAAGGGCAGGTACGTGAGATCCGAGGAGACCAGTCTGTTGCTCGTCAGTGCTTGGTAGCTGCCATTCAGCATAGGACCACAGCCGAGTCCTCGGACGCAGCCGGGAGGGATTCATAGCAACTACAGTCTCGGGGGTTGCCCTTTGAAAAACCAGATGAAGGCACTCGATGTGAGGATCTAACAAAAGTGGTCATTGGAGATGATCCTGATAGGTTCTTTCAAGTCGGATCTCAGCTTCCTCTTCAAGAGTAGGAAGAGCTGATAGAGTTCCTTAGGCGAAATCTCGACGTGTTTGCCTGGAGTCCTTACGAGGCCCCAGGGGTAGACCCGGAGTTTATATGCCACCACTTGAAGGTGAATCCACTGATCACCCCCAAGAAACAGCCTATTCGGCGCCCGTCCAAGGAGCATGCTGATGCAGTAAGAGACGAAGTAGCGAAACTCAAAGTGGCCGGGGCTATCAAAGAAGTTTTTTATCCCGAGTGGCTGGCAAACACCGTGGTGGTGAAGAAGAAGAGTGGGAAGTGGCGAGTATGTGTAGACTTCACGGATTTGAATAGGGCATGCCCCAAAGATCCGTTCCCAATGCCAAAAATTGATCAGCTGGTCGATGCCACTGTCGGCCACCCTCGGATGAGCTTCCTAGACGCCTTCCAAGGCTATCACCAGATACCATTAGCCCCGGATGACCAGAAGAAGACTGCATTTGTCACCCCTGTTGGCAACTACCACTATAAAGTAATGCCGTTTGGCTTGAAGAACACGGGAGCTACCTACCAGAGGATGATGACGAGGATGTTTGAGCCACAGCTGGGCAAGAATATCGAGGTTTACATAGATGACATGGTGGTGAAGAGCAAAGTTATAGCTGAGCATGTGAAGGACCTTGAAACTACCTTTGGGATTCTACGAAAATACAAGCTACGATTGAATGCTTCTAGGTGCTCGTTCGGGGTAGGGTCCGGAAAATTCTTAGGATACATGGTCACGCACAGAGGAATCGAAGTCAACCCCGACCAGATAAAGGCCATCCACGATCTACGAGCTCCTCGGAACCCCAAGGAGGTTCAGAAGCTAACCGGAATGACCGCTGCCCTCAATCGGTTCATCTCTAGATCAGCAGACAGGTGTCGTCCCTTTTTCTCCCTACTCAACAAGTGGAAAGGATTCGAATGGACTGAGGAGTGTGCTTCTGCATTCCAGCAACTTAAGGATTACCTGGCTCGGCCACCTATCATGTCCAGTCCTGAGCCTGATGAAGTACTGTTCGCCTACATAGCTGTAGCTCCCTATGCAGTAAGCCTGGTGCTGATACGATCAGATTCTGGTGTGCAAAGGCCTGTTTATTACGTAAGCAAGTCGCTACATGAGGCCGAAATTCGCTACTTGCCTCTGGAGAAGGCCATCCTGGCAGTAGTGCTGGGCACACGAAAGCTGCCCCACTATTTCCAAGCCCACACGGTCATCGTTCTCACACAACTCCCACTCAAAGCTATACTCCGAAGTGCTGACTACACCGGTCGGATTGCCAAGTGGGGTACGATCTTGGGGGCTTTCGACATAAGATATATGCCCCGCACCTCGGTCAAGGGACAGGTCCTCGCAGATTTGGTGGCTGAGTTCACGGAGCCCCAGTTAGAAGAAGTAAAGCCCACGTCAGGCATGGATGAAAAATCAGTTGGCCTGGTCTCCCAACAGAATCCCTCCCGTTGGGAAGTGTACGTTGATGGCGCGGCAAACCAAAAAGGATCTGGAGTTGGGCTGGTACTGATATCCCCCGAGAAAATCATCATCGAGAAGTCATTAAGGCTGGGCTTCTCGGCAACGAATAATGAGGCGGAGTATGAGGCCCTACTGATGGGGATGACGATGGTCCATAAGATGGGGGGGAAGTCCTTGGAATTGTTCTCGGACTCAAGATTGGTAGTAGGACAAGTACAAGGCGAGTTCGAGGCAAAGGACGAAAGAATGCAGAGGTACCTGGGTCGTGTTAAACAGCTGCAGTCAGGGTTCGACTTTTTCAGTTTGCTGCATATCCCCAGGAGTGGCAACTCACATGCTGACTCCCTAGCGACGCTTGCCACCTCTTCGGCACAAGACCTTCCAAGGGTTATCCTCGTCGAGGATCTGCACAAGCCTACAGAGGCGAAGTCAGGGGTAGTTCAGGTTCACCAGGTCAGAGCCGGGCCGTGCTGGATGGACCCTCTAGTCAGATTTCTCAAAGAAGATGTATTGCCTTAAGATAAGGGAGAAGCTGATAAAATTCGAAGGAAGGCGGTTAAGTTCTGGTTATCCGAGGACCAAAAACTTTACAGACGCTCCTACTCGGGGCCATACTTGTTATGCATGCATCCCGAGGCAACTGAGACGTTGCTAGAAGAGCTGCACGAAGGAATCTGTGGGAGCCACACTGGAGGCAGGTCCTTGGCTCACCGAGCCCTCACCCAAGGCTATTGGTGGCCTAACATGCAAAAGGAGGCACACGAATACGCTAAAAAGTGTGATCAATGTCAGCGCTTCGCTCCAAACATTCACCAGCCAGGGGGAAAACTTAATCCATTATCTAGCCCGTGGCCTTTCGCCCAATGGGGTTTGGATATTGTGGGACCCTTTCCCAAAGCTGCAGGAAACAAGAAATACCTCCTGGTCGGAACAGACTACTTTACCAAATGGGTTGAAGCTGAGCCCTTAGCCAATATCAGAGACGTTGATGTGCAAAAATTCGTGTGGAAGAATATTGTCACCCGGTTTGGAATTCCTCACACTCTCATCTCGGACAACGGTTTGCAGTTTGATAGCAGGGCATTTAGGAACTACTGCAGTGAGCTGGGAATTTTGAACAGATACTCCACTCCAGCCTATCCTCAGGGTAATGGGCAGGCAGAAGCCATCAACAAGGTCATACTAAATGGCTTAAAGAAGAGGTTGGATGATGCAAAGGGCAAATGGGTAGACGAACTGCCGCACGTACTTTGGGCCTACAGGACTACGCCTCGCAGATCTACTGGGGAGACACCCTTCTCAATGGCCTATGGGGCTGAAGCCGTCATTCCTTTGGAGACCGGGTTCCCAACGATGAAAACTAGTTCATTCAGTCCGGCCGATAACGATGAGCAGTTACAGAGGAGTCTAGATTTGATTGAGGAAAGAAGGGAGAATGCAATGGTTCGGCTGGCACATTATCAACAGAAACTCAGGCAAGGCTATGATTCTAACGTAAAGCTGAGGCCACTAGAGCCTGGTGATCTAGTGTTGAGGAAAGTTGTAGGCACTGCAAAAAACCCTGCTTGGGGAAAACTTGGACCCAATTGGGAAGGTCCATATCGTATCACCTCAGGAGCAGGCATAGGGGCATATTTCTTAGAAGACCTAGATGGTCATGTAATACCGCGCCCATGGAATGTAAATAATCTCAAGAGGTACTTTTATTGACCAAGTCTCTTCTTCAACCGACGTGTAAATTCTCTGCGTAAAGTATTCTCTATAGTGTTTAAACTTAAATCCAATCATGCCTGTAGTCCTCGGACCAGATGATTTGGGTTAGTTAGCACTCGGTTACATTTCTAGTGTTTAAACTTAAATCCAATCATGCCTGTAGTCCTCGGACCAGATGATTTGGGTTAGTTAGCACTCAGTTACATTTCTAGTGTTTAAACTTAAATCCAGTCATGCCTGTAGTCCTCGGACCAGATGATTTGGGTTAGTTAGCACTCAGTTACATCTCTATAGTGTTTAAACTTAAATCCAATCATGCCTGTAGTCCTCGGACCAGATGATTTGGGTTAGTTAGCACTCAGTTACATTTCTATAGTGTTTAAACTTAAATCCAGTCATGCCTGTAGTCCTCGGACCAGATGATTTGGGTTAGTTAGCACTCGGTTACATTTCTAGTGTTTAAACTTAAATCCAATCATGCCTGTAGTCCTCGGACCAGATGATTTGGGTTAGTTAGCACTCAGTTACATTTCTATAGTGTTTAAACTTAAATCCAATCATGACTGTAGTCCTCGGACCAGATGATTTGGGTTAGTTAGCACTCAGTTACAGTTCTCAAGTGTTTAAACTTAAATCCAATCATGCATGTAGTCCTCGGACCAGGTGATTAGGGTTAGTTAACACGCGAATACAGTCAAACCCCGGGATCCTTGAACCGAGCAACAGGTTAGTCGATACCCCCCCCCCCCGCGCGCAATTGTTGTTACTGGGGTTTTTTAGTGCTAAAATTCCTGATCGAGTTTAAATTGGTTCTAAGTTATAAATATCTTCATCCGTTACGTTTAGCATGAAACCAAGGGGTAATAACTTATGTTTTACTTGGAAGGACATGCGAAACTCGCGTATGCACTTATTCAAATCATTTCTCGTCAATAACTCCTCCTCGGCCTATCCTTTTCAGTTTTAATTTTTATCACTCACACCACCATTATGATGCATCAGTCAAGTTATTTATATTATCATGTCACAATTGCAGTGTATGATTGTATGTACGGCAGTAGTAAGTGATAAAGCATGTATCAAAAGCATCAAAAGACAAATAGGGGGCTATTCCATTCAACGAAAAGTATGTACTTAGTCAGCAAAACAAGAAAGAAAATACTACAAGTTCTTAAATAAAGAAAGGACTACAAGTTCTTAAAAACCCTATATATCTACTCTTTCGCTGGAGGAAGCACGGGGTCAGCAGCTTGGCTAGTCCGAGCAGTAGTTTCAGCAGTCTTCTCCTTGGGCTCAGAAGAAATTTTCTCTCCGCCTGACCCTTGGTTTTTTCCTTTGGCTGGTTCAGCTGGCTTATCGTTAGCTCCTGGCTGACCAATTTCCTTGCTGGCACCAAGAGTGGACGGAGGAGCCTGGTCGGCCTGGTTTGGCCCAGAAGCCTCAGGAGGCTGGGGGGCAGAGGGATCATCCCCTGGGATCTCTTGGATATCAGGATCATAATAGATGCTCCCAGGTAGCCTCAAGGGGGAGTCCGAGGGTACCCCAGCTGCGTCCAAGGCTTTTTCCCAGGTTTTGTCGCAGTACTCGCGACAAACAGAGGCAAACTGCTCAGTGAGTTCCCGCGCCGTCACATCTGCCCCCAACTGGTACGCTGCCTTCTTCTCGGTTTCAATTGACTCCTTGGCCAATTGAACCTTTTGCTCGGCTGCTTTGGCGTTATCCCTAGCCTTTTGCAGCTCGGCCCTGAGTCCTTTCACCAGCTCTCGTTCGGTCGCCAAATTAACGTCCGAGGCATTCAGCAGTTTTCGCTGCTCCTCGACCTGTTTTTCAACATTTTTGAGCCCCGCGTCGAGGCTTCGCTTCTGGGAGATCGCCTCTTTAAGCTCCTCGGATATCCGAGAATGCTCCTCCTTCAGCTTTCCAAGGGATGCCTCTGCTTCATGCTGGGACTGGATTGCTGCTTGGGCTTTGACCCAAGACTCCTTGTTCAACCCCTCAGCCACATAGACTTGCTGAGTAATCTGCATGACAACACTTTCACTGTTAAGAAGAAAAACAAGGCCAATCAAGTATAAAACTTAAACTCATAAAGGGTGCACTTACCATGGCTAAGTCCCTCTTAAGAGACATGAAGAGTTCCTGCTGGTTGAAGCGCCTGTAGGACTCCATGTCGTGGGGAAGGAGGAGTGGTTGTTGCAAGGCTTCGGCGACATAGCCTGCCCTCCCTCCGTCATAATTCCTGAGGGAGGTATCCCACAGGATTGAAGCGCCCTCCAGCTCCAACTTGGGAGACCAGATTCTCGGTCCTCCCCCTCGGCGTACATTTGCCACAAAAGCCTCTTCTCGGCTTTCAGTGGATGATGCCCTATAGGCTCGGCTGTCCGCCAACTTCTGCTGCTTGGCCCCCTTATCTGGCAGCTTTTGTTTTTCCCCAACCTCAACGTGGGGCCTTTTCTTCTTTAAGTCTGGAATGGGCTTCAGACTTGGGTCAAGAACTTGCGTGGGCGCAGGAGGCAGTGTCACTACCACTTTTGACGACCCAGCGTCTTTCTGCTCGGGTTTTTTCCCCCTGCCTTTCATCAAAACCCTCAGGTCCATATTATCGTCCGAAGAGCCTTCGGAATGAGCAGCTAATAGATTAAGGTGAATGCCCGATTGCTTGTCGGTATCCTCCTCAGCGTCCGAAACCTCTATCACTCGATCGGCTCTTGAACCCTCACCCCCAAACTGGAATCTATCTATCTGTTCCTCTAGCGAGGAAGTGGAAGAACCGACCCCTTCGCCTTCAGCTGCTTGTCCGAGAGGGACTTGCTGGAGTGGTTGGACGAGAGGGGGTATAGCTTGAGGGCGTGGATGTGGTACGGGCTCTAGATCGTATGACGCCAAAAAACCCTTCTGACCGACGTCAATACGGGCAAGGCGGCGGTCTCCTTGGACAATTGCGTTGCCGACTGGTTGGAAACCCTTTGGACTTCCTGTGTAGCCCAGAATGAGAGGAGCTGATCGGAGCTGCCCGTCTTCGCTCACAAAAATCTCAGATCTCAACAGGAAATTGAGGGCAGCAACGTTCGTAAGACTCAGCCGAGGAGCTACGAAATTTTTATCTGTTCCAAGGCACAGCAAAACTATGTTAGAGGCTCGCAAATAGCAGTACAAAGGAAACCAAAAACGATTAAAGGACGAGGACCCTAGGCCTATAGTTAATGTGTCTAAATCTAACATGGCCCACCTGGCTTTCCATGCTTGGTTGGGCAGTGATGGCCGTCATGCCATGCGCCCGAGACGATCACATAGTCGTCTTTCATCCCTTTGTTGGATTTGGGGAGGCAAGAGATGAGCCTGACCACGTCCGACCGGGATTTCAGGTAATACCCCGCGTCTCGCTGGCTATGGCATTCGTACAGATGTACTACGTCGAGCCAGGTGAGGCCTAATCCTAGGTGAAGGTTAAGGTCCTCAATGGCCCCTAGAATCCTAAACATGTTGGGTGCGCACTGCCAGGGAGTGAGCCTATGGTTTTGGAGATAGCTAATGGTGATAGGACCCATGGGAATGGTCATTCCCCCTTCTTTGAAGGCAATAAGGGGAATAACCACCTCTCCCGTTTTCCGGTCTGTTAGAATCTTTTCTGGGGGGCAATACCTCACACCCACGTTGGGAGGTATGCGATACGTGGCCCTAAATGCTTCTAGTCGCTCAGGGGTATCCACCATGTACTCAAGCTTTCCCATGGTGCTTAGACGAAACTGTTGGCCGAAGAGAAAATTAAATGGCTTGGTGAACGATGACTCACCGGGACCAAATCGGAAAGAAGATTTAAGGCTTGTAGGAAGGTTCTTGATGACTCTGGGAAGACCTGGAAGCAGCAACTCAGAAGTTTGGACGGAGCGGCGCGTTTGTTTCTCTCTGGAGCGTCTGGAGATTCGCAAAGTGAAGAAGGAATAATGACTTCTGAAGCTTTATACGGGGTCAAACGAAGGGTCAGGGGCACTCCCGCCCAAATTTCGAAGAAAAACCGCAACCGTTGGATTAATCAGTTACCATTGGATATGAAGGACAAAGCGCCACCTGGTGCAATTAATGCAGCGCCTGGGAAATGAGGAAACCGCAGCGGCATTAATGAAGCGACAGTTCCTACATTTATGCACGTGCCAGTTCGAATCTACCTGTTTGCAGGCCTTTGCTCCATGGCAAGTCAAAATTCTACTTTTTCTCTTCGGATACGAACGAAAAAAATACAATTTTGAGGGGCTATTGTGGGGGGATAAAAACCCAACCCAACTTATTGGGCCCAAGGCCCAGAATGAGGAACACTTTTCGTCCGAGGAGGCAAGGTCTTCAGTCCGGCCCATGTCAAAGGGGAATGCCTAGAGATGAACGTGTACTATCCGAGGAGATGTTCATATGTCCGAGCAGTCCAACGTCCTCGGATCCGAAGAGGTTTGATCCAACACGAGCTTGGGAGGTTCAAGCGACCTGCTTGACAAGTGTTAAGAGAGAAAGGAACCTTAGACGCGCGTAAAGATAATGGGAACCGAAAAATATCAAAGAGGCATACTTCAGCCACCACATTTAATGCACTGCACCTACCTTTCTGGCCGCATTTATGTGGATAAGACCCCTGAACAGTGCTTTCTCAGCTACCACCACTCACATAAGGCTAAGAGTGGGATGATGGGACATGCACTCAAGTGGACGCCTGGATGATGAACAAGTGGACGGAGAAGATGTAGGAGGGCAGTACTATATAAGGGAAGGAAGCCTCTGATAGAGGGAAAAGAAGGAGAAGAAGATATTTGATTATTGTAGCTCCAAGAATTGTAATATTGAATTCTCAATGAAAGGCACCTCTTCGGACATGGCATTTCTATCAGTCCGAGGACATATTAATCCAAATTCTCCCATTGGTGTGGCTGTTTGATACTGTTACTCTCATTATTAGCCTAGCTCTTTCACCCACTCTCTACCAAATTTTATTGTTTTGGGCTTAGTGGGCGCTGAATCCATACTTTGGGCTTGGGCCGCCAAAAACTGACCATACAGTATAAATAAAATATTTCTTAAAATAAATCTTAAATTTTATTTTAGCGTTACAACTCATAATCAAACTTATTAATATATTTAGTTATTCCATTATAACATATTTTATTCATAGTAATAAAGATTACAGTTTCTGCCAAAATCCTCATTCAATAAAAAGTGAAATTTATCTGTTATTCAATGTTTTGAACTGCTATATAATACAATGCATTGTATACTAATAGGTGAGACTTTTTTTTTTTTTTTTTGGGCTGGATATAAATTTTACTCATCAACCAAGAACAACTCAAAAATACAAGAAGAAGGGCTGGGCCTGGGGCCATCTCTAGCTAGCTGAAACCTGACTCAGCGTGGGCGACAAGGTGGAGATGGGAACCGGCCCAGGCCTCATAATGAGACATTACAATTGAACACTGACCTGTAAATTGGGAAAACCCTTAATAAAGTTCCAGAAATGACTGCACAGGGTCTTGAAGACACTTCAGCATTTGTCGAAATAGAAGATTTTATACTGCCATTGCCATAAGCCTCCTTTGTGACTTTCCGTTTAACTGCCAGATTTTACATTCCCATTTTCTGCAGGTTTTGGTTGGCTTCTTGTATCATTTTTGGTTAATGGCGAACGCATTGTTTCTGCATAGTGATAGAAACATTACTGTATTAATAATAGAAGTGAAAAACTTACCAAAGCTCAACAAATAAGAAGACCCACTGCTCAAGAAGGAAGGACACCCTTACATTAAGCAGTGTAAAGCAGAAACAGCAAACAACCAGCCAGCCAGGTCTGAATTTGAAGTTAAAAAAATAAATCTAAAAAAAGAGTGGGGGCATCGACCAACTCGTTTTTATTTAGGGTAAAAAATTCGGGTTCAGATTTGGTATTTTTCTTCAGGTTCAAGTCTGGTTATTGGGTCCAAATCCAATTTTGCCATTTCTAAGAACTAGGAATGGTGGATGATGTAGTGGAATCTATAGAGTAGCAGATCAAATTTCTGTAGTACATATTTTTTGACTCAACTTCAATGCTGCAGTGAGAATTCATTTTGATGCTAGATAGAGTAGGATCCTACAGAATCAAATGGAGGGCAACTGCTTGTATGTGCAAATTAAGACAGATCAGGCAATAAAGTATTACCTGGATGCCACTCTTAAGAATGTGACACAAAAGGATACTGCAAAAATACTTTTTTTGTCTTTACATTTTGGGTTAATTTTCATTTTGGTCTAAAAATTGATTTCTTTACAAACTTCATCCTTAAAAAAAGAAAATCATTTTTAAAATGGTCCCTACCATTAACCTACTCACGAAAACCTACTACGTGGCAAACGGAAATACCCTTTTTGTTGACATGGCGCTGACGTGGCTATTAAAATATTATTAAAAAAATTATTTGACATTTTTTAAATGCCACGTCAGAATTTTAATTTTTTAAAAAAGCCATATCAGAAAATTTAAACAAAAAATAAATTAAATTTTTTTCTAAAAGCCTTAAACCTAATTTAATCTTTTTTTTTTTTTTTAACTTTTCATTATTTTTTCGTAACAACATAACAGTTCGTTCTTCATGTTTTTCCCAAATCTAATAAACAAACCCAGCAACCAAATCCAATCTCCATCACTGCCAGTAAAACAAAAAATAAATCCAACAAACCAACCAATCTCCAACAAACCCATAAACTTATAAATTTCACATTCAAATTATCAAATTCCTATTCCAAATTCATCTTGATCATGAACCCTAAATATTCAATCCCAACAACAACCCAGAATATTCAATCCCAAGAACAAAAGAATAGAAACCCACCATCTCCCTCGTCAACCCAATCATATGGGTTTGAGAACCACTGCCTAGGGTGGAGGTAAGTGTTTTGGTCATGGCTAAGATCGGGCCAGATCGCATCCCAAACCGATCCGAATCAGCGGACCCAACCACCAATCCGTGTTCACAACACCCACCGATCCGAGTTCACCAAAACCACCGAGCGGCGGCGCTCTTCTTCACCGAGAGGCGGCGCTCTTCTTCACCAGACCCACTTCTCCAAGCCCTCACTGCTCACATTCTTCAATCAACCCCACCAAATCATCACCAACATCAACATCATCCCCATCACGATCCTTGCTCTCATCAATCTATGAAACTCAACCCCCACAAACTCCATCCTCAAAACCAACACCAACATCATCAAAAATTCCAAGAAATCCCATGATCAAACTAGATACGGTTTGATTGTGGGATGGGTTTTGTGGGTCTTCAATTTAAAGGGTTATGGGTTCTCTTGATCTTTATTTTGATTTTTGAGTGGTCATGCTGTTTGGCTCTTGAGAGATGAGAATGGAGCATGAGCCTCAATCTTTACAGCTTAAATTTTTTTTGTTTGTTTTTCATTTTTTTAATTAAAATTAAAATTGAGAAATTTGGCTTTTTATTTTTAATAATATTTTTAATAAAATTAAAATTAAAATTGAGAAAACTGACATGACGCTGACGTGGCATTTAAAAAATGCCAAATAATCTTTTTTAATAATATTTTAATGGCTACGTCAGCGCCACGCCAGCATGAAGGACATTCCGTCTATCACGTAGTAGGTTTCTGTAAGTGGATTAACGGCAGGGATCATTTTAAAAATGATTTTCTTTTTTTAAGGATGAAATTTGTAAATAAATCAATTTTGGTACCAAAATAAAAATTGACCCAAAATTTAGGGACTAAAAGTTAATTTTTGCCAAAAAAGAATCACAAACGTCATTAATGGCATCAAATTACCCAAATATTTTTTCCATATTTAATGATAAGAACCACTTTTGAAATTCCCACGTTAGATTTTTTTCTTTTTTAAATTTCATTTTAGTTAAATATTATTTCTTTGTTCATTTTTAAAATATTTTTCACTTTTCAAAGCACCAACTCTTTTTATTTTTTATTTTTTGGTGTTAAAAATCACAAACTTTTCTTCATTTCAGTTATATAGACACAAAAATTAATCAAATACTACTTTAGGAATGAACAGTGCTTCTAAAATAGGTAATCAGTAGCCAGTAGTGAGTCTAAATTGCTCCCTTTCCCTATTTTAGGGTAGCTGTCTAGCTGATGCCAATAATTCTGCTTTGAAGTTCTGGACTGACAACTGGTTAAAAGAGAATAATTTAAGGGAGCTCATAGCAAAATATCAGTCAAAGACATGTTTAGAGATGGAGAACGGAAATGGAATGTGCTGTCTTTTCAGCTACCGACGAGTGTGAAGGAAAAAATTTCAGCTACGCCTATTCAATTATATGGTATTAAGGAGGACACCCTAATTTGGAAAGCAACAAAGAATGGAGAATTCTCTGCTACCTCGGCATATGAGTTGGCGAAACCTAAGGAGGATCAAGAATGCACGTTTCTAGGTAAGTGGGTCTGGGAGCTGGACACAATGCCTAAAATAGCACATTTCTTATGGTTGTGTCACCACAACAGTGTGCTCGTGAGAGAGGTCATTGCTGCAAGAGGGGTGCAATGTGAAACCACCTGCCCTCTGTGCAGAAATGGTAGTGAATCAATAAGCCATTTATTAAGGGAGTGCCCTTTTGCCGTATACTTTTGTAAAGAGATAGGGATGCCTGCCTCTCTGATTTCCTTTTTCAACTCAAACTGGTTGGATTGGTTGAAGAGGAACAGCATGTGCAATTCCCAAATCCAATCCCGCGGACATCCGTGAAGGAGCTTATTCCCTTTTGCTGTTTGGGGCTTATGGAAACACAGGAATAAAGTAGTCTTTGAGAACACCACACTGAATCACTTCCTTCATAAATCTTGTATTAATCAGGCAATCAAGTACTTCTTTTGTGTAGGCAAATCTGTCCAACCTCGGCAACAAGGCTGCATGCAAATCAGATGGAATAAACCCAATGTGGGCCGGCACAAGCTCAACACAAATGGAGCATCATTGGGGAATCCAGGAAAAGCAGGAGGAGGAGGGGTTATTCAGGATCACAGAGGGAACTGGGTTCAAGGATTTGCTCGGAAAATAGGTGTCACAACAAGTGTCATAGCTGAGTTTTGGGCTCTAAGAGATGGGCTGACCATGGCTGCACAATTGGGGATACCTTTCCTAGAAATAGAAATGGATGCAAAGATTGTAGTTGATCTTGTACTCTCTAATTCTGTTTCTGACAAAGAGTACTCTCCATTGCTGAATGGTTGCAGGTCCCTACTCCACGGGTTTCAGCAAGTCAAGATGCAGCATATCTATCGGGAAGTGAATAAAGTTGCAGATGGACTTGTGAGGAAGGGGTGCTTGCAGCAAGATGATTTTGTTGCTTTCACTAACCCCCCTTCCCCTGATATTACCTCTTTTGTTATGTTTGATGTTAATGGTCTGTATTCTCTAAGGCATTCTGCCAATGTTGTAACTGCTCTGGACAGTTATTTGTTTTTATGCATTCTCCTTTTAACCCCAAAAGAAAAAAAAAAAAAAAAAAAAAATACTCCTATCAAGTGGTGGTGTGCGAGTATCAGTTAGAAGGGTCCATTCCCGCATCTTGACAGGCATAATGAATCTGGCTAATGCGGCACCATGACTTTATATGCATGTTTTTTGGTCTAAGCTTGGGCAACTGTTTTGTCTATTTGTATTATATTCTTATGGCTGTCATGCATGGTTGGGTCAGATGTGGTGTTCTAATGTTCTGGCTTCTATCTGGTTTTTACATTGTCACAGAAAAAAATAAATGGAAATGTTGTTTACCACAACCTTTTAACTAGAAAAACCTAATTGTTAAAATTTGAAAATTGCATTGCAAACTTTAATATCTTAGCAGTCGGATGGGAAATCTTTAGTAAAGGATATAAACATATGATGAATATAGCATAGCTGAGCACACTTTGAATAAAATACTCCCTCCGTCCCTTTTTTTTTTGTCCTCTATTCCATTTTGAGATGTCCCAAAATATTGTCCTGTTTCTAAAAATAAAAGTCATTAATTTACTAATGTTCCTATTATACCCCTATTAATTTACTAATTCAATTTTTTAATAAATTTTTTTAAGGATAGTTTTGTAAACTTATACATTTTCAAAAGGTAGACAAGACAATAAATTGTGTTCCCTTAAAAAGTTTGACTTTTCAAACAGGACAAAAAAATTGGGACGGAGGGAGTACAAATAGATTCAAGCTTCCACAAGCAGAAAATGACGTGAAAAATTTGCTCACTTACATGTGGCGCTAACACAACAGGCCATTTAAACGTTTCTTACCCTCTGATTATCATGGTCTTCTCGTTCCCTTGAAAAAAAAATGCTTGAAAAGCTCCTGATATTAACTTAGCTGTGTAGTGGAGAAACTGATATATTCGTTTGTATGAACACAATACCCCTACAATCAGGATTGACAAGAAATTAACCACGAACAGCCAAAAGGGAGAAATCATTACTGAGATAAGTAGCTCAATAGCAATGATTCCAGAAACCAGACAGAAGAGCCTGAATAGGAGAAGATAGTCATCCCCTTGAGGTTGTAGTTTTATCCCCATATACGCAATGCTATACACGATTGCGTCCACGATCAAAACCTAGAAAGTAGCAAAATGTGTTTCAACTTTCAAGTGGTGAGACACCCAAGCCTTGAAAGTGGAAACCAATTGAGGCAGCCAGAATTGAGATGAGGAAGGCAATAAGTTTATGAAATGCTTCAAAGAAACCGTGTGCTTCTTCTCTGGTAAACAAACAAAAAATATTTCAGCTTTAATATTACTCTTTCTTCCAAACATAAGAAAATCAAAATTCACATAACTTCTGAAAAAAAAAAAAAAGTTTCAGCTTTATTAGATTTCTCTCCCAATTCTACCACAATGATGAATAAGCGCAATTCAACGTGAAGATATGAACAAGCCACTAACAATATCATTTCATTCACACTTACTAGTAGAAATAATCTATGACAGTTTGTCTTATCGTATATATATTGGCCAGATATAAGACTTATTGTTCCTCGTACATGCATTAGTATTTATGTTGAAATATAAACAAGAACAAACAAGCTACCCATCTAAAATTAAGAATGACTATCGTCCTATTGGCTAGTCCAATATTACAATCAATTCAAGATTTTTTTTTAAATGTTCTATAAGGAGCAAGTCAACTAGTCCAAGGATGTAAAAATGTCAAGGCCTTAACCTAGTCTAATCCACTTGAATTTATGGCTCTCATAATCAACATCAATCCATAGAAAAATATATATTACCATTTTGACTAGTAGGTCTAGACCTACTAGTCAAAATGGTAATATATATTTTTCATGATGAATAAAATGGTAAAATATTATCTAGACAAAGTGGGTTGATTTATATATGTCTCAAATAATTCATGCATCTAGAATATTGTTCTCACTAAGATGAGTCAAATTTCAATAAACAACTCTATTTACATCTTGTTTAGTTTGTTTAAATTTTTTTTAAGAGAAATATGATAAATTGCTAGCTCAAGAGTGTATTTGTTGAAATGGGTATTGGGTAAGGAATGATGCTCTATCAAACTTAATAGAGCGTCACCCCATCACCTTACTTAATAGATAGCACACACAAATTTATTTATTTATGTATCTATTTAGGTTGTGTGCCAAAATAGATACACAAATAGAAAGACTAAGCCTAAAAGGCTGGAACCCAAACCTGTTCAGCAGAGAGATTCAAGTAATAATCAAATTTGAAATTTTGAAAAACGAAGGAATGGAGAGATTAAACATAGAAGGCAAACCTATTCGACAGGTAATGAAGAGCTTTTAAAATTGAATCCTTCAATCTGGTTGCTAAATTCACAGCCCTATTTAAGATGAATCTTGTAGAAAACAAAAGGCCAAAAATTAATTATTAAAAAAAAATTGATCCAATTATCCAAGTAACAATCAAATTTGAAAACTTGAAAACAAAGGAAGAGATAATAAAACTAGAACCCATACCTTAGGCCATGAAAAGCTTTCAAAATTGGAACCACGATCCTTCTCACAAACGCATTTGAGTCAGAGCTGATAAAAAAGTAAAAAGAAAACCAATTAGTAAACAAAACTAAATCCAAGAAACAATCAAATTTGTAAATTTAATGACAAAGAAATAGAGGCATTAAAACTTGCTGAGAAGAGGATTATGATAGGAATAATTTCATTCAGAATTAAGTTTTACAGATTCAAATGCAATAGTGAATTAATGGATGAGATTAAAATTTTAAAATTCAATTTTAATCTCAATCCGTAGATTAGATAATTTTTTACCTTTCAAATTTTTACATTTTTTTTTTTTCAAAATTTTACATCTCACAATTACATACTAGTAATCACATCATGCAATTATTGCAGGGGATCCAAATGGCGCACTAATTTCTAAATCGCCAACCTCTGCGGCTCAATGAATGACGTTATTTGAATTCACTGGATGTTTGTCTTCTCATGCGGGATAAAAAGGGATTTGGGAGCTATTGAAAAGATTGGGACATCATCAGAGTCAACTACCGTAGGCAGTAACAGGGGATTTCAATGAAATGCCAGAGTTGCATGAAAAAATGGGTTAACGAGAAAAACACTTATTCCTTAGATGTTGCATGCTAGAGTGTACTTTTGAATTGCATGCTAGAGTGTACTTTTGAATTGCATGCTAGAGTGTTTACTTTTTTACACATAAAAGTAGATGTGAAATAGTGGAGGTGTGAGAATCAAAATCCATCTCAAAAGTGGTTTTTTTTTTTTTTTTTTTAGAACACAATCTACTCTGTTAAAAGAAAAGGGGGGAAAAAAAAGGCCAATGTGGCTACGCTGCACAGAGGAAAAAAACAAAGAAGTTCCATGCTAAGTTCATAGAGGTAAGAGTCCTACATGGTGAAAGTAGCTAGCAAGTTAATTGCAAATGGGATGGATTCTGTTAAATTACCGATTCTCCCAAAAGCTTAAACTATTGAGATATGGTAAATTTAATCATTTAACCAATACTTCTAACACTCCCCCTCACGTGTGGGCTGAAACTACCTTTTAATAGGTGAGGCCCAACACGTGAGAATTTAAATGGGAGGTAGAGTGAAGGAGACAAGGATCGAACTCAGGATCTCATGCTCTGATACCATGTTAAATTACCGATTCTCCCAAAAGGTTAAGCTATTGGGATATGGTAAATTTAATCATTTAACCAATACTTCTAACACCGATTGTCCTAAAAGTTTAAGCTATTGAGATATGGTAAATTTAATCATTTAACCAATATTTCTAACACTCCCCCTCACGTGTGGGCCGAAACTACCTTTTTAATAGGTGAGGCCCAACACGTGGGAATTTAAATGGGAGGTAGAGTGAAGGAGACAAAGATCGAACTCAGGATCTCATGCTTTGATACCATGTTAAATTACTGTTTGTCCCAAAAGTTTAAACTATTGAGATATGGTAAATTTAATCATTTAACCAATATTTCTAACAGACACGGTGAGACTTAGATGTTATGTGGCACACAAGTCTTGGGAAACGAGATTTGAGTAGCTCATTGGGTGGTTCAAAGCTACCAATAATGTTTAACTAGGAAGAAGTTGGCTTTAATAATGTGAAAAATTATTAAGTACACCCAGGTACTATAAATGCGTACTCTCCCATCTCACATAAATGGTGGGCTCCACAAATTAAATTCATGGTAGGACTTACCATTCATATGAGAGAAGAGAGTACGCATTTATGAGACTTTAGAAGTACACAATAATTTTCCTAATGACATATAGAAATGGTTTGGTACTAATCTGACTAGATAATATTGAAGACAGTATATACAGAGTATAGAAGAAAATGAATAAGAAAGTAGACCAACCTTCCAGTGTTGAGATTGGCATCACTTTCGCGATTTCTCTCCGAGTTCGAGTCCCTGTGTCTTCCAGCCATGCCTATCGTTCTTTGGCTTGATGTGATTTGCTTAAGCACTCTACACATTACAGACCTTAATTACATAAAGTTTGGAAAATTGCAATGCCCAAGTCAAGCTGTAAATGAATCCAATTATCTATAAATTATGTTCAAGAAAATGTTTGTTTATATTCGTTTGTTTAACAAACAATAACAAACCAAGTTCAAGTCCAAATTTAGGCTTGATTACTAACCAAGCCAAACTCAAACATATAAATATATTTGTAAACAAGCTCAAGAACATAAGGCTTAATTTAACTATACATATTTTTATATGTATACTTGTATAGACTAGAAATTGAATTGTAGAAGTTTGTAAATAAGTTCGTATGATTTTAAATTATTATTTTCAACTTATTGATAATATTTTTCTATAATTTGATTGTTGGGAGACGAGGGATTTAAACCCTAAATGTCTTAATTAAAAACACCAAAAAATGCAAACCAGTTGAGCTACGAGGCTCTTGGAAGTTTATTGATAATATAAAAAATCCATTTGTAGTAAAATAATTATATAGATTTGTGAAGGAGAAAAAAATTGTAATCTGAATTTTACTATATATGGGAAAGAACAAGTAAATCAAGTAGCTTGACTTAGCTAGTTTACAACTCAAGTCTCTAAGCTAAAACTTTGCTAAGGGCATAAAAGTTAAAAGCATTACAGAAACCCTCTAAGGTCATTTACATCCAGTTGAAGAATTTGTTTAAGCACTCTGCACACTTTATATGAGTTGGGAAAATTCCTATGCCTAAGCATTCAGCTCTTTGAGGTTTCTCTAAAATGAATCTTAAGGGATATCACTGCTAAAAAGTAAACTAAATATATTTTTAAAAAAAAAAAAAAAAAAAAAAAAAAAAAAAAAACACAAACTCAGAGTTTTCTCTAGAGTTCTTTAAAAAAAAAAATAAAAAAAGTTTTAGAGGGAGTTTTCTCTATACTTTTAAATATCCAAGCATGAGAAAGAGGTACCCATTCCCCTCCCCCTAAGTTTTAAAAACATTCAAACATGGGGAGGGAGAACCATATTCTCCTCCCCTATCCTCCCATCTACTCCCTTTCACTTTCCTCTCCCTCCAAACTTTCAAACATAGGGGGGAATGGGCAGACTGACAATGAATTGGGCAAGTATGTAGTAAGTTAGGCAACAGTTTAAAGTTTTAAGAAAAATAGCATCTCGAGTTTTAGAAACTCGAGATCCATATTAAAACTCGAGTCCCAAAGACTCGCTTTGTGAGCGTTTTGGGACTGAAAATGCGATAAAGATTTCGAGTTTTAGAAACTCGAGTTCCTATAGTGGCGTCTGCAAAAAATTTTTATAAGTCTGTTCAGGGAGCCCTATAGTGGCCTTTTTAATCCCTATAGTGACGTTTTAATGCCCTATAACGGCGTTTTTCTACAAAATTTTTTCTAAGTGTGATCAGGGAGCCCTATAGTGACGTTTTTAAGTCCTATAGCAGCGTTTTATAGAACTCGAGTCTTTAAAACTCGATTTTTATGTTGATTTTTTCTCCACATTTTACCCATTCACTTACAAATCGAGACTTAAAAACTCGAGTTTTATCTTAGAACTTGAGTTTTAGACACTCGAGATGCTACTTTTCAATATTCTTTTGCGCTGTGACAACTAACTAAATTTTTTAATATTTATTGTTATTTAGAAATAAAATCCCAAACATAGTGTTAAGCTTTTTCTAGACTTGAACGATGCTAAGGGAATTTCTTCTCAAAATCTCACAAAAAGTTATGAAATTCTCTAAAGTACATTTGCAACTTGTTGATGCATGGTCTTAATAACCGAGACACCTTAAAATTAAAAATTCTAAGATAAAATTAAAAAAAAAAAAAGGTTTTAGGCCAAAATTGCGCCATTTCTTTGACAAAACAAGGTCGTTTAAGTCTAGAGAATACAACATCATTTGGTCTCACCTCTCAAGTTCTCAACCTTTCTTTTCTCTCTCCCCCATTAAAGTCTCTCATCTTTTGGCCATCACAATGGTCGACTCTGACCAATGTAGGCTTTCCTAAACAAAATCAATGAATTTGTGCTAAGGAACAAACCCACAATCTCACTATGAGAGTTAAGATATGCTCAGTTGCTGTGAATTTGTTTTGGTCTTGAGTCATGATTATGGTTTTAAAAACTTTTGTAAGGATATTATTAGGTATAAAATGTAAATTGTTCATTTAAAAAAAAAATATTGTGAAGCACTTTTTTTTTTTTTTTTTTACTACTAGACTCTTTGATTTTTGTACTTTTTTTTTTGGAGAAAAAGACACGCGCTTATATTAAAAATCAAAGAAGGCTAAAATCAGCCTGAACAATATCATGGATGTCTGGTGGTATATCTTCCATCCAGATATTTAAATTGGGCGATCTAGTTGCCCTTCTTGCTAGTGCATGAACAACTCTATTTCCTTGCCGACATACATGACTAAAGCTAATACAAAAACCACTTCAGTTGGCCTCACTTGGATGAATATTTATGATGTTGTCCCATATTTGATTTTAAAATTAAGAAATAAAACTCTTTAAGAATAAATAATTTAGGACACATGGTGCAAAATTGGAACTTTAATTTGGAATTCTAATTTGAGTTTCTCTCAGCTTCAACTATTATTATATATATAGATATCTGGTGACATTGACAGACTTAAATAAAATTTAACTTCAAGCAAGAAAAAACTATATATAAACGGTTTATATTTGGAGTTATTAAATTTAACTATTATTATTGTTTTTTTTAAATCCTCCAAAGTCCAAACCGCTAGCCAAATGTCCTGATTTAACTCCTAACAACGGTCCTGTCCGTACCACTACCCAAATCAAAATCTCTCTTGAGTAATTCTAGAACCACACATGTAAGTTGTTTTATAATACTTCCTTATGCATGGGGATAGAAGAATCTCGGCAAAAATATAATTTACATGTGCTAACTTTGCCCAAAAATTATTTTGGTCATTAAATTTGAAGTTTGTCATTTTAGTCCAATAATTGTACCCAAAAATCACTCAAAACAACTAGCTTAATGAACTAAAATGATTTTTGAATAAGATTATTGGACTAAAATGACCATTTTTAAACTTAAAAAGACTAAAATGATTTTGGAATAAACTTATAGGACTAAAATGGCCAACTTCAAACTTAAAAGACTAAAAATAAAATTTTTTTTGGTAAAGTTAGTGTGTGTAAATTGCACTTGTGCCAATAATTTTTATCTTTGCAGTCTTTTTGGAGATATTTGAAAATTTTTTTACCCAAAAAAAAAAAAAAAAAAAAAAAAAAAAAAACGGTGGGGCTGTTTGGTACCTGCTTTTAAATAACAATTTTCAGTATTTAAACAACAATAACACTTCTAACACAAAAGTTAACTCATCAAAATAACATTTGGCCTTTACTGCTTATTAATAGACCAAACCTTCACTGAATTTAGAAATCAAATCAACGAAATCACCAAGTTATAGAATATACCACTACGAAAGAAAAATATTAATTTCGAACTTTATTGTTTCATGAGTTCAAATACTTATTTCAAGATATTACATGAAATATTGCATGGTAGGCTAATAATCATACAGCGTATGCGTTTTCATATAAAGAATTTATTATCACAGCTGAAGCATAAAATTTAATAATAAGAAATGATTTAATAAGAAATCATATATGGCCTCTCAAGAAAGGACATTTATATGTCTAGTCTATCGCAAAGTTTACAGTTTTTTCCTGTTTTCAAATTATTGTTTAGACATTTGGGCCATCAAATTACAGGGAAAATGGAAAACAACAGGTAAGGGTAAATGGAAAAAAAATGGCAAGGGAAGTGGTAAAGGCCCACGAGATGAGATGACAACCCAAGATGTAAATGTGGAATGAAGAGAGCAGAAAGTATTGATACTCTGGAAGCTGCTAAAGGTAGGGCACAAAAGAGAGTGTGTGAAGCACAATCTCCAAACAATGCAGGAAAATTTGAAGCAACGGCAGTGGCTGCTAGGTTGCACCGCAGAGAGTAATGATTTCCTTTTAATGGAAATGTTGGGGGCTTGGGAACCCCCGACAGTTAGAGTATTGTGCAAATTCATACAACGATGGAATCCCAAAATCGTTTTTCTATTAGAGACAAAGATAAAGAAGAAAGTTATGGAATGAATTATGGAGATGATTAATTTAGTGAATGGGCTAATTGTCTCTAGTTCGGGTAAAGTTGGGGGTCTAACTATGTTGTGGAAAGGGAAATTGATCTAGATACTACTCTAGAAATTACATTGATGTGATGATTACAGAACAATGCTCAGGATTTAAGTGACAATTACTGGGTTTTATGGGTATCCATAAATGCATAAAAGGAAAGAATCTTAGGAAGATCTTGATATGCTAAATTGGTCATTTCAGCTCCATGGTTGTGTTTTGGTGATTTTAATGAAATAATGTCAATGGAAGAAAAGATGGGAAATGCTCCAAGATCCCAAAGGCAAATGGTTGGGTTTCAAAATGTGGTAAATTCTGGTGGGTTCAAAGGCCTTGAGTACACCACACAACTAGCCACACAACTAACCACAATCACCACCACACCACAATCAAATCTAAAAACAACCTGTCACTACCATGCCAAACTAAACCAACCACCAATGTGACCATCAACCCAGACCAACAACCACCATAGTGACCATCAACCCAGATCAACAACCACCCTGAGCAACAAGATTAACTTAGATCAACACTGCAACCTATGAACCCAAACACCAAATCACTCTAGATAAATCAAGACAAACCCATGAACTAAATCAACACAAGATCAAACCCAAAGAAAACCCAAGGACCAACCCAAAGAAAACCCATGGACCAAACCCACGACCCATGGACCAAACCCAGCCGTTGCTAATGCAGCCTGCAAACCCATAGCCCAAAACCACTGCCAAGCCCAGAACAAGGAATGGCGGCAAGTTTCAGTAATTGGTTTAGGTGATTTTGGATCTTGAAAACGGTGGCAATGGCGATGAGAGGTTGAAGGTTTTGGTGATTGGTTTGAGAGGAGGGGGACGAGAGAGTGAGTAGGGCTATCCATCAACCCGAAAGACTTGACCCACTGGATTGAACCGACTCAATCCAAAGACCCACAGTCGAACCCGAATGCCCAGATGGGTCGGATGCGGGTTTGTTAGTGTAAAATACTTGGTTTGCGGTTCAAGTTCGAGTCTCACACTTCTTGACCCGTAGAAACCAACCCGACCTCTCATAAATTTAAAAGCAAATCATTCTAGGTTTTTATCATTATTCACACTTAATACCTGAAGCCTCTCGCTATGATCTATGGCCTAACCTTTAGATCCATCATTCACGCTTTTTCTCTCTCTGATATCTCTCTCAAATCATTAACCCTAGCCACCGTCGCCAACTTCCTTACTGCCACCATCCTAGTCTCCTAGGTTGAGTTACTCTCAAACCCCACTAATGGTGGATGTATTGATCTTGTGCAATCTAATCTCCACCATAAATCATCCTTTAATATGCTTCAAAACTCCTCTGAGGCTCTAATCTTGTGAAATATGATGATGGTTGTATTGATCTTGTGATGGATGCGGTGATGGTGGGGGGAAGGGGTGGTGGTTGTGCGGCTTGTGGCGGTAGAGTGTTATCTCTCCTTTTTCTCTCTCTTTGTTTCAGTCTTATATTTGGGTTTGTGGTTTTTTGATGCAATTTGGTTTTAGTCTCAAATTTGGGTTTGTGGTATTTTTTGCGTTATTTGATTTCTCTAGTTTTGGATTATGGTTGTTAGCTGAGTTTTTCTTGGGTTTGATTTCTAGTTGTAAGTTGTGTTTTTCTTGAGTTTGATTTCTTTTGAGTAGTTCTTCAAACCCAAAATCACTTGATGACTCCAACCCGCTCAACCAATGACCCGAGCCATCGAGTTCGACCCGAATGTTCGGTCAGCTATAAGTCTATTTTTTGTTCACCCAATTCAATCGGGTCGGATGCAAGTCAACTCCAAACCTAATCCGACCCGACCGTGAACAGCCCTAAGAGTGAGAGAGAGACTCATACAAAAAAGCAAGAGGACAGAGAGATAAACTATTGTTTTAATTTTTAGCAATTGAACAAAATTTAGCACACTTGATGTATATAGTTTTTTTACTTGGGGTAGGCTATTTTAGCACACTCGATGTAAACACTTAGGGTCTGTTTGGTTGGAGGGGTGGAAAAGAAGGAGAATAAAAAAGATTTTATTTTTTCTCATTTTTGTTTGGTTTGAAGTGGAAAAGTGGAAGGATGGAAAAAAATGAGTTTGTATAAGTTTACGCATACACCCTTGTTAAAAAATGATACCCAATTAAAGCTAAAAAAAGTAATAAACAACCAAAAAAAAAAATAATAACCTAAATTTATTAAAAAATAAAAATTATGTCCAAAAAAAAATTCACAATCTAAAAAAAAAAAAAAAAAAAAAAAACACAAAAGAAAAAATATATATATGAGCACTGGACGAAGCCTGCCCAGTAAATAATAATAATAATAATAAAAAGCAATGCGGACAAAGCCCACGTGCAGTCTGCACATGGGCATTTTTGTCCAAAAATGATCTCAATTTCTCCCTTCAATTTTCTCTATATTTTAGAGAAAATTATTTGATGAACCCAGAGAGAAAACACCTAGACCCCACTATTTAGTTTCTTTCCTCCTCATCCAACCAAACACACTCTTAAGAGAGAACAGACATAGTGACAATGAGATGAGAAAGAATAAATGAAGTTGGGTTTTTATTTATTTATTTATTTATTTACGTGAGTTGCTTTCAAATGGGTGAATTTAGGAAATGGGAAAAGTGAGTCATTAGGGAACTTCTTGGAGGGTTCTTTGTGTAGTTTTATTTTTATTTAAAAAAAAAACATAAGTAATTGTTTTTAATAATAATTATGCTAACTTTATTTGAAATTTTTTTTATTTAAAAAAAAAAAAACTATAATAGATTGGTACCGAAAAATTTAGTTCTAATGGACAAATTGAAATGAGGTCTAAAACCATATTAAGAACATTCTATAGTGTGCTTTCTTTGCCTGTAACTTACTAAATTACTTTTTTTTTTTTTTTTTTTTGTGTGAACATTGAAAAATGAGTTAATTATCTACCTACTCAACTTTAATATATATATATATATATATATATATATATATATATATAGAAGATCAGATTTCAATTGTTTCATCTAAAAGGCTACTAATTTAGTGGCATGTGTTGGACTTGGCTCAAAGGTTTAAATTTGTTGCAGTTTATTTAACATGAGTGGGTTCGTTTTCTATTCAAGTAGGCAATGTCTGAAATTTTTCTTAAATTCTTTTTTTTTTAATCTAAATTTTTTCTTCTTAAATTCTTGATTTCTTAGGGTCGTTCTTAGTAAATTTTGCATACCTCCAAAATTTATAATAATTGAAATTAAAAAATTGTTAAAATATATATAACTTCTTATATATTTATAATAATTAAAAATTGTTAAACTAACTTCTTATCTAAGAAGCACCAGTAGGTTATTAGCCTAGATATTACAGCATGGCCATTCTAAAAAAAATAAAAAAATAAAAAATATATAAAATTAAGTTTGAGAAATCATAACCTGAATATGTAAATTAAAAAAAAAAAAAAAAGGCATATGCCTAAATTAAACTTGCCATTATAATTCAAAATTAATATTTCATAAGCAATATCATTAGAAGAAACAAACAAATTAATATATATATATATATATATTTGTCAGTGAAGTTAAGGTCAGCTAAAACCTAAAGCAACAAACAAATTCAAAGCAATAAAATAGTCAATACTCAAAGAAAAAACAATGTCACACACTCACACTGTACATGGAAAAAAAAAAAAAAAAAACCAAAGATGCTTAAACTAAAAAGCAATCAAGAAATAAAGTATATAATAAAAATTTAAAAAAAAAAAAAAAAAAAAAAAAAAAAAAAAAAAAAAAACCTAAACAAAAGAAGATAGTTGGTGGCATAGAATTATATAGTCATATTTTCATGCTAATTGTTGGCCAAGTACATTTGTTTAGACTTCAAAGCATACAAAAATTTTTATGCGCAGTAACAGCCTATAGCAGTAGGTTTTGAGAATTTTGAAAATTAAAAAGTAATGATACACGTACAAACTACAAAGTATGAATCCGCAAGCTAGGGCGCAGAGAATAATGCTTTTTTTTTTTTTTTTACATTTTCTTGTTTAAACCATATATTATCACACATCAATGTATCTAATAATATATGAAACTAAGAAAAATTCATATTAGAATTTTAAATTAGATATTCAATTTCAGCTCCAGGTGTCTTAAATTATATTATTTATTATTAAAGAGTAATTACATTATAAATATTCATTCAACATTATAAATATTCATAAGTTATCCAAAAGTATACAATAAATAAATGATAAAAAAAAAAAGTTGCGTGCTCTAATTACTTTTATGCTATTTTGATGAGAAATAAAAAAAACAAATGTCAAAATATTAATTACTGGATGAATAGGCCGCACAGCCGCATAGCCATACAATATAGTGGAAGGCCGCCTGCAAAGCTATTACTCCTTAAGCCGTCTCCTGTACTGCTTAAGTTGTCTTCTGTCTGAGACGGAGTATGCCAGACGGTTCCTTGCTCCTTAAGCTGTCTTTTGTCTAAGAGGAAGGGCTGTTGACTAGCTACTCCGCTCTACTACCCTCTAGCGGTCCCCTCTACCACCGCTAGGTAGACTGCAGATAGGATATATAGAAATCGATGGCAGATCGTAGATCCTCCTCAGATGCCCTGGCTGATAGCTATGTATCAATCGGTAAATGGTAAGGGTTGGTCACGTCGAATTGGAGCCTGAGTCGTAGCCGGACTTGGACTTTAACAGCCTCCACTCGATCACCGGCGCTGGCTTTTTACCCATTAGCAAGGCTACTCCACTGATACCAATCACCGCTTACGACCGCTCCACAAACCAGTCCGTTGGCGTCTCCACCTCTCGGTCTGATCCACTGTAAACGAGTCAAATCGCCTGAGATATGGTCAAGGATCTCCCTTCTCAGTTTTCATAACTCAATTCTCAAAAATGGTGGGACCCATAGCAAAATACTCGTTTGTCTGCACCAATACTCTATTTTCATAACTCTGTTTCCAATACTCAATTCTCTACTTTTTGAGTTATGAGTTATGGAAACTGAAAACAATTTTTAGCTGTTTTCAGTTTCCAATTCTCATAACTCAATGGCATTTTTGTAAATAATACTATATGAGGGACCCACTGCCATACTTTTAGCCACAACTCTTGACCATCTTTTTTTTTTCTTCTTTCTTTACTGGGGTTCATCGCCTCCCTTTTTTTTTTTTTTTTTTTCCTTCTTCACCTGGGTTCACATTTCCTTCCTTTTTTTTTTCTTTTTTTCGTTCTTCACCTGGGTTCACGTCTCTCCTTTTCTTCCTCTTTTTTTTTTTTTTTTCCCTTCTTCACCTGGGTTCACGTCTCTCCTGTTCTTCCTCTTTTTTTTTTTTTTTTTTTTTCTTCTTCACCTGGGTTCACGTCTCCCCTGTTCTTCCTCTTTTTTATTTTATTTTTTCTTCTTCACCTGGGTTCGCGGCTATCGTGTAATGGACGAATGGGAGGTGGGGACCAGTGGAAAAGAACAAAATTGAAATCGGTGGTCTGCCTAGTGGTCCAGTTAGTCAAAAAATTGTAATTATTGGCAATAATATATTATTGTGACTTTGTTGCTGGGTCAATATTAGCATTAAGATACAAAATTGTGAATTATTAGCATAAATATTATTGTGACTTTGTTGTGGTTTGTGGAGCATGTTTATTTGGCTTTTTTATTTGAGACTTAATTTTGGTACGATTGATTTATAATATAGGAAATAGTGAGTAATCTTAAAATTTACTGAAATGAAGAATTAAAACATTAACTTTTGTTTACCAAAAAAAAAAAAAAACATTAACTTTTGTATATGATAAAGTCCTGTGATTGTAGAAGTCAAAAAAATATTTAAATTCTTAAAATTAATATGACTTTTATTTGATTTGTAAACCATGAGAAAGTTTACTACAATGTTTGATTTGTAAATCATTGATGACTTAGTTTACTACAATGTTTGATTTATAAATCATTGATGATTTGAAGATTTGCAAATTTAAAAAACCACCACTAATGAAATTGGTATTAGTTCATTGTAGTGTGATCTTGGATTGTGTTTGCAAATATGGGATTATGATGTTAATAAACGTGATCCTATTTGATGAGCTTACATTAAGCTTGGCTCCCTTTAGGTTCGAATCCTAGTTCTGTTCTTGTACTTGAGTAAAAATGAAGTATTTATAGTTCCAAGATTTTTATTCAACACACACATATTGTAAGGGGATGACTCCCCCGAGAAGTTTACTATATGTATTTTCGATGTTCTCTATATGTATTTTACTTTCTAAATTTTTATAAAGTATAACTTCTCTATTTTGTATTTATCTTTGTGTATGCATGCGTGTGCACATGTATCTATGTGAAAATGCACCAATTTGTGTTTCAGCTATTCAGATTGTGGACATCTAAATTTAGAATATTAAAGGAAGTTAGAAGAAAAATGTGGGGGAGCTTTAAACTTTATTCGTGGCCACTCCACGATGGGAATCAATTAGTACAAGTTCAAGATCATAAAACTTTTGAACTTGAGAAAAAGTATTTTGCATCAAATAATATCATATTATTTATATTAAAATTCAATAAACAAAAGTTATGTATGCAAAAATAACTATTTACTAACACATCTTTCAATTGTTAGTAGATTAGTTATTTTTTTGCTGATATTTCTTACACTTATTAGATTTTAATATCATTAACACAGTATCCTTTAATACCAACTATCTTCTCGTGTTCTAAATAATCACTATTATATGTTCGGATATCCCAATTCTAAAGGACGCCTATGTGCAAGTTGCTAATTTCTTCTTCTTCTTCTTTTTGGTTAAAAGGTTGCTAATTTCTATTGCTCACCACCATGATTCTACCGATGAAATGATTAGGAAATTTATTAATGAGTAAAATAAGAAAATAAAAGTCGGAATGTTGGTTGTATTGTAAAATGATATGGTATAATTGAAAAAGTAACTTTTTGAGATGGTAAAATAAAATAAGATGGCATTTCCAGTTGTGAATGCTCTAGGGTTACCTTTAAGTTAATCAATGGTACATTCTACCCGAAAGTTTTGCGGAAACAATATAAAATAAAAATTTATATTTTCGTTCTGAAAGTTTTACGAAAACAATATAAAATAAAATTTTATATTTACGTGTTATATCACACAACCATAGATTTTGAATAAAAAAAAAAATTGCATATCTCTCTTAGCAACTCAAGCATGTTGCCTCCCAAAGTATTCACGTCTCTCTCTCTCTCTATTTCTTTTTGGATTTTCAGATGATGGATTTTCCGATGACTACTATATCACTCAATAGTTTTGATGGCCAACTCCTAATATGATAATTTAAAATCTTATTTTTATTTAAGACTTGTAAAACCCAAGAGAGAGATTGGATGCGGGATCCTTAGGTATCCTAATCTTCAGCTATAGGATCAATCAATAACTTTTTTTTTTTAATGTTATTGACTTATCTTGAAACTCTTTCAAAATTATTCCTTAATTTTCTCAACCGTATCAAGAAAATATTTGAACTTCTATAGATTGCAATAATGTCCATCAACATATTGCAATTGACCCCTAAATATTAGAGAATTACATATGAGGTCCCATTACTTACAATTTTATATTCATGTTCTTCCACCATTCTATATTCTCACAAGCCACTAAGACTGGATTAATATCATTGTCATGTCTCTAGCTTATGTAATCCTTAAGTTCTTGATTTCATAATTTTTATTGGACTCCAAAATATCTTTGAAAAACTTTTTAAATACACACACACACACAAAATATAATATATATGAAAAACACTTTTGGAAAAAAAAAAATCACTGACTGGTTTTGTTTTGAGTCCAACTTCAATATGAAAATCAATTGAATATACTATCTTTTTTAGAGACTGTTGGATTTATTGTTGAGCATTTATATATTTTACTCATTAGACACGTAACCCAATGTGTCACTATAGCCTTTTAAAAAAAGAGCATCACCAGTTGACAATTGACATTATCAAAGTTATATGCATAATAAATATACACAAGCTTCTCGTGTCTAAGGACATTAGGAAAATTGTGATAGAATAACTTTTTAACTAATTATGATCACTCCATAAGATGGTCTTAATCGAATTTAATTCAATGTATATATTTGTTACATTACACTCACTTGTCTACTTAAGGTCACTGCCTCAATGATGGAATAAATCAACCTATCATATAGTAGCACAACAATTACAGTTTTCAATAATAATATTCAATTAATATCCACATCCTAAAATAATTTAATAATATGTGAAAAATAATTTTTAGACCTTCTAGACAAGGAGAGGAGAGGATTACCTTTTTCAAAAGTTTGGTATAATTGTGGGTGGATGTCCTTTGGCCACGTTGATGGTAAGGTGCGAGTGGCAGACCACTTTGTGATTCTACATTTATTTGCACTTCGAAGGCAAGGGTAAGGTTATTGCAATATTCAAGACAATGACAAGTATAAAATATTTTTATAATAAATACACTTTTTTAAGAAGAAATATTTAGATGTGAAATTATATTAACATAGATAAATATTTTTTTAAATTAAATAATGATTTTATTAAAAATACTGAAAATTATATATGATTATAAAACTTTAAAACTATAACCTTTTTTATTTGGTGGTTTGTTTAGGTTAACTTCTTTTTGCTTCTCAAAAAAAAAAAAAAAAAAAAAAAAGGAAGGTTAACTTCTTTTTCTTCCACTAAAAAAAAGTGATATTTTATTTTTCTTTTAATTTGAGTTAAATTTAACATGACAATACTTCTAAAATTTTATATCTTATTTTAGTAAATATCAATAGCTATATTCTTATTTATTTAATTTTATTATATTTTATAATTTTTTATTTATTAATTAAATTATTTATGATGTCACTGGTTTGACCACCAGTTGAACCTCGGTCTGATTAGAAAACTGGTAATCAATCTCTTTTCCGATTCTGTCTTTGGTTCCTCAACCCTTAACATGATTTTTCCACATAAGCGACATCACATATTCACCTGCCACATTTTTTTTGTTTTTTTTTTTGTTTTGAGATACAAACACACACATACACACACACACACACAAGGGAGAGGAAAAGAGGTTCTAACACAAAGGCACACTATAACTCCACTCAAAAGTCATGATAACTTTTAAGGGAAGGTGGGGCAAGTTATACAACACACAACACACTCTTTTAAGCAATGTAGGACAATTACTTTTTTTTTTTGAAATACAAACACACACACACACAAGGGAGAGAGAAAGAGGTTTTAACACAAAGACACACCACAATTACACTAAAAAATAATTGTAACTTTTAAGAGAGGATAAGGCAAGTTATACTATACACAACACACTCTCTTAAGCAATGTGAGACAATTACTTTTTTTTTTTTTTTTTTAAGATACAAACACACACACAATGAAATATTCCCATAATAATTATATATGTGAAAATATAATTTATTATTAAATAAAATGCATGTTTTTGGGGGCAAATAATTCTAACACTACCATCCTGTAGACACATGGCGTTTGAATAAAGCTCCATTGTCCTTTTGTCATTATTAACAACAAGGAACTGAAGTGCTGAACAGTTTTATTTGAGTTAAGTCTAATAAGACAGACTTTTTCACTATTTTGCCACCATTTTATTACACAGTGATTCGTGTGTAGTGAAAATAAAATAGATCTATAATTTCACCATTTATTAGTCGTCAAATAGTAGAGTTGTGAAAAAGTTTGAATAATGTTACAGATATAAATTATTTTATTATATTTTTATAAAATATTAATGTGATTAAACCTTTTATGAATTTTCATTTAAACTCACTATTAATATTATTTTTTCATTTATCAATAATTACTCACTACATCAATAATTTGTAAAATTTTTTGTAAAATAATTTATATCTCTAATATTATTCAATTATGCCACTAGACTTTTATTATTTTATGTTTTATGCCACACTTACTCTTATTTGAGAGGAAGAATTTAATGTTTTAGTCCTTCCAAGTTCCAACCATTCCCAATCTTCCACCTATATTTTTCCTGCTCTGCTCCTGATTGGCTCACCTAGACTAATGTTTTCTCTCTCAAAGACCACTTTTTTGTTTGAGTCTTCTTTTTTTTTTTTTTTTTTTGAGTGGAAAAAAAAAAAAAAAAACAACCCTTTTGTTTGAGTCTTCTTATGTGCATGTGAATGCGAATTTGAATGTCTTCTGACGTCTGCTAAGTCGTCATTCCTGACTAAAAGTCCACTGGTTTCTAATTTCCATGAACAGTTGGGAAAGTCCTGAAGAATTACGATTACATATGTATGCCTCCGACATACATTAACTATTCCTTTTAGGAAGTCTTTTTTATAAAAAATTTATAAAAATTATCAAATCAATTAATTTTTTTTTTTCCATTTAACCTTTCAACAAATCTTTGAAAGGAAAATGAGTATTATAATATTTGTTTAATATTCCACCTAAGTAAATGTTGTAATGTATCCGTTCATTTAACCTTCCACCTAAACATATGATTATTATCTAATATCTATATTCAACAGTAACTAATTTTATTTCTTTAATATTTCAATTTTAATAAAATTTTGAGCAACTACTATCAAGAGCCATAGAAAGTTTGCCAAATGTGTAAATACCAAATGTATAACTAATGTGTTGGCTAATAAATCTTTAAAATACAAGGTATCCAATATATGTTATCTCAAGTTTCTAACTAATAATTTTGTTCCATCCAAATCAAAGTAGTCTAAAATTTTGTCATGTCAGGCATTCCTTAAAAAGAAAATAAAATACTCTTCATTTTGGCTCTATTATAAGTACTAGCTAATGAGTATCACATATGAATTATAAAGATGATTTTTTTTTTCAAAATCATTTTATATGAATTTATAATGTATTTGCACATCACAAAGCACATCCACTAATTTTTCTCAAATGAACACCTAGTCAACCAAAAATAAAAGAAGAAGAAGAAATAACATTCCACCGCACTTACACCGATGCCGAATGGAGCTAAATCTATTAAATTATACATATGGATATTAAATCCAAAGTTGTTGTTGTTGTTGTTGTTGTTGTTTTTTTTTTTTTTTTTTTTTAAATTAATTTTTTTTAATGCTTTATCTAGATGTTTAGCATGTGATGTTGATAAGAATCAATCTTGAACAAAAAGGCTAATTGAGAACATATTGATAACTCCAAAACATCTCATGGATTATTATCTTCCCCGACATCCCTTTTAGGTTATCAAGCATTTTAGTATTCCACTTTATTTTTAATATATATATATATATATATATATATATATTTATATTTATATTTTTTTAATGTGCCCGGCTAGGCTAGAGCATCTCCAGCAACTTCTCTAAATTTTTGTACTGTTTAGAGAGTGAACAGTTGCATTTACCTTTTACCTACTGTAGGGATAAGGGCCCAAACTCATGTACTGGGCCTTGGGCTTGGCCAAGGACCTTGTCTGTCCGAGGAGGATAAACAGCAACGAGGGGGCCATGCCCAGAACCCCATAAGTAGAATATAAATGGAAAAGCTGAGTGTTAAATGACATTATTATATTAGCAACGTGATGTGTTATATCATGTTGTGTATGCTAGAGTGGATGCGGAAGATGAAGCATAGAATAAGAACACTGAGGACACGAGGGTTACGTGGTTCAGCCTTAACGGCCTACATCCACGGAGGAATCCCTTAAGGGCTACATCTTTATTGTATAAGAGTGTAGTACAATAACCTGTGTTACAATGAACCCTAACATGAGTATATATAGGCGACTAAACCCTAGACTACTAGTACAAGCAGAAATGGGCTTGGGCCTATTACATTGGGCTAATATATGTCTAATATATATCTCTAACACCCTCCCTCAAATTCAAGGCGGAAGCTCGATGAAGGCTTGAGGTTGGATAAGCATGAGAAGATCACTTGGAGATGCCTTGAACAATGCCTTTGAAGAAACCACAATAAAGAATATGCCAATTGACCAATTTCGGAGTTTCAAATGAAGAAACGGAGTCCAAAATTGGAATCTACGCGAAAAACTAAGTAAGATAGGCCCTTTCGAAAATTTTAACTTTTGGTCAAAAGTCAACGCAAAAGTCAAAGTTAACAAAAGTCAACGAATTTGGTCAAAGTCAACGGTCAGTGCTCACGGGTCAGATCCGGGTGGTCCGGGTCGGGTCGGTCCGGGTCAACGGTCAGCTAGGTGACGTGGTGCTGACGAGGCGACACTACTGACGTGGCAAAGGCTGGCTGGTGCTGACGTGGCAAAGGCTGGCTGGTGCTGACGTGGCAAGATGACGTCATTGGATGACGTCAGCAGAAGTTTTCCGGCGCGTGGAGGAGGTGACAAGTCCACCGGCGCGTGAATGACAAGCCAGAATCCCAGCGGCGCGTGGCGGCGCGTGCAACGACGGTTGAAAGCCAGATTTCTTCTGTAGGCAGATCGGTGGTCGACATGGCCGATAGGGCGGCGCGTGTGACCAATAAATGAGCTACAGAAGAGGAAAACGTGGTGGCGCGTGGGGAGGTTTCGGAGCTTCCTGCGGCGCATGGAGGCGCGTGACAAGGCTTTGGGTGACCGGATTTCTGGGTTTTCGTCGCGAGAGGTCGTGGGACACGTCTGTGGGGTTGGTTTCTTCAGGCAAAGGATTGATTTGCGTAGATCTGTAAGGTGAGTCACGGCTTGCTTGGTTGTTGGATTTTGACACAGCACAGAGCCATGGTGGCTGTGAGATGCTGTGGAGTCTGGATCCAACAGACAAATATGTGTGACTTCAGATGGTGGTATGCACGTGAGAATCTTCTTTGCTGTGTAGAGATGTTTGTTTGATGCCAAGAACGAAGTTTGGCTCTGATACCATGTTAAATGACATTATTATATTAGCAACGTGATGTGTTATATTATGTTGTGTATGCCAGAGTGGATGCGGAAGATGAAGCATAGAATAAGAACACTGAGGACATGAGGGTTACGTGGTTCAGCCTTAACGGCCTACATCCACGGAGGAATCCCTTAAGGGCTACATCTTTATTGTATAAGAGTGTAGTACAATAACCTGTGTTACAATGAACCCTAACATGAGTATATATAGGCGACTAAACCCTAGACTACTAGTACAAGCAGGAATGGGCTTGGGCCTATTACATTGGGCTAATATATGTCTAATATATATCTCTAACACCCTCCCTCAAATTCAAGGCGGAAGCTCGATGAAGGCTTGAGGTTGGATAAGCATGAGAAGATCACTTGGAGATGCCTTGAACAATGCCTTTGAAGAAACCACAATAAAGAATATGCCAATTGACCAATTTCGGAGTTTCAAATGAAGAAACGGAGTCCAAAATTGGAATCTACGCGAAAAACTGAGTAAGATAGGCCCTTTCCAAAATTTTAACTTTTGGTCAAAAGTCAACGCAAAAGTCAAAGTTAACAAAAGTCAACGAATTTGGTCAAAGTCAACGGTCAGTGCTCACGGGTCAGATCCGGGTGGTCCGGGTTGGGTCGGTCCGGGTCAACGGTCAGCTAGGTGACGTGGTGCTGACGAGGCGACACTACTGACGTGGCAAAGGCTGGCTAGTGCTGACGTGGCAAGATGACGTCATTGGATGACGTCAGCAGAAGTTTTCCGGCGCGTGGAGGAGGTGACAAGTCTACCGGCGCGTGAATGACAAGCCAGAATCCCGGCGGCGCGTGGCGGCGCGTGCAACGACGGTTGAAAGCCAGATTTCTTCCGTAGGCAGATCGGTGGTCGACATGGCCGATAGGGCGGCGCGTGTGACCAATAAATGAGCTACAGAAGAGGAAAACGTGGTGGCGCGTGGGGAGGTTCCGGAGCTTCCTGCGGCGCGTGGAGGCGCGTGACAAGGCTTTGGGTGACCGGATTTCTGGGTTTTCGTCGCGGGAGGTCGTGGGACACGTCTGTGGGGTTGGTTTCTTCAGGCAAAGGATTGATTTGCGTAGATCTGTAAGGTGAGTCACGGCTTGCTTGGTTGTTGGATTTTGACACAGCACAGAGCCATGGTGGCTGTGAGATGCTGTGGAGTCTGGATCCAACAGACAAATATGTGTGACTTCAGATGGTGGTATGCACGTGAGAATCTTCTTTGCTGTGTAGAGATGTTTGTTTGATGCCAAGAATGAAGTTTGGCTCTGATACCATGTTAAATGACATTATTATATTAGCAACGTGATGTGTTATATTATGTTGTGTATGCCAGAGTGGATGCGGAAGATGAAGCATAGAATAAGAACACTGAGGACACGAGGGTTACGTGGTTCAGCCTTAACGACCTACATCCACGGAGGAATCCCTTAAGGGCTACATCTTTATTGTATAAGAGTGTAGTACAATAACCTGTATTACAATGAACCCTAACATGAGTATATATAGGCGACTAAACCTTAGACTACTAGTACAAGCAGGAATGGGCTTGGGCCTATTACATTGGGCTAATATATGTCTAATATATATCTCTAACACTGAGGAAGTTGGTCCGAGGAGGATCGTCTCCTCAGATAAGCAAGGCATGAATTAAACGTATATCTTATCATTCAAGGTAACCTTCCAGGACGATCTACTGATAGAGATGGGCGATATGATCATGCAAAAAGGGAGGGAGCTCAGAGGAATCTAAGGGAAAGCTGTTACCACCGCATTGAATGCACAGCAACTACTTTGCTTGCCACATTTATGTAGAGAAGACCCTTGAATAGTACTGCCTTGGCTACCATGACTCACAGAGAGTTAAGGGGGGCGTCTGATGGGATAGACACTCAAGTGATGGCTCAGGTGATCAACAAGTGTAAGGTCAAGATGGCTTAAAGGGAGCTATATAATGTAAGAGATCCTACATGAGGAAAGGATCTGAAAAAAGAGAGAGAGAATACTATAGCAATAGCAGTTGCACTTGTAATCAGTTCTACCAATTTATACCAAGACTTGTCTTCTCGGACAATGAATTTATTCTGTCCTATGTGCCTTGTTCTTGCTTGATCGTTTTTTGAATCCATTTTAGCCGTTGTTAAATTCACTAGGGCCTAGTCCTTTAATTCACTCTCTACAAATTCATTGTACTAGGCTCACTGGGCCAAAACCCCATACCTCATGGGCTTAAGCTGCAAAACGTGACCCTACACCTACTTATTTTTTCAAATACACATTCCAACAAACTCTCTATCATTTCTCTATTACATTTAAATATTATTTTTCATTCTTTCTTTAATCTTCATTTATTCTCTTTTTAATTTTCTTTATGCATTCCCAACTACTATATTTTTCTAATTCCCAACAACAATATTTTTAAATCCCCCAATGGTAACATTTAAAATTTTTTCAACAATCATACTTTCCAATGGTTTTTTTAATGATCATATTTTCATGCTTGCCTTATTTTTCATTTATCAAATCTATGTAATTTGGAATGAATTTACACATTAAATTTTTCACAACTTTTTTTTTTAAGATTATTAATATTGTTATTGTTATTTAATAATTAAATAACTTATAATTAATTAATTAATTATCTCTTTCTATTTTTTCTCAAAAAAAGAAACCTATCTAATATTAAATACCATATCACACGATTACAAACCAAAAAAAAAAAAAAAAACAAAACCAAGCGATTAACTCAATTTTATTTCAATCTACTTGTGGGGGTAAAAGCCCAGGATTGTATATTGGGTCTTGGGTTTTATCTGGAGATATGGTGTGTCCAAGGAGGGGTGAGTAATTAAAAGAAGCCCAAAGTTTAGAATTATAAAAGATGGAGTGGAGGAAGATGGTCCGAGGAGATGTTCCTTCTCGGATAAAATTAAATACTGATCGGCTCTATACTTCGACAATTTAGGTGATCCTCCAGGATATTTCCACAACAAGGATGATCCTTATACATGTACAGAAGAGATAAGAATCCAGAAATATCTAAGGGAAAAGCTGCTACCACTGTATTTAATGCCTTGCACCTACTTCCTTGGCTGCATTTATGTGGAGAAGATCCCTGAACAGTGTTACATTTGCAACTACAACTCTCAGAAGACCAAAGGAGATGGTTGATGGGACAGGTACTCAAGTAGCAATCCAAATGGTTGACAAGTGTAGGGTGAAGATGATCCAAGGGAACTATATAATGTAAGAATCCTTCCACAAAAAAGGGGGATTGGAGAAGGAAAAGGAACACTGTAGCAATACAAACATAATTTGTAATCATCTTTACTAGATTTTATAAAACAAGCTGCCTCCTCGGATATCACCTTCATGCAATATTATTGACTTTGTTATCATTTAATCATATTCAAAACCCATACTAGTCGTTGTTAGTTTCATAAAAGCCTAGGTCTTCAACCCACTCTCTACAAATTCTATTGTATTGGGCTTACTGGGCCAAAGTCTTGTACACTTTAGACTTGGGCTGAAAATCGTGACCCTATAATTGGCGCCGTCTATGGGGAGAGCTTGAGTGATAGTGAATACAACAGTTAACAATGGTAGAATCAGGTTCGCAATCAGTAGAGTCTAGGGCATCCCAACACGGTGACACTTTTCTCAATCTTGAACAGAGAGGCGACCGTGAAAGAAGTGTACATACCACACACACTGATCGAGGTCAACCTCGAGGTGGAAGCCACATCTCCCATGCAAAGAATAACAAGAACATGCAATTGGAGATCGATCAGTTAAAAAAAGAGTTACACCATGCAAAAAGGAAAAAGGCTTCTCCAAGCTCTGAAGTTTCTTCTGATGATGAAAGGGATGTTAATTATAGGTAGAGGTCTTGAACCCCACCCAGTGAATCCTTTTCTTATGAAGATGAACATCATTGTGAGCGATGGTTTCGAAGCCCGTCGCATAGAGACGTAGGGGATGACGCTATAAGTAGGGCCACGAACCAAATCTCTAGGTCACCTTTCACACGTAAGATCGAAGAGTCAAGGCTTCCTCAGCGCTTCCATCAGCCAATGTTCACCATCCTGTCCATGCCATTTCAACCAGAGGATGGGTGTCCATGCCAAGGATGAAGTGTTGATGTGTAAAATTTTTCCATCTAGTCTAGGACCAGTCGCTATGAGATGGTTTGACGGCCTAAGAGCAGATTCTATAAATTCCTTCAAAGAATTCACCCAGGCATTTGGGTCCTGTTTTGTCACCTGTCGCAAGGATCCTTGGCCTTTAGCTTCCCTACTATCTTTAACCATGAGGGAAGACGAAACCCTGAAAGCATATTTGGATAAGTACTTTTAAACTTGGTCTCCTAGCCGAGCACGATCTAAGGAAATCTCTGACTGGCAAACCTGTCACCAGTGTGCGCCAACTGATGGACATGATTGATAAGTACAAAAGAGTGGAAGAAGATCAGCATCAGTGGAATGGGAAGGATAAGGTTATCCCTTAGGAGAGGAGGGATTTCATGTCGGATCGATACAGTAACAATAGACCACGTAGAGATTTTGTTGGACAATTAGGGTTGGCGAATCTTTAAGCAGTCAACGCTATGTTCCGAGAACCAGTGCATCAAGTGTTAGAGAAGATTAAGAATGAGTCATTCTTTAAACGACCAAATAAAATGGTGGGAAACCCTAAAAGGCACAACCATAACCTCTACTGTCAATACCATCTGGATCATGGACATACCACAAAAGATTGTAGAAGTCTGTGGGACCACCTGGACCAGCTTATCCATAAAGGCAAGTTAAAATAACTCTTACACCACTCTAGTGGTCAGGGTAGCCAAGCCAGCTCAAAATCTCAAAGAGATGATTCTTTAAGACCCCCCTTGGGAACGATAAATGTTATCTTCGCTATACAGGGAGAACTGGGTCTTACCCATCCAGAGTAATGTTTGTGGCTTGGCTGCCTGCTGGAGATACTAGCCGAATGCCGAAGAGGGCTAGAAAGGAAATTCAACCAGTATTGGGATTCTCGGATGACGACAAAATTGGAACCATCCAACCCCACGGCGATGCTTTGGTGATCACCCTCAGGATTGGGGGGTATGATGTAAAGAGGGTGATGGTGGACCAAGGCAGTGGTGCTGAGATAATGTACCCTGACCTTTATGAGGAGCTGAATTTGAAATCCGAGGACTTGACGCCTTACAGCTCTCCTTTGGTGAGTTTTGATGGGAAGGTTGTCATCCCAAAAGGCCAAATCAGGTTACCTGTGTAAGCAGGTCCAGAAATAGTAGAGGTAGATTTTATCGTGGTGGATGCCTATTCACCCTACACCGCAATTGTGGTTAAACTCTGGCTTCATACACTAGAAGCAATTTCTTTTACTCTGCACCAGAAGGTTAAATATCTGTCTGAAGGCCAGGTAAAGGAAATCTTGGGAGATCAATCTATGGTCAGACAATGTTTGGTGGCTACAATCTGGCACAGACCCGAATCCGAGTCCTTGGCCTAAGCTGACAAGGATTTGTAGCTGTTAAAACCTCCAGTGCTGCCTACTGATGATTTAGCCGAGGAGGCAAAATGTGAAAACTTGACAAAGATCATTATCAATGATGCTTCGAAAAAATTCTTTCAGGTCAGATCCTAGCCACCTCCGCAAGAGAAGGAAGAACTGGTAGAATTCCTCAGAAGAAACATTGATGTGTTTGCATGGGACTCTTTTGAGGCCCCGGGGGTGGATCTAGAGTTCATTTGCCATCATCTAAACATTAACCTAGCCATCATTCCCAAAAAGCATCCACCTCGACGCCCATCTAAAGAACATGCAGATGCTGTCAGAGAAGAGGTGATGAAACTCAAACGGGCTGGGGCAATCAAGGAGGTTTTCTACGCTGAATGGTTAGCTAACACTGTGGTGGTAAAGAAGAAGAACGGGAAATGGTGAGTGTGTGTGGACTTTATAGATCTGAATAAGGCTTGCCTAAAAGATCCATTTCCTATGCCTAAAATAGATCAGTTGGTGGATGCAACGGTAGGTCATTCTCGGATGAACTTCCTGGATGCCTTCCAAGGGTACCATCAAATACCATTAGCCGTGGACGATCAGGAGAAAACCGCGTTTATTACCCCAATTGGGAACTATCATTACAAGGTGATGTCATTTGGTCTGAAAAACGCGGGATCTACCTATCAAAGGAAGATGATGAGGATGTTCGAGCCACAGTTGGGTAAGAGTATTGAAGTCTACATAGATGACATGGTCGTGAAGAGCAAGGTGGTGTCTGAGCATACAAGAGATCTGGGAAACATTTTTGAAATTCTTAGAAAACACAGGTTACGCTTAAATGCTTCCAAATGTTCTTTTGGTGTCGGATTAGACAAGTTTTTAGGTTACATGGTCATTCACCGAGGAATTGAAGTCAATCCAGATCAGATTAAGGCAATTATTAACCTAAAGCCACCTCGGAACCCCAAAGAGGTTCAAAAGCTAACAAGGATGACTGCTACCTTGAACCGATTTATTTCACGATTAGCGGATAGGTGCAGATCTTCTTCCTACTAATGAAAAAGTGGAAGGGGTTTGAGTGGATTGAGGAGTCTGCTTTGGCTTTTCAGTAACTTAAAGAGTATTTATCTCGGCCACCCATCATGTCTAGCCCTGAGGTGGACGAAGTCCTGTTTGCCTATATCGCTGTGGCCCCTCATGCTGTAAGTTTGGTGCTAATATGAGTGGACAACGGTGTACATCGACCAATTTAATATGTGAGTAAATCCCTGCATGAAGCCGAGGTGCGTTATCTACCACTGGAGAAAGCCATTTTGGCAGTGGTGCATGGTACAAGAAAACTCCCCCACTACTTCCAGGCTCATACTGTCGTTGTCCTGACTCAGCTCCCATTTAAAGCTATACTTCGAAGTGCTGATTACACGGGGAGAATTGCCAAATGGGGCACCATCCTAGGGGCTTTTGACGTCAAGTACATGCCTCGCACTTCTATCAAAGGCCAAGTTTTTGCTGACTTAGTAGCTAAATTTGCTAAACCCCCGTTAGAAGAATTAGTAGAAGCATAACACATGGATGGAAAATTGGTTGACATGATCTCACAATAGGCACCTTTACCCTGGAAAGTGTATGTCGACGGTGCAGCGAACCAGAATGGGTCTAGAGTGGGACTAGTCCTTATTTCACCCGAGAAGATCACCATAAAAAATTCATTAAGACTGGACTACTCGGCTACGAATAATGAAGCTGAGTATGAAGCTTTGCTGATAGGGATGGCTATGGTTCGAAAAATTGGGGGGGGGGGGGAAGGTAGTAGAAATGTTCTCGAACTTAAGGTTAATTGTCAGCCAAGTGAAAGATGAAGAATGTAGAAGTATTTGGGGCAAGTTAGACACTTGCAATCAGAATTCGAATCCTTTGACTTGTTACACATCCCTAAAAGTGGAAACACTCATGCCGATTCCCTAGCTACAATTGCAACCTCCTCGGCGTGAAATCTTTCTCATATTATCCTTGTAGAAGATTTGTACAAACTTGCAGAGGAAAGAGGGGAGACAGTCCGAGTTCATCAGGTCAAAGCAGGACCTAGTTGGATGGACTCGATGTCGTTGTTCTTGAAGGAAGACACGCTGCCTGAAGAAAAGTCAGAAGCTGATAAGATATGGAGAAAGGCTGCTCAATTCTGGCTGTATGAGAACCAGAAATTGTATAAACGCTCGTTCTCAGGACCATATTTGTTATGTGTGCATCTTGAAGCAACCGAATTACTCCTCGAGGAGTTACATGGGGGAATTTATGGAAGCCATACTGGAGGTAGATCCCTGGCGCACAGAGCCATCACTCAAGGCTATTGGTGGCCAAATATGCAAAGGGAAGCCCAGGAGTATGTGAAAAAATGTGATCAGTGTCAGCGGTTCGCATGAAACATACATCAACCAGGAGGAGTCCTTAATCCAATGACTAGCCCTTGGCCATTCGCTTAATGGGGCTTAGACATTGTGGCCCCTTTCCCCAGGGCAGCAGGAAACAAAAGATATCTTTTAGTCGGCACGGACTATTTCATCAAATGGGTCAAAGCTGAGTCACTAGCAAACATCAAAGACGTGGATGCTAAGAAATTTGTCTGGAAAAACATTATTACTCGGTTTGGGGTCCAAAAACCCTCATTTCAAACAATGGCCTTCAGTTTGATAGCAAAGCATTCAGGAGATACTGCGGTGAGTTGGCAATTACGAATAGATATTTTACTCCTGCTTACCCCCAAGGGAATGGGCAAGCAGAGGTTGTTAACAAGGTTATAGTGAATGGACTAAAAAAGAGGCTAGATGTTACAAAGGGCAAATGGGTGAAAGAACTACCATATGTTCTCTGGGCATATCGAACCACTCCTCGTAGATCTACTGGATAAACCCCCTTTTCAATGACTTATGGGGTCGAAGCTATCATCCCTTTAGAAACTGGTTTCCCAACATTAAGAACCACTTCATTTAGCCCGGGCAGAAACAATGAGCTACTGGAGAAGAGTTTAGACTTGATTGAAGAGAGAAGGGAAAGTGCAATGGCGCAGTTGGCATATTACCAACATAAACTCAAGCAAGGTTATGATGCCAACGTGAAGTTAAGACCATTAGCGCTTGGTGATCTGGTATTAAGGAAGGTTCCAAGCACGGCAAAGAATCCATCGTGGGGAAAGATAGGGCCTAATTGGGAAGGACCATACCGCATCACCTCGTAGCTGGTATAAGAGCATATTTTCTAGAAGATCTGGATGAACATGTAATACCACGTTCGTGGAATGTAAACAACCTGAAAATGTATTATTATTAATAAGAGTTTCCTTTATCAATTCGTACTGTCATTATATTTATCGCTATAACATCTTTTATAAGTGTTTAAATTAAACCTTATTCATGCCTGAAGTCCTTGGACCATATGATAAGGGGAGATTAACATAGTTTGACATCTTTTATGAGTGTTTAAATTAAATCTTATTCATGCCTAAAGTCCTCGAACCAGATGATAAGGGGAGATTAACACAGTATGACATCTTTTATGAGTGTTTAAATTAAACCTTATTCATGCCTGAAATCCTCGGACCAAATGATAAAGGGAGATTAACATAGTATGACATCTTTTATGAGTGTTTAAATTAAACCTTATTCATGCTTGAAGTCTACAGACCAAATGATAAGGGGAGATTGACACAGTACGACATCTTTTATATATCTATTTGTTTTTCACTAAGTGTCAAAATTGATCTATAACAAGTATCAGTTCTTCAGATTAATGGTTTGGAGTAAATTAAATGCCTTGATTATTTAGCCAAGTATAGGCTTATTATTGATTGTTTCATAATATCCCTGTGAAGCAAGAGCTTTTGTCATGCAACACTTAGTCAAATTATTCACATTGTCAATTAATAGCAAAACTAGTCCATATGTAACAGTGGTAAAACTAAAGGTATATGAAATAATAACACACAAGATAGAAAGAAATAACCATTCATTAATCAAAAAGGAAAAGTACATTCATAAAAAAAAATAAAAAAAATAAAATAATAAAATTGAATCATTACAAAAGATCCTAATAACTAAGTCTGGGTCTTAGAGGCTTGCGGGTTGAGGGCTTGAGTTGATTGGGAAGAAGCAGCATCTTTAGCTTTGGGATCAACTTTGTCACCCTTAGTCACTATCGTTTTTGCCTTAGACGTAGCTTCTTCCTCCTGGACCTTGTCCTTGTCCTTGGCTCCTCCAACCTCATTGTCTTGATCAGCTGCTAGGCTGGACCCCTTTGAAGCCTTGGGGAGAGTGGGAGCAGTTTGGTTGATAAGAGGCTGCTCAGGTACCTTCATAACATGCTCAGGGGGAGAAGAGTCAGAACCTGGGAGTTCGCGAATTTCTGTATTATAGTATATACTTCCAAGTTGCCTCAGAACGGAGTCTGACGGAACTCCTGCAGTGTCAAGGGCTTTATCCCAAGATTCCGTGCAGTATTCCCGGCAAACTTCTGTAAGTTCCTCAGCTAGTCTTATCTGCGTCTCTTCCACGCCGAGCAGATAAGACGCTGACTTCTCAGCCTCCGTTGCCTCTTTAGCCAACTGGGCAGCCTTCTTGGCCTTCTTGAGTTCAGCCTTGAGATCCAGGACTAGCTGCTTTTCCGTGGCCAAATTTATCTCTGTTATGTGTAGCTTTTAGCGCTGGTCCTCAGCTTGTTTCTCTGTGGTCTTTAGGCCTGCCTCGGCCCTGTTCCAAGCCTAGAGCGCCTCCTTTAAATTCTCGGATAAAGCTGTATGCTCTTCTCTAAGCTTCCCTAGAGTTTTCTCTGTCTCGGCACGAGAATGGGCCTCCGCTCTGGCTTGATTGGCCTTACTATTGACCTATTCCTCAGCCACATAGACCTGTTGAGTAATCTGCACAAGAACAACCAAAGGAAGAGGAGATGAATATGGATAGTAAATGAAGTAACTAGGGATGGAATGTAATAATATGCTTAAATACTCACCATAGCTAGGTCCCTCTTCAGGGACAGAAAGAGCTCGAGCTGCTTGAAGCGCCTATAAGCTTCCATGTCTCTCAGTAGGAGAAGTGGCTGCTCAAGGGCTAAGGCAATATAGCCCGTATGCCCCCCTTGGAAGTTGCAAACCAAGGCATCCAAGGAGATGGGAGCACCATTCACTTCTAGATTGGGGGACCATATGTTTGATGATTGGCGCACATCGGCGCCTTAAGAGCCCTCCCTGCTCTCCACGGAGGATGCTCATTTGTTCTTTGCACGTCTGGGCTGCTTCGCCCCCTTTTGAGGGATCACTTCACCTTTTTCTACCTCATGTACCTCCGGGTCTTTCCTTTTTCTCTTCAAATCAGGAATAGGGAGCAATCCTGTTGAGGTCACTAGGAGAGGGGGGTATGTGGAAGATTTGCTAGGACTTGGGGCTTATTGGTCTCTTTTGGAGCAGAATTTTTGCCCCTTGCGGCCAGAAGTTCCCTTAGATTCTTGCTTCCTATGTTCAAAGTCATTTCTCCTTCTTCCTCAGAAGAACCATCTGGATGAGCAATCACCAGGAAAGGAGCGTGAATATTGGAGTGTTGGTCTGGCTCGTCCTCGGCATCCGATACAGAGATCACTTTTTTTCCCTGGTCCTTCTCCTCTTCGAATTGGAATTTATCAATTTCCTCGTCAAGCGAAGGGTTCAAGGATGCAATCCCTTCTCCAGCTACTGTTACTTCTGGAGGGACTTATTGAACTGGTTGGACGACTAGAGGAAGATTCTCTTGGTATGGATGTGGTACTGGTGGAATATCGTAGGGGGCCAAGAAATTGGGCCGAGATATGTCAATCCGAGCTATCCTTTGGTCACCTGCTCTTATGGCGTGGCCGACCTCTTGGAATATCTCCGAGATCGGCTTAAAATCCAAAATTAGGTGGATGGCCCGCAGTTGCTTATTTGTGCTTATGAAGATCTCGGATCTAAGCAGGTAATTAAGAGCCTGGACGTTGGTCAAACTAATCTTTGGAGTTATATGTCTCTTATTTGTAAGCACAAACAAAGAACGAAGCGCAATTAGAAACTCAGAATCTAAATCTATTAGTAAGAAAAAGCAAAGCAAAAAGAAGCAGGGCAATGTCAAGGTTAAAGAATCTAAATCTATTAGAAAACCTAATTCTAAGGCTTCCCACCTAGCTCTGCCTCTTGGACTGGACAATAAAGACCATCATGCCACGGCCCCGAAGTAATCAGGTAGTCGTCCTTCATCCCCTTATTAGACTTAGGGAGACACGATATGAGCCTGACAATATCCGATCGGGATTTAAGGTAAAATCCCACCCCTTTTTGTTTGTGGAACTCATACATGTAAACCACGTCATGCCAGGTGAGTCTTAGGTTCAGATACTCGTTTAGAGCATCAACACTCCCTAGAATCCTAAAAAGGTTAGGTGTGCATTGGTGAGGGCATATCCTATGGTTAAGAAGATAGTCCCTCGTTATCCTACCCATTGGAAGGGTCATTCCCCCCTCTACGAAAGCTATCATGGGGATTATGACCTTTCTCTCTCTTCGATCTGTTACTATACGCTCTGGAGAACAGTATCTCAGTGCGACTTCTTGAGGTATATGGTATCTCTTCTTAAAGGCCTCTATCTTGGTAGGGGAGTCAACTAAATGCTCAAATCTACCCATTTTAGTAGACAAGAGAAAAACTATTGAAATTGACAATGGGGGAAATAATAACTGGAAGGCCGAGAAGGTTGGCTGAGGAGAAAAGAAAGGTTTAAATATACTAGAACTTACGAGAACTATGTCGAATTGTGGTTGCTGAAAACTTAAGAGAAAATCTCCAAGATTTCTGAGAAAAACAGTGTAGAAAACTTAGCGATTTAGGAAGTCTGGTGGTTTTGAATGTTTGAAATCTCAGAAGAACTTGAAATTATTGAAGTAAAGAGAAGCGGTTTACCTAAAGGCTTTTTATATAGAAGATAAAACTGGCGGAAGTCATTACACTCAAAACTCAAGGAAAAAGGTCAGCCGTTGGATGAGTGCTTCACCATCAGATGCAAGAGACATAGCGCCGCCTGGAGCAAATACTAACCCCTTGTGGTCTTCGAAGCGTCAGAAGTAATTATAAAGAGCATAAAACCGCATTCTCACACGTGCCAAAAAAAGATTTAATTTTCTGAATTCTCAATAAATAAAAATCCCATTTTTTTCTCCTCAGATGCGAAGGAAAAACCAGAATTTTGAGGGGCTATTGTGGGGGGTAAAAGCCCAGGATTGTATATTGGGTCTTGGGTTTTATCTGGAGATATGGTGTGTCTGAGGAGGGGTGAGTAATTAAAAGAAGCCCAAAGTTCAGAATTATAAAAGATGGAGTGGAGGAAGATGGTCTGAGGAGATGTTCCTTCTCAGATAAAGTTAAATACTGATCAGCTCTGTACTTCGACAAGTCAGGTGATCCTCCAGGATATTTCCACGACAAGGATGATCCTTATACACATACAGAAGAGATAACAATCTAGAAATATCTAAGGGAAAAGCTGCTACCACCACATTTAATGCCTTGTACCTACTTCCCTGACATCATTTATGTGGAGAAGACCCCTGAATAGTGTTACATTGGCAACTACAACTCACAGAAGACCAAAGGAGGTGGTTGATGGGACAGGTACTCAAGTAGCAATCCAAATGGTTGACAAGTGTAGGGTGAAGATGATCTAAGGGAACTATATAATGTGAGAATCCCTCCACAAAAAAGGGGGATCAGAGAAGGAAAAGGAACACTATAGCAATACAAACATAATTTGTAACCATCTTTACTAGATTTTATAAAACAGGCTGCCTCCTTGGACATCACCTTCATGCAAGATTATTGACTTTGATATCATTTGATCATATTCAAAACCCATACTAGCTATTGTTAATTTCATAAAAGCCTAGGTTTTCGACCCACTCTCTACAAATTCTATTGTATTAGGCTTACTAGGCCAAAGTTTTGTATACTTTAGACTTGAGCTGAAAATCGTGACCCTACACTACTAATTTTAAAGACTACACATTTTCACACCCAAATTTTTTCTTTTTTTTTTTTAATTTCTTTTATAGGCATTTTCACACCCAATTGATTACTCAACTTCAACCGTTCTTTTTATCAAAAAAAAAAAAAAAAAAAAAACTCCACAAAATAATGAGTACCAATAGTGTATGCTCGTATTGTGTAAATGTGCTTGATATCTTCATGGTGGTTCCATACCAAATATGTTAGCTTTGCCAAATATTCAGGTGGTGCTGTCCTTCCAGTTAGTGCAGACACATTCTCAAAGACAGTCTTTGTCCATGTATTCATTTTATTGGGTAATATATATAATTTTAATGAATAGAATAGGAAAATAAAAGTTGAGATGTTGGTTGTATTGTAAAATGGTATGATATAATTGATAAAGTAGCTTTTTGAGATGGTAAAATAGAATAAAATGGCATTTCCAGTTGTGAATGCTCTAAGGTTACCTTTAGGTCAATTGATGGTACGTTCTACCCGAAAGTTTTGCGGAAACAATATAAAATAAAAATTTATATTTTATCTACTTATTTTTTCAAATACACATTCTAACAAACTCTCTATCATTTCTCTATCTCATTTAAATATTATTTTTTTCATTCTTTCTTTAATCTTCATTTATTCTTTTTTTAATATTTCTCTATGCATTCCCAACTACTATATTTTTCTAATTCCCAACAACAATATTTTTAAATCCCCCAATGGCAACATTTAAAATTTTTTCAACAATCATACTTTCCAATGGTTTTTTTAATGATCATATTTTCATGCTTGCCTTATTTTTCATTTATCAAATCTATATTAGTCTTGAAATATATCAAATCTATGTAATTTGGAATGAATTTATGCATTAAATTTTTCACAACTTTTTTTTTTTAGATTATTATTATTGTTATTGTTATTTAATAATAAAATAACTTTTAATTAATTAATTAATTAATTATCTCTTTCTATTTTTTCTCAAAAAAAGAAACCTATCTAATATTAAATACCATACCACACAATTACAAACCAAAAAAAAAAAAAAAACCAAGCGATTAACTCAATTTTATTTCCCTACTAATTTTAAAGACCACACATTTTCACTCCCGAATTTTTTTTTTTGTTTTTTTGATAAGCATTTTCACACCCAATTGATTACTCAACTTCAACCGTTCTTTTTATCAAAAAAAAGAAAAAGAAAAGAAAAGCTCCACAAAATAATGAGTACCAATAGTGTATGCTTGTATTGTGTATATGTGCTTGATATCTTCATGGAGGTTCCATACCAGATATGTTAGCTTTGCCAAATATTTAGGTGGTGCTGTCCTTCCAGTTAGTGCAGACACATTCTCAAAGATAGTCTTTGTCCATGTATTCATTTTAGTGGGTAATATATATTATTTTAATGAGTAGAATAGGAAAATAAAAGTTGGGATGTTGGTTGTATTGTAAAATGGTATGGTATAATTGATAAGTAGCTTTTTGAGATGGTAAAATAGAATAAGATGGCATTTCCGGTTGTGAATGCTCTAAGGTTACCTTTAGGTCAATTGATGGTACGTTCTACCTGAAAGTTTTGCGGAAATAATATAAAATAATAATTTATATTTTCGTTCTGAAAGTTTTGCGAAAACAATATAAAATAAAATTTTATATTTACATGTTATACCACACAACCATTGATTTTGAATAAAACAAAATTGCATATCTCTCTTAGCAACCCAAGCATGTTGCCTCCCAAGGTATTTACGTCTCTCTCTCTCTCTCTCGCTCTCTCTCTCTCTTTGTTTCTTTTTGGATTTTCAGATGACTACTGTATCACTCAATAGTTTTGATGGCCAACTCTTAATGTGATAATTTAAAATCTTATTTTTATTTAAGACTTGTAAAACCCAAGAGAGAGATTGGACGCAAGATCCTTAGGGATCCTAATCTTCAGCTGTAGGATCAATCAATAACTTTTTTTTGAATGTTATTGACTTATCTTGAAACTCTTTCAAAATTATTCCTTAATTTTCTCAACCATATCAATAAAATATTTAAACTTCTATAGATTGCAATAATGTCCATCAACACATTGCAATTGACCCCTGAAGATTAGAGAATTACATATGAGGTCCCATTACTTACAATTTTATATCCATGTTCTTCCACCACACTTTATTCCCACAATCCACTAGGACTGGATTAATATCATTGTCATGTCCCTAGTTTACGTATTCCTTAAGTTCTTGATTTCATAATTTCTATTGGACTCCAAAATATCTTTGAAAAACTTTTGAAATACACGCACACACACACACACACACACACACACACAAAATATTATATATATGAAAAACACTTTTGAAAAAAAAATCACTGACTGGTTTTGTTTTGAGTCCAACTTCAATATGAAAATCAAATGAATATACTATCTTCTTTAGAGACTGGTGGATTTATTGTTGAGCATTTACATATTTTACTCACTACACACATAACCCAATGTGTCTGTATATAGCCTTTAAAAAAAAAAAAAGAATCACCCGTTGACAATTGACATTATCAAAGTTATATGCGTAATAAATATACACAAACTTCTCATGTTTGAGGACAATAGGAAAATTGTGATAGAATAACCTTTTAACTAACAATTTTATCACTCCATAAGGCATTTTTAATCAAATCCGATTCAGTGTATGTACTTGTTACATTACACCCACTTGTCTACTTAAAGTCACTACCTCAATGATGAAGTAAATCATCCTATAATATAGTAGCACAACAATTGTAGGCTTCAATGATGATATTCAATTAATATCCACAACCTAAAATAATTTAATAATCTGTGAAAAATCATTACTCCCCATCTTTAGTTCCATAACCATTAATATGATTTTTCTATCACATATTCACCTGCCACATTTAAACAATAAAATTTTCCCATAATAATTATGTATGTGAAAATATAATTTATTATTAAATAAATATGCATGTTTTTTAGGAGAAATTTAAGGTCCTCATGGTGAACAAGTAATATGGTCCACCATTCCAGTAAAAGACTTTCACTTGTTTAAAATTGTGGAGTTTTATATAAAAACTAAATAGTGACTTAACAATTTTAAATAGGTGGGAGTCTTTTATTGAAATGGTAGATAAATGACGTGGTCCACCATGATGATAGTATAATTTCTCCTTTTTGAGGGCACATAATTCTAACACTACCATCCTGTAGACACATAGCGTTTGAATAAAGCTCCCTTGTCCTTTTTTCATTATTAACAACTGGGAACTGAAGTGCTGAACAATTTTATTTGAGTTAAATCTGATAGGTTTTTAGACCCCTTAAACCACAATTGGGTTAACCTAGTTAATCAGTCAAATGATTAACTTAGTCAATTTATGCAAATCTAGGTTATCACAATTCAACAATCATATCATGTATAAGTAGCGGAAATATAAATAACACAAAGATATGATGACCCAAGAAAACCAAACTGGTAAAAAATCTAGGGAGGATTTAACTTATCTATCCTCAAGGTAAACTTGAATCCACTATATGAAAGAATCGAAATTCATACAATAGGACTTAGACCACTAACATCCTATTGCTACCCACTAGTAAAACTTACTGATACGACAACGTGCAAACTCAGAATCCACAGACTCCTTCTTTCTTGGATTCTCCAGCAAGTACAAGCACTCCCGCTTGTGTATCTTTAAGCTCCTATGGCAGCAACTGAATGATCATAAAGGTCTTGAAGTAATCTCCTTCTTGATAACCCTAAGTCTATGTGAAGGAAATCTCCTCAAAGATCTCACAAGAAATTCACATAAACAACAATATGAGCAACAAGAGCAACCTCTAAAACGTGGCTAGGGTTTCCCTTATATACATAGGGTAAAAACATAAAACCCTAAACATTTTAAGTGAACTAGGGCTGAGTTGGAAATCTGCAGAAAACGCATTCTACACGAGGTTCGATTGATTCCAACTTTACATAAAATGGCACAACTTTGAGTAAGTCTAAACAAGACTAAACAATCTGTTTTGATCATGGTTTGCCAACATTACATATTAGAGTTCTAAATACATAAAATCCGAAGTCTTTAGAACCTAACAAAGTCTATTAAGACAAACTTTTTCACAATTTTGCCATAATTTTGTTACGTGATGACTGGTGAGTAGTGAAAATAAAATAGATACATGATTTTACCATTCATGAGTCGCTACAAAGTAGAATTGTGGAAAAATTTGAATAATGTTATTAATACAATAATGTTACATATACAAATTATTTTACAATATTTTTATAAAATATTGATGTGATTAACCTTTTATTGGTTTTTATTTAAACCTACCATTAATATTACTTTTTCATTTACTAATAATAACTCATCACGTCCACAATTTGTAAAATTTTTTATAAAATAGTTATCCCTAATATTATTCAATTATGCCACTAGATTTTTTTTTTTATGCCACACTTACTCTTATTTGAGAGGAAGAATTTAATGTTTTAGTCCTTTCAAGTTCCAACCATTCCCAATCTCTCACCTATATTTTTCCTGCTCTGCTCCTGATTGGCTCACCTAGATTAATGTTTTCTCTCTCAAAGACCACTTTTGTTTGAGTCTTTTTTTTTCTTTTTAGTGAAAAAAAAAAACCTTTTCCTTGTTTGAGTCTTCTTAGGTGCATGTGAATGCGAATTTGAATGTCTTCTGACGTCTGCTAAGTCGTCATTCCTGACTTAAAGTCCACTGGTTTCTAATTTCCATGAACGGTTGAGAAAGTCCTGAAGAAGTAGGATTATATAGTATGCCTTCCGACTTACATTAACTATTCCTTTTGGGAAGTTTTTTTTTTTTTTTTTTAATTTTTTAATAAAAAATTATATAAAAAAATTTAAAAAATTAATAAATCAATTAATTATTTTTTTATTTTTCAATTTAACCTTTCAACAAATCTTTGAAAGGAAAATGAGTATCATAATATTTGTTGAATATTCCACATAAGTAAATGTTGTAATGTATCCGTTCATTTAACCTTTCACCTAAACAAATAAATATTATCTAATATCTATATTCAACGGTTAGTAATTTTATTTCTTTAATATTTCAATTTTAATAAAATTTTGAGCAACTACTATCTAGAGCCCTAGAAAGTTTGCCAAATGTGTAAATACCAAATATATAACTAATGTGTTGGCTGATAAATCTTTAAAATACAAGGTATTCAGTATATGTTATCTCAAGTTTCTAATTAATAATTTTGTTCCGTCCAAATCAAAGTAGTCTAAAATTTTGTCATGTCGGGCATTCCTTGAAAAGAAAATAAAATACTCTTCATTTTGGCTCTAATATAAGCACTACCTAATGAGTATCACATATAAATTATAAAGACGATTTTTTACAAAATCGTTTTATATGAATTTATAATGTATTTGCACATCGCAAAGCACATCAACTAATTTTTCGCAAATGAACACCTAGTCAACCAAAAATAAAAGAAGAAGAAGAGAAATAAGATTTTCCACCGCACTTTCACCGATGCCTAATGGAGCACTATCTATTAAATTATACATATGGATATACAGTAAATCCAAAGTTGTTGTTTATATATATATTTTTTAATTTTTTTAATGCTTTATCTAGATGTTTAGCATGTGATGTTGATAAGAATCAATCTTGAACAAAAAGGCTAATTGAGAACATATTGATAACTCCAAAACATCTCATGGATTATTATCTTCCTCGACATCCCTTTTAGGTTATCAAGCATTTTGGTATTCCACTTTATTTTTAACATATATATATATATATATATATATATAATTTTTTTTTTATGTGGCTGGCTAGGTTAGAGCATCTCTAACAGCCTCTTTAAATTTTTGTACTGTTTGGAGAGTGAACAGTTGCATTTTCCTTTTACCTACTTATTTTTTCAAATACACATTCCAACAAGCTCTCTATCATTTCTCTATCTCATTTAAATATTATTTTTCATTTTTTCTTTAATCTTCATTTATTATTTTTTAAATATTTCTTTATGCATTCCCAACTACTATATTTTTCTAATTCCCAATAGCAATATTTTAAAATCCACCAATGGTAACATTTAAAATTTTTTCAATAATCATACTTTCCAATGGTTTTTTTTAATGATCATATTTTCATGCTTGCCTTATTTTTCATTTATCAAATCTATGTAATTTGGAATGAATTTATGCATTAAATTTTTCACAACTTGTTTTTTAGATTATTATTATTATTGAAAGCTCGGAAATGTGTTGAAAACACAAGAGCAATTTAGACCCCCAATTTAAAGTTACGGCTTGATAGTTTTTACACTAACTTAATACAAAGTGCGGAATAGTATAAATGCAAGCGGATAAGCAAATAAGCTACTCTAATCCATAAACTAAGTAACACAGCAGTATAATGGAATATAAAAGAGTAGGGAAGAGAGATGCAAACACAGAAAACACCAAGACGTGTTTTCGAAGAGGAAACCGAAGAACTCAGCGAAAAACCTCTCCGCCGCCCTCCAAGCGGAAATCGATTCACTAGACAATCAGTTGGGATACATAGGTTAGCAAGAGACCCTCCAAGCCTAATCTACCCGATGCACCTAAGCCCTCCAAGCTCCTACTCCAACAAGGCTTCTTGGAACCGTGTCTTGTCTAGCTCTCCGGATCCCGCAACAAGCTCCATGTTGCAGCTGCCATTCCAGGCTTCTTCCAATGCTTTCCAGCAGCACCAAAACGTCACTCAACACACTCAAAGGGTGAGGTAAGTGTTTGGGCTATCAACCTCTCAATGGTATGGAAATGGAGAGGGAAGGGTTGAGGAAATACCACAAGCAAGTATATAAAGAAAGGTGGGGATGACAATCTCTAATTCCCAATGTGTTTGGCTAGGGTTTTCTCTCTGAAGCATTCCTCAACTTTTATGGGTAATGAGGGTATATATAGGGTAGGTGCAAAAAGTGTGAGTTAGTCAGTACAGACTGGCAGAACAGGTTGCCTCGCGGGTGTCTCGCGGGAAGGCCTTACCCGCGAGATACTCGCGAGAGACAGCTATCTCCACCTGGCCTGACTCTTCGCATTCCAGCATGTGCAAAGCACATGTTTCACTTCGTGGGAAGCTAAGTTGCGACATACCCGCGAGAATCCTTCAGCCTCCAAATGCTTGAGTCTTCACACACTCTCTCTATCACACAACCCTTACAACAAATCCCACAATAAATACAGGGTATCAACAATTGAAAGTAATTACAATCAAATTTGGCACGGAATAAAAGCCAACAAAATACATAGTTGTAAATAACAACTTTACAATCTCCCCCTTTGGCTATTCTGTGACAAAACCCTAAAATAGACTCTAGACTTAAACGTGAGTTTGGGAATAAAGGAAAAACTTACTCACACCTAATTCTAGATTCTGATACGCTCTTGAAACATATGAACAAGTATCTCCTGAAACAAAACAACACAATAACATCATTGTATGTAGAAAACTTGAAAAGCATATGGAGCAATAATAGCATGATCAAGCAAAATGAAATAGAAACACTAGATCATGGCAAGATCAAATGAGCAATCACTATACACAAGCGATCACTATGCTCATTTACACAAGGAATGAACATCCGGATATGCAAGATGATAAGCTCATTTGAAGAGTATCATTTGCAAATACAACACTCAACTAATGCGAAATACACGAAGTATTTGCATCTAGGAACAATCCTACTAGGGCACAAGAGTGTTGTATTGAAGTAAAATGAAAGACATTAAACTTAAAGTACATAAGCATAAAGGCTGCATACGCAAGGAACTACATATACATGGCACAAATCATAAAAGCCTACAAAATGCAATGAAACAAACCCTTAAAACTTACAAAAGCAACGTGGGTACATGAAAGACATGCTACAAAGCATAGACAAAAACACAAAAGAAACTTCTGAAATTATACTTAAATAAAAACAGAGTATCAAAGCTTTTAAACCAAAACACACGTAAAACAGTTATAAAGACTAAAAGAAACTGAATAAAACCGTCTGAAAACTAATAACCAATGTTACTATGTTTCTAAACTATACTCCCCCTAACGCTGTGCAAGCTCTTCTCTAACTCCCCCTCAAAATTGTCTCCCCCTTTTTGACCGGAATGGCTAAAGGACTAGAACTGATCTGACTCTGAATCTGATCCATGAGTGGAGGACAAATCCTGAATTTGCGATGCTAATGCGGTGATTTGTCCTTGAAGGTACGCGAATTGATCTGCTGTGTGCTGCACATGGGAGTTAAGCACTGTAGACATCTGATCCATCTTAGCAAGCACCTGATCAAGTTTGCTTAAGCCTTGTGGTGGAGCTGAAGATGATGGTTGTGCAGAGGGCTCTAGAGCCGAGGTGAACTTGTCAATTTCCTCCTTATCTTCACCTTCATTCTGCTGAACCCGTTGTGGTGGTGGTATGGTATGCACACCAGTCTTAGAGCCTCTAATGTGGGTTGTGTTCCTAGTCAGAGTATTAGCACTCTCTGAACTATAGTAAGACAACTTGGAAATTTCAGCTTGGTCTTAGCGATGAATCCCATGATCAGTGTGGGAAATGACATTATGGTTCTTGTATTCTGCTTCCTAATGCTCTTTTTCAGAATGTGGAAGATGTGGCTGCAAATATCAATCTCCTTGTGAGTGAAAAGATCATAGAGAAACCTCGTCCTTGGAGCTGATAATGTGGTGAGGTTGGTAATTGGATACAGGTTATGAACCATCACATAACTCAAAGTTCTCATTTCTGGGGAAAACTTGAGTGTATCCATTGATGATTTCGTTGGAACCCCTCCAAGAGTCGATATCATTTCCTTGATAGACCCCAATCTTTCATCATATTGAACTGACATGGGTTGAGAGGGAGGACGTATCTCTAACAAGTCTTGAATGCTGTCCCTTGTAATTATGAATTCCTTGTGCCTCACCTAGCAAATAATCCTGTCATCTTCCACATCAGCATTTGAGAAGAACTCTCTAATAATTTCTGGGTACACAGTCCCAACTAGATTCAACAACTTGGTCCAAGTTCTCTCTTTGAATACATCGGGAATGCATGTGTGCTCAAGTGCCTCTAATTGAACTACTCGTTCCATGATGATGGTTGCTTTCTTGTAGCAATCATTGAACTTCATATCTGCTTCCGCGGACTTGAAGTGATCAGAATCAGTGCGTGCACACTTTGAGGATGGTTTCTTCTTAGCTACATGCTTGGTGGGAGACATCTGCACAAATTCACAAAGAAGGGAGGGAATAAATGCACAAATACCAAGATAGAGCACACAAACAAAAATTTGATTAGGTTCAAGTTAATCCCAACACAAGGAATAAGCAACACCATATAAAGCAAGGAAAAATAAGCAAAGTGCATGCAAGTAAGTAACTGTGCGTGTGTGTGCATCTGTGTGCATATGCTGGTGCATGTGTGTGCAGCATGAGATGCATGGGGGTGTGCCTAGAGGGTGCCTAGGTGTGTGCCTAGTGAGTGCATCATGTGCAAAGTGTAGGAAACCCATGAAAAAAGACCAAACTAAGTAGAGTAAGGTTAAACATATGGAAATACAAGAATTGGAATTCACATGAAATGAATTAGGCACAAAAATGTCACTTGGACATTTTGACAAACACTTAGCATGCACAAATGTAAATATAACATGAATAATGCATGAACATGGGAAAATCTACCCTCAATACATGATAAAATGCCACAAATGGGCCAACAAAGATGCAGAAAAACCAAATGGGACACAGCCCAACCAAAAATTTGACAAAGATTCACCCAATTTTGAAAACCAACCCAAATTTTCGAAAAACCCCAAATATAAAAAACCTAACACAAAATTCTGCACAATCTAAGCAAAAACTGAAAAAGAAATGTTTAAGAAACATACCTTGTAGAAGAAAATGCAAAAAAAAATGCTTGGATTGAAGGGGATTGAATGGAATAGTGATTTGGGTTGAGAAGGGTTCGAAGGAGTTTATGCGATGGAAGTGTTTGTGATTTGAAAAACTGTCACATCAGTAATATAAAACTGAAAACACGCATTTTTCGCGGGTTAGAGAGTAGCGACACAGTCGCGAGACAACAGTGAAAATGGCCACTGAAGCACAAAAGCTGTCGCAAGAAGCTTTAAGTCGCAAAACAGTCGCGATAGTTTTTGTCTGAATTTTGAGAAAATCCAATTTTTGGCCAAACAGCATTTCGCGAGAAGCTGTTGGTCGTGAGAATGTCGCGAAAGTTTCTGTGTAACAAGATGAAAACTTATCTCCCTCAAGCCCTTTTCGCAGGAAGCTTTAAGTCGCGAGCTTCTTGTGAAACAGCCCCTGAACCAGTTTTTGAAGTAAAACAAAAAAATGCATTTTGAACAAAAACAAAAGACACGAAAGTATAAAATCACTTCCAAAAACAAATAAAACACTCAAAAATCTTTTTGGGTTTGATCAACCAGTTCTTGAGCATACACATCACATTTGAACATGTACAATCACACAAATGAGATAGGCATTGATTGAATCAAAGTCTTGTGTGTTGTGTGTGAATATCAAATTTGGAATAGCCTATAGACCAGAGCGAAGTTTCAATGATCAATTCAAACGAGTCATACACAACTGATACGAAATCAAGTGGACTATCTCCATTACAGAAATGAGTATATATGACCTCCCACACATTGAATACAAAACTTAGAAGCCTTTCATTTGGCTTCTACAAAAAGCATAACAAAAGGTCCACTTAATTTTTTTTGGACAAGAGCATCTCTTTTTGAGATTGGTGCTTGAAATTTATGATATTTCAACATTGACGATTAGCCTTTGGCTTTTGAGCACCATATAAAATATATTAAGAAGAGTCGCTTTCCCTTTTTCCTAGTCGAATACTAGTGTGTGCGACAGGCTTTTGCAACTCAATATCTCTTTTCATTTGGAGATTTACATTTGGTGAGCTCTTTTTGCAAAACATAAAAACAAAGTGGGAAGAGATATAAACACAAATCTATGCAAGTATCAAGACCAACAAGACTATTGACCAATTATTCATGACAAGCTTGAAGATCTATTTACAACAGTCACACATAATGTTCAAGATTTCTTCCACATAGAAATGAGTGCATACATAACAAGCCAAGATCGTAAGTGCACTACGCCATTAGTACAAAGGTACTAGGCCAAACTCACATGTGACATGCACAAAACATGTGATCAAACTTTTGAGAATTTTCAAATTTTTATGGGTTTTTGAATCTTTGAACACACCCAAAACAGAACAAGACAAGTAAGATCAACAAAACAGCTGGTACAAACCAACCGGATAAAATAACAACAGCAAAAAGAAAGCAATGCATGAAGTGATGCAACAGCAAATGTCCCTAAACATTGAAAGAATTTATGCATGGATATGTTATAATGCTTATGCATGAGTACCCTTCTTCACCCACACATCACATGTGTTTGGGGTGATATCCTTGACGAATTGGGTACGAGAGTTTGGACTTTCAAACCTTCTGGTGAAACTCTCCAAGCAATTGGTGAAGGAACCAATCATTTTCATCACATCCGTCATACTGGGATCACGATTTTGACTTCTTGGTTGCTCACCACCCCAAGATCTCATGTCATTTCTCCTTCCTCATGACCGAGATGCGCTTGCATTGTTGTCAGCTTTTGACAATTGGGTCTGGTATGTCCTTGCAATCCGTAATAATGACACACATAATCTGTTCTGGGACTCCGTTGTGATCTTGGGAGAGATCTTCCTCTAGTTTCATGTCTAGCCATAGACTGATTTTGGGACTTATTCACCATTCGTTGCTCAGCCACATTCTCCCTTTTTACATCTCATCTTTCTCAAGAATGGGCTCTTCAACAACCGTCTCATTTGCCTTCACAAACTTTACTCCTTTGGTGACTTTGGCTGATGAGCAGCTTCCTCTGGTGTATCCCAACCTGGATTTGTTTGAAGAAGGTTTTTGAGCTGATATAACATCTTCTAACTTCTGAGAGGAGACTCTCTCTATCTTAACATGAGCTTGCACAGCCTCTTGCTCATGAAATCTCACCTTCGTATATGCTTCAGACAGCTCACCATTTAGTGTTTCAATCTCACACTTAGCCTCTTTATATCTGATCAAGAGACTTCTGTAATCTTCCTCAGCTTTCTTCATTTTCCTTACAGCTGCCTTGGCTACTCGGGAATACTCTCCCGACTTCTCAAGTAGTAAGGAGTAATTTTCTTAAAGATTAGCTGTATTCTCTTCCTCTTCAGCATCTGATTCTTCCACAATCCCAATAGACTTTGAATCAGAATACTCACCAAGCTCCTTCACAAGTGCACCCAAATCATCTGATGACTCCACATGAGCAATGGTTATGAAAGCGGAGTAGTTTCCCTCTCCGTCACAGCTCTCGTCCGAGTTAGAATCAGAAGATTCTGAATCACTGAGCGTCGTGGCATAAGCCTTGCCTTTTCCTTTCAGAAAATTTGGACACTCCTTCTTTAGATGTCTATGGCCATTGCACTCATAGCACACAATGTCTGAAGAAGGTTGGTAATCCTTCCTTTCTTTCCTAGTAAACTCTTTCCTATCACCTCTTGAAGATGAAAATTTTCCTCTGTTGAATGGTTTTCCACTGTTCTTCATTTTCAAGAATTTTCGGAAGTTTTTCGCAAGATATACTACTTCTTTCTCCACTCCATCTTCTTCGGAAGGATCATCCATTCTTTCGGTGATGGTTTTAAGAGCAAGTGATTTACTCGTCTTGTGGGAAGGTAGTCCAAGCTCATACGTTTGAAGTGATCCAATGAGCTCTTGGATCTTAATTTCATCCAAATCCTTGCTTTCCTCTATGGCTGTGACGTTTGCCCGAAAGCTCTCCGGTAAGGACCTCAAAATTTTTCTCACCACCTTAGTATCTTCAATCTTCTCCCCAAGATTGAGTTTAGCAATTACAATTTTATAGAGCTTCCCATAGAATGAATCAAATGGTTCATCATCCCCCATCTTGAGCTCTTCAAATTTGGTGGTAATCATTTGAAACTTTGTATCCTTAACTTTCTTTGTACCCTCATATGTCGTCTTCAAAATCTGCCAAGCTTCCTTGGCTATCGTCATATGAAAGATCCTGTGGAATTCATCAGGAGACACACCACAAAAAATAGCATTTAACGCTTTACTATTAGCATTGGCTGCTGCGAGAGTTGCCTTATCCCAAGTGGACTTAGGATCCGTCGGCTTGGTCCAACCAATCTCAACTGCATCCCAAACGGTATCATCTATAGAGCATAAAAATGCTCTCATTTTGACTTTCCAGAAGGCATAATTGTTCCCATCGAAAAATGGTGGAACATTTAGCGATTGAGACCGGTCCATCTCAAATAGGGTAAATGATCACACTCAGGTATTTAAACCACAGTGAGTGTACCCACTCTGATACCAATTGAAAGCTCAGAAATGTGTTAAAAACACAAGAGCAATTTAAACCCCCAATTTAAAGTTACGGCTCGATAGTTTTTACACTAAATTAATACAAAGTGTGGAATAGTGTAAATGCAAGCGGATAAGCAAATAAGCTACTTTAATCCATAAACTAAGCAACACAGCAGTATAATGGAATATAAAAGAGTAGGGAAGAAAGATGCAAACACAGAAAACACCAAGACGTGTTTTCGAAGAGGAAACTGAAGAACTCGGTGAAAAACCTCTCCGCCGCCCTCCAAGCGAAAATCGATCCACTAGACAATCAGTTGGGATACATGGGTTAGCAAGAGACCTTCCAAGCCTAATCTACTCGATGCACCTAAGCCCTCCAAGCTCCTACTCCAACAAGGCTTCTCGGAACCGTATCTTGTCTAGCTCTCCAGATACCGCAACAAGCTCCATGTTGCATCTGCCATTCCAGGCTTCTTCCAATGCTTCCCAGCAGCATCAAAACATCACTCAACACACTCAAAGGGTGAGGTAAGTGTTTGGGCTATCAACCTCTCAATGGTATGGAAATGGAGAGGGAAGGGTTGAGAAAATACCATAAGCAAGTATATAGAGAAAGGTGGGGATGACAATCTCTAATTCCCAATGTGTTTGGCTAGGGTTTTCTCTCTGAAACATTCCTCAACTTTTGTGGGTAATGAGGGTATATATAGGATAGGTGCAAAAAGTGTGAGTCAGTCAGTACAGGCTGGCAGAATAGGTTGCCTCACGGGTGTCTCGAGGGAAGGCCTTACCCGCGAGATACTCGTGAGAGATAGCTGTCTCCACCTGGCCTGACTCTTCGCATTTTAGCATGTGTAAAGCACATATTTCACTTCACGGGAAGCTAAGTCGCGACATACCCGCGAGAATCCTTCAGCCTCCAAATGATTGAGTCTTCACACACTCTCTCTATCACACAACCCTTACAACAAATCCCACAATAAATATAGGGTATGAACAATTGAAAGTAATTACAGTCAAATTTGGCACGGAATAAAAGCCAACAAAATACATAGTTGTAAATAACAACTTTATAATTATTATTGTTGTTGTTGTTGTTATTATTTAATAATTAAATAACTTATAATTAATTAATTAGTTATCTCTTTCTATTTTTTCTTAAAAAAGAAACCTATCTAATATTAAATACCATATCACATGATTACATACCAAAAAAAAAAAAAAAAACCAAGCGATTAACTCAATTTTATTTCAACCTACTAATTTTAAAGACCACACATTTTCACACCCAATTTTTTTTTTTTTAATAAGCATTTTCACACCCAATTGATTACTTAACTTCAATCGTTCTTTTTATCCAAAAAAAAAATAACCCTTTTTTTTTTTTTTTTTGAGACACGTTATTCTATTTACTTCACAGTTACACATTTATCACATCAAAGGAAATAGAAGGGAGAGAGGGAGAAAGAACGCAGCAAAGAGAGAGAGGGAGAAGGCCGGTGGAGATCAAAAGTCGCCGGAAGGACAAAGCCGGCAGATATCGGCATTCACCAAGCAGCAGCGCCTCATCCACCTCCTCACCATTGCTTTTCCTCCTCCCTACTGCCAAACTGGGTCTGATCGACTTGACTCTTTTTTTCTTTTCTTTTTTTTTCTTCTTCTTAGTTTCTTGTTTTGGTTCAACTTTGCTTTTATAATAAGAAATAGATTTTGTTTTGTGTTTTGATTATGTGAGACGTTTGAGTCTATGAGGGAGAAAGAATTTTTTTTTTATTGAGTTGTTTGATTTTCTAAAGGAGAAAAATTCATTTGGAGTTGCTACAGTACTCTCCAAGTCAAGAGAGCTATTGTAGCAACTCCAAAAAAAAAAAAAAAAAAAAATGAAAAATTTTCCTTTTAAAGAGTCTGTTGGAGCTATTTTTTTTTTTGGGTTTGCTCTCCAAAAAAATGGCTTTAACTAGGCTATTGGAGATGCTCTTATGAGATATCTGACATGTGGATTGCATGATCATGGAGTAGGTGATCTGTGCATGTGTCCTTCTCTTCACACTCGTCACATGGTTTTGGGATTATTAAATCAGACACGAAAATTTTCAAAACGTCATTTATATATATACTAGTTGCAGATCCACGTGATGCGTGGGGATATATCATTACTTTGAAATTGTGGTACGATATATAATATGTTCTCTCTAAAAATAAAAAAATTTCTAAAATTATTTTTCATTTATCCATCTTCACATATACACATTTTAATATTTTGGGTGTGTTTGATTGAAATTATTTCTTTTTGAGGTGGTCCATATTTTTCTAAATTATATTATGGTACGTTGTGTTTTCCTTTTTTTTCTTACAACTAAATTCTTTAAGTTTTTTACTCAAAAAAAAAAAAAACTTTAAGTTTCAAATATATTATTCAAATTTCTCATTTCTTAAATAAGATATTATTAGGTTCTAAAGACTTAGGAACTAATGTATTTAGAACTCTAATGTGTAATATTGACAAACCATGATCAAAACAGTTGTTAGTCTTGTTTAGATTTACTCAAAGTGTGTGTGTTGTATGTAAAGTTGGAATCGAGTGGCTGCAGAAGTATTAGTGACTTTCGGCTTGGCTCGATTGATCGAAGCTTAGACTCGATCAATCGAATATTAGGCAGAATGATTTTTTCTGTAGAATTCCAACTCAGCCCTAGCTCACTAAAATGTTTAGGGTTTTATGTTTTTGCCCTAGTATATAAAACAAACCCTAGCCATGTTTTAGAGGCTGCTCATATTGCTGTTTGTGTGAATCTTTTGTGAGATCTGAGAGGTGCTTGCCTTCACACAAGCTTAGGATTATCAAGAAGGAGATTTCTTCAAGAGCTTAATAATCATTCAGTTGCTGCCATAAAGAGCTTAAAGATACACAAGCGGGTGTTCTTGTGCTTGCTGGAAAATCCAAGAAAGAAGGAGTACATGGTCTCGGAGCTTGCACGTGGTCGTGTCAATAAGTTTTACTGGTGGGTAGCAATAGAATGTTAGTGGTCTAAGTTCTATTGTACAAACTTTGATTCTTTCATATAGTGGATTCAAGTTTACCTTGAGGATAGTTAGGTTAAATCCTCCCCAGGTTTTTTACTAGTTTGATTTTCTTGGGTTATCATGTCATTGTGTTATTTATTTTTTTGCCGCTTTGCATGATATGATTGTTTGATTGTGATAATCTAGATCTGGAATTTGGACTAATTAATAACTTGGGTTGTTAACTAGGTTAATCCAATTGTGTTTAAAGGGGTCTAAAAAAAACAAGTGGTATCAGAGCAGGTTGCTCTTTTGTTGTAGATCTTTTGATCTCTAAACTGATCTTTGACCCCTGTTGTCATGGAACATGGACACTCTGTAGTTATTCCTTCTCACTTTGATGGGAATAATTATACTTATTAGAAAGTAAGGATGAAAGCATTCCTGAAATCTATTGATGAGAGAGTCTGGAACTCCATTGAGTATAGATGGGAGAAGCCCACTACTCTTGTGAGTGAGTGGGCCACTATTTTCAATGCTATTTCTATGGAGGAATTTAAGAGAATCTCTAATATTGAGGTTGCTCATACTGCTTGGAATATCCTCCAAACTGTGCATGAAGGCACAAAGATAGTCAAAATTAATAAGTTGTAGCAATTAACTTCTAGATTTGAAAGCATTAGGATGTCTGATGATGAATCTTTTGATGAATTCTATGCTAAACTTAATGACATTGTTAATTTTGCATACAACTTGGGTGAAATCTATGATCAACCTAAAATTGTTAGGAAGATTCTTAGATCTTTAACTGAAGATTTTAGACCCAAAGTTACTGCCATCACTGAGAGCAAGGATGTGGACTCCATCCCTGTTGAAGAACTTGTACGATCTCTTCAGTCCTATGAGTTGGACCTATCCAAAACTAGCAAATTCAAATTAATGGCTCTTAAGTCAATTAATGATGTTCATATTGCTGGATTTGGTGATGAGCTCTCTATTACAGAGATTGCTTATCTTGCCAAGAACTTTAGAAACTTTCTTAGGAATAGTAATAGAAGGGCAAAAGGTAAGAACACTACTGAACCTAGAAATTTTAGGAAGAATGAATCCACTAAGGTTAACAACACTGAAAAACCTAGAGAAAAAGTAGATTAATCTTCTAATAATTCTATAGGTCCTCAATGTTTTGAATGTCAAGGGTATGGTCACATGAAATCTGAACGTCTTACATACTTGAGGTCTAAGGGTAAGGCTATGGTTGTAACCCTTAATGATAATGAAGTTTCTGATGATGAGTTTGGGTGTGACGAGGATGGAAACTTCATTGTTTTTACTGCTACTGTTGTAGTCAATGAAAGTGTGTCTATTGAAGAGGACCCTTCTGATGGGGAACTCTCTAAGGATGCAGATCTTTAAGAAGCCTACGATAAACTTTGCAAAGTTGCTGCAAAGGATGCCATGAATGTTGAATTAGGCTTAAATAAAATTGCATCTCTTGAGCTTGATAAAAAAAAAATTGCTTGTGAAACTGTTTGATGCTAATGAACTTTTGAACAATGTAAAAACTGAGAATATGCTTTTACTTGATAAAGTTAAGAATTTGGAACTTGATTTATCTGTTTCTAGATCTACTAGTTCTAAACTTGATCATATACTGAGTGTTCAAAAGTCTCCTTCTGACAAATCTAGATTAGGTTTTGTTGAAAGCATCTCAGTGTCTGCACCCCATTCCACAAACTTTGTTCCTTCTTCTTTCTTTGAACCCCCTGTGAGTGAGGTTGTGAGTGAGACTGTTAAACCTGTAGAGGTCACACCTCTTAGGAAGATTAGGGTTGATCTGAAAAAGTCTAAACCTAAGGAAAACTACCCTTTCTAAGGACAAGTTGCATGGTAAGCCTGCTTGGGTTTGTCATTTTTGTGGAAAGTCTGGACGCATTCGTCCAAACCGTTTCAAGCTGCAAGCTGCTAAGCGAGCAAATAAGCCAAAAGTGCCTGTGTCTCAAGTACAAGATCCTATAGTACTTATTGGTAAATTGGTAAAGGCTCTTAACCTTTATTCCAATCCTGGAGTTGACAATCACTCTAATATGAATAAGAACTCCAATGCTCGAGGTGCATCTAAAAAGTTTTGGATGCAAAAGGCTTAATCTAATTGAGTCTTTTTGACATGGTCCTTGTGTTTCGTTGCTTTACCCTTTGTGACCATTGTTCTGTATGGTTTTTTTTTTTTTTTTTTTTTTTTTTTTTTTTTTGTTTCTAGGATTTGCATTGCATAAAAATCATGCATTTCATTCTAGGACTGTTTTTTGTTTCTTCTTTTCAAAAAAAAAAAAAAAGGGAAAAGGAAGCAAATCGTGTTTTGTATTTATTCTCTTGGTTTTTTGAAAATAAGGTTGGTCAATTTATTTACACATAACATGTCTTTATACCTTGTTTAGCTTGGATGAGCTTATTTATTGCACTTTACTAGTTGAAGTTTTGTAGTGCATGTTGTGTGGGAAAGATGTTTATGGTTTTTGATCACTTTGTCTTGATCTTGAAGTCTCATGTCTTTGACTGTCGGACTTGAACCTTTTGAGAAAAGCATAAATAACCATCTCACCACTGTTCACTAGCCAATCATGAACATCTTAGTGCATATCGTAAGATTTTGTGCTCAATATGTAGCACATGCACAAAAACAAGATAAGGTGTAGCCTTAGTTTAAATACTTAAAATTGGCATGTACATTATTGGACTTAAAGTTAAATCAAACAACTAAAATTGGTGTGCACATTATCCTGACTATTTTAATAAGTTTCTAATCAATTAAAATTGGTGTGTACAATATGAGGCAAAATCAAGAAACTTACATGATTGCAAGCTTATGATCTAGGAGATGTGAGAGTTATATGATGTAACTCTTTAGATGATAGTCTCTTTCAAATTCTATGTGATGAATTTTGTAGACTTTGTGTTTGATTTCTATTCACATATCACCTCACATGTATCTCAAACTTTTGCTAGTTGCACACACTACACACGTTACTCTTTGCTAAACATTGTACATGTAATTGTGTGTGTTTTTGGTTTGACCAACTAAGTTTGAAAATATCTTACGTTTTATACAAAACATATTTGATGCTCGAGAATTTAAAGGGAGAATGTTTGAAAATCTTAATTTTGGGAAAACTGGGTTTAAAACTTGTGTTTTGAAAAACATTTTATCTCATACTCATGCATTTTATTCATAAAATTCAACGCTTTGAGGAATTTCTGCACAAAATTTGCTATGTTTTTCAAAAATGTGTGTGTGTGTGTTTTTTTTTTTTTTTTTTTTTCCAGAATTTCAATCGATCGAGGCTATTTTTTGATCAATCGAAATTGGTTTTAAATTTTTTAATGAGTCTCTGTCTGTTTCGATCAATCGAAACTGATTTTCAATCAATCGAAAATCGTGAATAAGGTTTTTAAAAATCAGATCTTGACTTATTCAACTCACCTTTTTCAAAAGTTTTCAAACTATTCTCTCTCTCTTTGACTTGGACAAGGCTCAACCATCAAATTTTTGTCGTTTTTCTCCAAAATTTTTGCAAGGTTTTTCACTCTATAAGCCGATATGTCCATTTTACCCTTCCTTTTACATTTATTTTCATGTTTTCATACATAAATTCATGCATTTTGTTAGGATTTCGGACATATTCAAATTTGGGGTTTTTGATGATTCAAGCATTCTTTTCTGAAATTGATCATTGGATTTTGTTCCTATAATGTTATAAACATGATTTATGATGTTCAATTTGATCAATTTAGTGTTTTGTGAGAAATTGAAAATTCTAGGGCTTGTATTTACTCAAATTGGGGATTTTGTTCAAATTGAGTTTAATTGATGAAATTGGCTTGTTGATTTGATTAATTTGATCATAATAAACTGTTGTCTAACTTGTGTGATGATCAATTGGTCAATTTTCTAAAAATTAAACAAGTGATTTTTTCTAAATTTTGGGGTCTTTATTATAAACTTTATGCTCAAGCCAATTTTGTCATTCTAAACTTAAATTGAACTTATTCTCACTGCATTAGAGCATGCATCATGAATTTAATTGTTCATGCATCATATAGATTGATATTTCTATTTTTTTGTGCTAACTTGCAGTTTGCCCTTAGTTTTTTTCTTTTTGTTCTTTTTGGTTCTATTCTTGTGTCTTGTCCTTACCATAGCACCATGCCTAGGAAGACTAGAGCTAATAGGTTTAACCCCCCACCTTCTCCTCCTCCTTTTGACCATGCGAGGTTTCCAAGTGAGAAAAACCAGGAGACCTTTGAGAAACTGAACCTTAATAGAAAGATATTGGTTGAGCATAAGGTGTTGTTAGATGAGATTGATCCCGCCATTAGGGCGAATTTTGAGCATAGGGGTTGGTTGCCATTGTTGGATATTTCTGATCCTCCTTCTCTAGTTACCCTGATTAGAGAGTTCTACTCGAACATCTTTTTCTGCATCTATGATTCCAACAATTTAGTAAAGAGTTGGATATGAGGTGTAGAGTTCACCATTACTCCTACGGTAGTGGCTGATGCTTTTGGGGTACTATTGGTTCAGCACCCTGTTTATCCCTATGATAAGTCTCCTCCATTAGACGACGTCATGTCATACATCACTAGGACTTCTATCTAGTGAGATTCTGATCCTCGAATCACCACTGCTGAACTACCTGAGTTATACTATCTCTTCTTTAGGATATCGTGTCATTCTTTGTGGCCTGTCTCTCATCTTTACACCATTCCTCTTGAGTGGTGTGTCTTTTTATACGCTCTTGTTACTGATGCTCCTATCAGTTTTCCTCATTTGTTTCTTTGTTCTTTGAATGAAGTTTATAAGAGTTCTTCTACCGCTTATGCTCTTGTTCATCATATTTTCATTCATAGGATTTTGTTGTATCTCGGTTTAGAGGACTTCCCCGCTTCTGAGTCTATACACATAGTTGCCCTCATTGGTGCCTTCTTTCTTAGGCAGAGGGTTGCTCATATGTGAGCTGGCTTTAAACATCTTAGGGCTGAGCCTTTTGGCGTTGCACCTCCTTCTCCTTTTGCTACAGGTCCTACTACTTTTGGTGAGGCGTCTGTTGATCCTGTTGCTGATGTTGCTGCTGCTGTTGATGTTCCTCCGCCATCTACTTCGGATGACTTTGACATTCGTCGTACGTTGGAGATTGTCATGACTGTTGAGGCAGCTCATGGTCAGATTTTGGTGGACATGCTTGATGAGCTCCGTGCTTTGCAAGCTAATTTGGCGGATCTTTGACATTCGCCCTCACCACCTCCTTTTGATGATGGACTCTGATTGCCCTTTGGCATTCCATCACAAAAAGGGGGAGTACATTTGTGTACATTTGAGGACACTTGTTGAGATTTTGGAGTTAGCGGGAGATTTTTGTTCATTTGGAGCCTGTGGAGTTGTTTAGATTGTATCTAGGTACTTCACTGTGTATACATTCTTTTTGGCTCTTGATGTATTATTCTTTGGGCTATTCATGATAGGGGGAGATACTTTGTTAGATACTTTGTTTTATATGTTTCTTGTTTCACTGCTCATTGATTTATATTTATGAGTTATTCATGATATATGTCTTTGTTTTGTGTTTTTCTGAAGTCAAGAATTTATTTTATTTTACTTGTATTTTCCACACATGTGTTTATGCGTTTGTTGAGTATTTCAAGAAATACAGGTTGATTTAGTCGTGCTGCTGTCTACACTTGCAACTGATGGATAGTAGTTAGGATTGAATTTGTTATAATGGACATTTTTTTGTAAAGGGCTTTTCTTTGTAAACTTTGAGCATTTAGTTGTGTTTTGTCACGGATTGCCAAATGGAGAGTTTGTTGGGTTTTAAAGACCTAGGAACTAATGTATTTAGAACTCTAATGTGTAATGTTGGCAAACCATGATCAAAACAGTTGTTAGTATTGTTTAGAGTTGCTCAAAGTATGTGCGTTGTATGTAAAGTTGGAATCGAGTGGTTGCAGAAGTATTAGTGACTTTTGGCCAATCTCAATCGATCGAAGCGTAGACTCGATCGATCGATCGAATATCGGGCATAATATTTTTTTCTACAGAATTCTAACTCAGCCCTAGCTCATTAAAACATTTAGGGTTTTATGTTTTTGCCCTAGGTATATAAAGCAAACCCTAGCCACGTTTTAGAGGCTGCTCATATTGCTGTTTGTGTGAATCTCTTGTGAGATCTGAGAGGTGCTTGCCTTCACACAAGCTTAGGATTATCAAGAAAGAGATTTCTTCAAGAGTTTGATGATCATTTAGTTACTGTCATAAGAGCTTAAAGATACACAAGCAGGTGTGCTTGTACTTGTTGGAGAATCCAAGAAAGAAGGAGTCCGTGGTCTCGAAGTTTGCACTTGGTCGTGTCAGTAAGTTTTACTGGTGGGGTAGCAATAGAATGTTAGTGGTCTAAGTTCTATTGTTCAAACTTCAATTCTTTCATATAGTGGATTCCAGTTTACCTTGAGGATAGCTAGGTTAAATCCTCCATTTTTTTTATCGGTTTGGTTTTCTTGGGTCATCATATCATTATGTTATTTATTTTTTTGCTGCTATGCATGATATAATTATTTGATTGTGATAACCTAGATCTAGAATTTGGACTAATTAATAACTTGGATTGTTAACTAGGTTAATCCAATTGTGTTTTAAGGGGTCTAAAAACAAACAGATATCATGATAATCAAAACTCATCACAAAATTACACCTGATATTACTTGTAAGGTCACAGTTTGAGTCCCAAGCCCAATACAATGAATTTGTAGAGAGTGGGTTGGAAAACTATGCTCTAACGAGTTGGGTAACAAGTATAATGGATCTCGATGGCAAGAAAACAAAGATAGACTAGTTTTATCTAAAGAAAAGCCGTCCTCAGCACAATCCGAGAAGATCAATTCTTGTATATATTTCTTGAATTTGATTACAAGTACAACTCTCAGTGCTGCAGTATTCTTCTCTCAAATTTTCGATCCCTCTCTCTCAGGGCCTCCCTTCTATTTTATACTACCTTTCTCCTTTCATCTTTGCCCTCCACATGTAGATTAGATTTTTGGTGTTGATCCTTATCACTTTAGCACCTTTCTGAAGTCTTTTGGGAGTAGCTGTAAGGCTGAAAACTATTGTTCAGGTATCACTTCCTCATTAATGCGGCCAGAGAGTTAGCTGCAGAGTATTCAATACGGTAGTAGTAGTTTTCCCTTAGATATTTCCCAGCTCCCATTTGTCCTGTACGTTCATAATGCATATCCTTATCAATAGAATTTCTTAAAATGTCACTCTGGATGACAGAACATACTTTCTGATCTCTGCTTTGTTTAGCCGAGGAGATACTCCTTCTCGGCCTACCTTCCCCACCCCTCTCATTCATAGTTTGCTTATGGAGTTCTGAGTCTTATATCTTCATTACTGTTTGTAGGGACCAGATTGGGGTACTTCTTCAGGTTGAGAGAGTGGACCCAAGCCCAGCTTGCCCTTCAATGAATTTATAGAGAGTGGGCTCAAGAACTAGGCCCCAGTAATGGTTGCAACTACCTTGCATTGTTGCATGTGGGTTTAACAACCTAAACATGAATTGGGGTGCACAATGATGCTCCTCGGACTTGTCTTCCGGAGCTTGGCGTTCTTATTATTTCTTTTAAGATTGATTACAAAGGTTCCAAGAATACAAGTCGCTACCGTCCTTCTTAATGCAGATTTTTTCGTCCCCCTTTCAAGAGAGACTCCTTACATTATATACTGATCCTAACCCTACATTCGTTGATCAGCCAGGCCACCACTTGAGAGCCTGTCCCATCAGCCGCATCTCCATTCCCCCTGTGGGTTGCAGCAGCCAAGACAGCACTGTTCAGGAGTCCTATCCTCATTAATGCGGCCAGGACGTTAGTTGAGGGCATTCAATGTGGAGGTGACAGCTCGCCTAAGACTTGCTCCTTCACCGTGCTCCCGTCGCCGACGCGTGGCACTTGCCCTTCTCCTCCTCGAATATTCAAGAAGACCCTTCTTTGATGGAGTGGTGCTCGTGTACTTCCGAGGTCTCGGATGTCCGAGGGCGAGGTCATCCTCGGATATGTTCCTTGGGGGCTGGACACCGCGCTTTCATCCTCGGACCCCACATGCATCCTCGGCGTGGGCCTCTGGGCCTGGCTTGAGGTGGGCCGAGGCTGCCTGATTTTCTGGCCCCACAATAGCCCCTCAAAATCTTGCTGCACGCATCTTCGGGCGAGGAGAAGGATTTTGACATCCTCAGGCCTGCTCCATGCCTAGTCGAGCTTTACCCCCTGTCAGCACTGGGGTCTATTCATCTGCCTAAGGCGCGTTGCTGACGTTTCGGAGCGCGTAACGTGCCCTTCATTAAATTCAAGCGGCTCTGTGCTCTCCACGTTCAACGAGGCATTACCAATCTAACGGTGGAGGTTTGTCTCGCATTTATGGGCGGGAAAACCCGCATGGTTCTTCGATTTGGGGTATAAATACCCATTCAAACTGCTTCTTCCTGTTTCTTATTTGCAATCAAGAATTCTCGCGCGTCCCTCCTGAGTTTAACCATACTCTCACTTACATCTCCAGCTCAAAAAGCCTGTCTGAGGAGCTCCTCCTCTTTCCAGTAAGTCACTCTACCCCTCTCTGAGCTCTCTTCCTCTTTATCCCTTCTTCTCCTTCGCCTGTTCTTTCTTAGTTCCTTTAGGCGTCAATTGGGATGGGTAGGTTTAAGAAATACGTCTACACTGAGGAGGCGATGGAGAAATTCATCGCCAACTATGAGATTCCTAGCAATGTAGGTCTGAGGTACTGTGAGGATGGGGATTGGCTCTTTCAAAGACAGGAGGGCGAAGTGGTGATTCCCATTATCGCCTTCCTCGAAGGGGGGATGAGGATCCCCATGGGGCTGGTGATGAGGGGCTACCTCACGCACTTCCGGCTAGCCCCTACCCAGTGCGCAATAAACGTCTTTAGGATTTTGGGCTGTGTGGACGCCCTGAACGAGAAGATGGGGCTAAGGTTGACCCACCATGACGTGAACTGGTGCTACAACCTTCAGCTCCTTAAGGGCAAGTCCTATTACCTGAAGACAGGGGATGACAGGGTACGGCTCATCCAGTGCTTCCCTGAGTCCAGCAAGGGGTTGAACGAGGATTTCCTTATCGTGTCCGGGGAGTGGCACGATGGCCTTCACTGCCTAACAACAGAGGGAATACCAGGTGGGGCAGTGGGAGTAGGAGGGGGTTCAAGTTCTCTTGTCTTTTTCCTCCCTTTTTTTTTTACTAATGTGATGATGTTTTCTCCCTGCAGACCCGCACGCCTTTGAACGCCACTTCCACTTGGTCAACATGGAGGATTTGCTGAAGGTACTGAGGGCATCGGTTTTTGTAAACGAGGACGACCATCAAGTTAGAGCTGCCCACAAAATCTTGGGGTATACTCCTGTTCAAAAATCATTCCCGGTTCCGAAGCACGTGATCCGAGCGAACGATCCTCGGCTACAGAAAATTACTGTGACCGAGGACGAATTTTTGTTCCCCGAGGAGCCCTCTGATCCAGAAGTTGTCACCCTAGCTGTCCCCTCTTCCTCCCACGTATTCGCCAAGGCTGCAGAGGAGGCGCCAAAGCGGGAAGAGGAAGCATTTGACGTTTTCGACCAGCTCAATCAGTCCGAGGACCCTCCCGGGGACTTGGGCGACCCTTGTTTGACCGAAGCAGACCTCCTTGCTTCAGAAGCCTCTCTTCTGCCAACAATGAGTTACAAGAGGAAACCCCACACCAGCCTGTTGGACCTAATTGAAGGCCAACTAGGGAAGTCCCAACAAAAGCTTCCCCCTCCTCCTCCTAAGACTCAGTCTGTTCAGACTAGGTCGACTTCCGCCCAGCAGAAGCTTCCCCCTCCTCCTCCTCCTCCTTCTTAGACGAGCCTGCCTTCTAGGTCCGTGCCTGCCGACCCCAAGAAGAAGAAGGATAAGGGCAAAAGGCTTATGGAGGATAAGCCAGTGTCCTCGCAGGAGGAGGACAACACTCTGCGGCCGTCCAAGCAGATTAAGATAGGCGGCAAGAGCCAGGACAGGCAGGTCGTCACCACCTTGTCCGAGGCTCAGGCCTGGCTCCCAGCCCCAATGCTCCATGGGGAGCCCTTAAAGGATGGCGCTTCCCTCAGAGACTTCAATGAGGGCGAAGGTGCGCACATGGCCAACGCATTGGAGAGGTGCCTGCTGCTCTCGGCGGACATGGCTGAGCTGGACTCTTTGAGGAGCAAGCAGGTCTTCCTCAGCCTTAAGCGATATCTGGGGATGGTAAGAACTATGATTTCGACTCCCCCCCCTTTTTTTTTTTCTTCTTTTTTTTTTTTTTTTGGAGTTGGGCTTATAGTGCATTGGTTACTCTGGCAGGCTGTCCAGGCTACCTATAGGTTGGAGGCGGCGACCAACGACCAGGGGAAGGCCCTCGATCTGGAGCGTGAGAGGCGTTTTTAGGCTACCCGGACCCTCAAGACCTCCGAGGCTGACCTCGCCAAGGCCAGGGAGGAGTTGAAGGCGATGACCAAGGCTCGGGACAGTGTAGAGTCGGGTCTTGTTGGTGCCCAGAACCAGGCCAGGGAGCAGACGAGGCACCTGGGCGAGGCGGAGGAGCAGCTGAGGATCGCGAAGGAGTTGATTACAGATCTACAAGCTAAGGTGGCTGCGGCTGAAGGGGCCCAGAGGGAGGCAGAGTGGGCCAAAGACGAGGCCCAACAGGCTAAGGGAGAGGCGGATTTTGGTAGGAAGGAGGCCCTGGCTGCCAAGGAGGAAGCTGAGACTGCAGCCTATACTGAGGGGGTGGCCGAGATAGAGGCTCTTTATAAAGCTCAAGTTCCGGGGGTATGTAGGCGCTATTGCTCCCAAGTCTAGGCTGAGGCCCTCAAACAAGCTGGGGTGGAGGCCTCGTCTGACCTGTGGAAGGCGGAGAGCGTATGCTACCCCCCTGCCATCTGCGAGGCCGCCCTTGATGGTGCCGAGGCGGGGAGGTTGTTGAGGAGGTAGGGGCTGCTGAACTAAGGGAAGACCCGAGCGAGGAGGCGCCCCAAGAGGTAGCGGAGGTCCCTTCTGATGCTCAGATCCCCACCACCGAGGAAACAGCCATTCTCGCCGTACCTCTGCAGGCCGTCCCCTTAGGCCAGAGCTCAGAGGACCCAGAGGTTGCCCCTATCCAGCCATCTACGGGGGGTGAGACTGAGCAGAAGGAGTAGATCCCTTGGCGTCTCGGTCCAACCTGCCTTTGCCGTTTGCTTGATCTTTTCCTATCCTTTTTTTTTTTTTTTTTTTTTGTTGTTCTTCTTTTTTTTTTCTTTTTTTCTTTTTTTTATGTAATGTGGCTCTTGCCACGCAACTTCTATGGACTTATCAGAGTAATGGGAGTTTAATTTCCCTTTTTATCTATTTTGGTTGCTTATTTGCTTGCATGCTACTTGCTTCATTTGCATGATTTTAACTTGAATTGTATCTTGGCCAATCACGTCAGTAACAATGATAATGGGAGGGAATGTATGCGTGGGCAGTCCCTTTATGTCTCAAGGGCTAGGTAGGGTTTTGGTCCTTCCTAACTTAGGATATTTTGAAGTAGTTAGTTTCCCTAGAGGCTTGAGTCCGAGGACCATGCAATTCCTTGATTCTGTCTAACACTTAGGATATTTTGAAGTAGTTAGTTTCCCCATAGGCTTGAGTCCGAGGACCATGCAATGCCTTAATTCTGTTTAACACTTAGGATATTTTGAAGTAGTCAGTTTCCCCAGAGGCTTGAGTCCGAGGACCATGCAATGCCTTAGTTCTGTCTAACACTTAGGATATTTTGAAGTAGTTAGTTTCCCCATAGGCTTGAGTCCGAGGACCATGCAATGCCTCGATTCTGTCTAACACTTAGTCTATTTTGAAGTAGTTAGTTTCCTCACAGGCTTGAGTCCGAGGACCATGCAATACCTTGGTTCTGTCTAACACTTAGTCTATTTTGAAGTAGTTAGTTTCCCCATAGGCTTGAGTCCGAGGACCATGCAATACCTTGGTTCTGTCTAACACTTAGGATATTTTGAAGTAGTTAGTTTCCCCATAGGCTTGAGTCCGAGGACCATGCAATGCCTTGGTTCTGTCTAACACTTAGGATATTTTGAAGTAGTTAGTTTCCCCATAGGCTTGAGTCCGAGGACCATGCAATGCCTTGGTTCTGTCTAACACTTAGGATATTTTGAAGTAGTTAGTTTCCCCATAGGCTTGAGTCCGAGGACCATGCAATGCCTTGGTTCTGTCTAACACTTAGGATATTTTGAAGTAGTTAGTTTCCCTATGAGCTTGAGTCCGAGGACCATGCAATGCCTTGGTTCTGTCTAACACTTAGGATATTTTGAAGTAGTTAGTTTCCCCATGGGCTTGAGTCCGAGGACCATGCAATGCCTTGGTTCTGTCTAACACTTAGGATATTTTGAAGTAGTTAGTTTCCCCATGGGCTTGAGTCCGAGGACCATGCAATGCCTTGGTTCTGTCTAACACTTAGGATATTTTGAAGTAGTTAGTTTCCCCATGGGCTTGAGTTCGAGGACCATGCAATGCCTTGGTTCTGTCTAACACTTAGGCCATTTTGAAGTAGTTAGTTTCCCCATAGGCTTGAGTCCGAGAACCATGCAATGCCTTGGTTTTGTCTAACACTTAGGATATTTTGAAGTAGTTAGTTTCCCCATAAGCTTGAGTCCGAGGACCATGCAATGCCTTGGTTCTGTCTAACACTTAGTCTTGCCGTCAAAACGCGAGATACATAGTTGTGATATGGTAAGCATTTGAATCCAAAAAGGCTTCTTCATTAATAATAATACCTTTTTAGGTTATTTACATTCCACGGACGAGGTACAGGTTTTTCGTCTAGATCTTCTAAGTAGTATGCACCTATCCCCGCTACTGACGTAATTCGGTAGGGCACCTCCCAATTGGGTCCTAGCTTTCCCCAAGAAGGGTTCTTAGTAGTCCCTATGACTTTTCTTAGCACCAGGTCCCCCGGTGTTAGTGGTCTGAGTCTCACATTGGTATCATACCCCTGCTTGAGCTTTTGTTGGTAATAGGCCAGCTGGATCATCGCTCGTTCCCTTCGTTCGTCTACCAGGTCCAGGCTCCTCCCCAGCAGTTCATCGTTACTGCCTGGGGTGAAAGAGCTCATCCTTAGCGTCGAGAAGCTTGTTTCCAGGGGGATCACCGCCTCAGCACCATAAGTTAAGGCAAAAGGTGTTTCCCCCGTTGACTGCCGGGGCGTGGTCCGGTACGTCCAGAGAACATGGGGCAGCTCCTTTACCCATCTCCCTTTGGCGTCGTCCAGTCTCTTCTTAAGCCCACTGACGATGACCTTGTTGACGGCCTCGGCTTGTCCGTTTTCCTGATGGTAGGCGGGCGTTGAGTATCTATTTGTGATCCCAAGTTCATAACAGTACCTCATGAAGGCCTTGCTATCGAATTGGAGCCCATTATCCGAGATAAGGGTGTGGGGGACCCCGAATCATGTCACAATGTTCCTCCAAAGGAATTTCTTTGCGTCTACGTCCCTGATGTTGGCCAGCGGCTCGGCCTCGACCTACTTGGTAAAGTAGTCCGTGGCCACCTACAGATACTTCTTATTCCCTGGCGCTCTGGGGAACGGTCCTACAATGTCGAAGCCCCATTGGGCGAATGGCCATGGACTGGACAAGGGATTAAGGACCCCTCCTGGCTGATGGATATTCGGGGCGAACCTTTGGCACTGGCCACACTTCTTGACATACTCTTGGGCCTTTTGCTGCATCCCCAGCCACCAGTATCCCTGTGTGACGGCTCGGTGAGACAAGGATCTCCCCTCTGTGTGGCTCTCGCAGATTCCCTCGTGTAGCTCTTCGAGCAGTAATTCTACTACTTCAGGGTGGACGCACAGCAGGTATGACCTAGAGTAGGAGCGCCTATATAGTTTGTGATCCTCGGACAACCAGAACCAAGGAGCCTTTCTTCGTACTTTCTCAGCCTTTAACTTATCTTGGGGTAGGATATCATCTTTGAGGAATCTCACAATGGGGTCCATCCAGCTGGGACCCACTCCGACCCTAAGGATGGGGATCGCTTCCTTCGCCACCTCACTCACCCTCTCTAGATGCTCTATAAGTATGATCCGAGGTAGAACGTCTGCTGAGGAAGTTGCGAGTGTGGCTAATGAATTGGCATGGCTGTTCCCACCCCTGGGGATATGAGACAGACTGAAAGGGTCGAAGTCCAATTGCAAGTGCTTAACCTGGCTCAGGTATTCTTGCATTCTCGGATCTCGGGCTTCCATCTCTCCCTTTACCTGTCCTACTACCAGTCTCGAGTCTGAGAACATCTCCACCGACTTTCCTCCCATCTTCTGTACCATGGCCATACCTTGCAATAATGCCTCGTACTTGGCCTTTTTGTTTATGGCCGGGAATCCGAGCCTCAGGGATTTCTCTATGACATGATCTTCAGGGGACACTAAGACTAGTCCTACTCCTGACCCTCTTTGGTTTGCCGCGCCATCAACATATACCTTCCAGCATGGTGGCCTCGGGATAAAGACCGCTCCAACTGGCCTCTCGTCAGCGATCCTTCCCTCGGTTCCCACTTCTATAGTTGGCTCAGCGAACTCCGCCGTCAAGTCTGCCAGAACCTGGCCCTTTATGGCAGTCCGGGGCATGTATTTAACGTCGAAGGCCCCCAGGATGGTATTCCACTTTGCAATTCTTCCCGTGTAGTCGGCGGCCCGAAGTACGGACTTCAAGGGTAGTTGGGTTAAGACGACCACCGTGTGAGCCTGGAAGTAATGAGGCAGCTTTCGCATAGCATGGACCACGGCAAGTATGGCTTTCTCCAAGGGTAAGTACTTGACCTCAGCTTCGTGTAATGACTTGCTAACGTAGTAGACCGGTTTTTGGACGCCACCGTCATCTCGTATCAACACCAGGCTCACAGTGTGGTGCGCCACAGCAATGTATGCGTATAGGACCTCGTCGGCCTCTGGTTTAGACATGATGGGTGGCCAGGCCAAGTAATCTTTGAGTTGTTGGAAGGCCGTGGCACATTCTTCGGACCACTCAAATCCCTTCCACTTGTTGAGCAGGAGATAGAACGGTCTGCATCGGTCAGCCGACCTGGAAATGAATCGATTCAGGGCCACGATCATTCTAGCAAGCCTCTGGATCTCTTTGGGATTTTGTGGAGGCCTTAGGTTTTGGATAGCTCTAATTTGGTCGTGGTCAACCTCGATCCCTCGATGGGTGATGATGTAGCTTAGGAACTTGCCAGATCCCACGCCAAACGAGCACTTGGATGCATTTAGTCGCAGCCCGTGCTTTCTGAGGATGTCGAATATACAGCCGAGGTCCCACAGATACTCAGACACCAATTTTCTCTTCACCACCATATCGTCAACATAGATCTCAATGTTTTTGCCCAACAACGGCTCGAACATTCTCGTCATCATCCTCTGATAAGTAGATCCAGCGTTCTTCAGGCCGAATGGCATTACCTTGTAGTGGTAGTTTCCGATGGGCGTCACGAAGGTCGTCTTCTCCTGATCCTCCAAGGCTAATGTGATCTGGTGATAGCCCTGAAAGGCGTCTAGGAAGCTCATCCGAGGATGGCTTGCGGTTGCATCCACCAGTTGGTCTATCCGTGGCATTGGGAAGGGGTCCTTTGGGCCTGCTTTATTCAAGTCTGTGAAGTCCACGCAAACCCTCCATTTCCCACTTTTCTTCTTGACTACCACAGTGTTGGCTAATCACTCAGGGTAGAATACCTCTTTAATAGCCCTCGCGCGCTTAAGTTTATTGACCTCTTCCTTGACTGCCTCGGCGTGCTCCTTTGACGGGCGTCGGGGTGGCTGCTTCTTGGGAGTCACCGAAGGGTTGACATTAAGGCGGTGACAGATGAAGGATGGGTCAATCTCCAGGGCATCGCAAGGGTCCCATGCGAACACGTCAAGGTTACTCTTGAGAAACTCAAGCAACTCCTCCTTCTCTCGTGGAGGCAGTTGGGTTCTGACCTGAAAGAACCTCTCCTGGTCGTCGTCGATGACCACTTTTTCTAGGCCTTCGAGCCTTGCTTCCTCAGCGTCCGTGTCAGCTGGTGCCACCGAGGTGGTTAACTGCTATAAGTTTTCGGCCATGGTGGCCGAGGGCTCCGTATCTTGCGGACGTGAGGTGGCTGCGACCAAACACCGCCTTGCCGTTGACTGGCACCCTCGGATCTCGAGGATTCGGCTTCCAGACGGGAATTTCACTTTCTGGTGTAAGGAAGAGGCGACGCCTCCCAAGGTGTGGAGCCAAGGCCTTCCCACAATGGCAGTGTAGGGGGAGTACGTGTTCACCACTATAAAGTCCACCTCCACTACTTTCGGGCCGGTCTGGATAGGCAGCCTGATCATGCCCTCCGGGATGACTAGCTTCCCATCGAAGCTCATCAAGGGGGAGCTATAGGGCAACAAGTCCTCGGGCTTTAGCCCCAGCCCCTTATAGAGGTCGGGGTACATGACCTCCGCCGTGCTGCCACCGTCCACCATCACCCTTTTGACGTCATAGTCCCCAATCCTAAGGGTGATCACCAAAGTGTCGTCGTGGGGTTGGGTGGTCTCGTCCTTGTCCTCCTCGGAAAAAGTCAAGGTCAGGTGACAGGCTCTTCTGGCCCTCTTTGGCTCTGACTGGGACTCCCTGGTGGCCACCTGGGCCACGGACAGCACTCGCGAGGGGCGTATGCCTGTTCTTCCTAGCGCAGCCAAGATCACATTAATCGTTCCAGCGGGCTGCTCCATGGCGGTGTCCCTCTGTGGCTCCTGGTAGGTCTGGCCCTGCTGGCTGCTGGAATGGTGTAGGAGATGCTTCAGCCTCCCCTCCCGGACTAACTGGTCCAGATAGTTCCAGAGATTCCTGCAGTCCTCTGTAGCGTGCCCGTGGTCCTGGTGATATTGGCAGTAGCGGTCCTGATTACGCTTCTCAGGATCCCCCGACATCTTATTTGGCCACTTGAAATACGGTTCGTTCTTGATCTTTTCCAGCACCCTATGCACCGGTTCTTGGAACACAGCGCCGACAGCCTGGGCGTTTGTCGCCCCAGATTGCCCTATGAAATCTCTTCTCAGACGGGCGTTGTTATATCGGTCTGACCTGGAATCCCTCCTCTCCTGAGGGATAGCTTTCTCCTTCCCCTTGCCTTGTAGCAAGTCTTCCTCCACCCGTTTGTATTTGTCGATCCGGTCTATTAGCTGCCGCACGCTGGTGGCCGGCTTACCAGTTAAAGACTTCCTCAGGCCGTGCCCCATCGGGAGCCCGTTCTTGAACATGTTGATGGCGACATCATCGTACTTGCCGTCCAACTCGTTGTAAATCTCCCAATACTTGTCCGAGTAAGCCTTGAGGGTCTCGTCATCGCGCATGGTCAGGGACAGCAACGTGCTCATGGGCCGAGGAGGTCTGCTGTTCGTGACAAAACGGGAACCAAAGGCCTGGGTCAGTTGTCTGTACGAGTCTACGGAATTCATCCTCAAGCCGTTGAACCACCTCATTGCCACAGGCCCCAAGCTGGACGGGAAGACTTTGCACATCAACGCCTTGTTCTTAGAGTGAACGGCCATCCTCTGATTGAACTGGCTCACATGCTCCACGTGGTCCGTTTTGCCATTATAAACGGTGAAGGTTGGCTGCTGGAACCTCCGAAGGAGCACCGCCTCGTCTATGCGACGCGTAAAGGGCGACTTGGAGAGCCGGTCCAGTGCCCTGCTCATGGCGTCACTTCCCAAGCCCTTAGGGGTGGGGCTGCCACGCCTACGCCTCTGATAGCGCTCATCCTCGTGGGAGAAAGCTTCACTCGGGGGTGTCGTCGACCTTTTCCTGTAGTCATCATCACTTTCGTCGTCAGAGGGTAAGTCAAGGCTGGGCTCGGATCGCTTTCGCTGTGCATGGCGTAACTTTCTCTTCAGATCATCTATCTCTCGCTGCATAGCCGCCTTATCGTCCTGCCTTTGGGAGGCGTGACTCTTATCCTCTCGCGGTCGCGTGGCTGGGTCGTTATCGCCTCCCTGGGGCACGCGGCCGCTACTATGCGTGTGGCTTTCGCTAGTTTGCGAGGTGTGCACGCTTCCTTCTCGGAATCATCCGTTCTCCTCGTTCTGGTCGTGCCCCGTGTTGCCATAGTCATTCAGACGTTGGGGTCTGGCTGGTTCATGTCGATGGGAACTCCTTTGGTGAGGTCTGACCCTACCATGCCTGGCTGTTGTCTTTACTGACGCACGAGTTCTTCCCACAGACGGCGCCAATTGTAGGGACCAGATTGGGGCACTTCTTCAAGTTGAGAGAGTGGACCCAAGCCCAGCTTTCCCTTCAATGAATTTATAGAGAGTGGGCTCAAGAACTAGGCCTCAGTAAGGGCTGCAACTACCTTGCATGGTTGCATGTGGGTTTAACAACCTAAACATGAATTGGGGTGCACAATGATGCTCCTCGGACTTGTCTTCTGAAGCTTGGCGTTCTTATTATTTCTTTTAAGATTGATTACAAAGGTTCCGAGAATACAAGTCGCTACCGTCCTTCTTATTGCAGATTTTTTCGTCCCCCTTTCAAGAGAGACTCCTTACATTATATACCTCTCTCTAAACTGATCCTAACCCTACATTCGTTGATCAGCCAGGCCACCACTTGAGAGCCTGTCCCATCAGCCGCATCCCCATTCCCCATGTGGGTTGCAGCACCCAAGATAGCACTGTTCAGGAGTCCGATCCTCATTAATGCGGCCAGGACGTTAGTTGAGGGCATTCAATATGGAGGTGACAGCTCGCCTAAGACTTGCTCCTTCACCATGCTCCCGATGCCGACGCGTGGCACTTGCCCCTCTCCTCCTCGGATATTCAAGAAGACCCCTCTTTGGTGGAGTGGTGCTCGTGTACTTCCGAGGTCTCGGATGTCCGAGGGCAGGGTCATCCTCGGATATGTTCCTTGGGGGCTAGACACCACGCTTTCATCCTCGGACCCCACATGCATCCTCGGCGCGGGCCTTTGGGCCTGGCTTGAGGTGGGCCAAGGCTGCTTGATTTTCTGGCTGCACACTGTTTATCTGTCCTTGGACCAATAAGCGTCCTCAGATGAGGCCTAAGGCCCAACATGTATTCTTGGGCCCTTTATCCCTACATTACTCAAATAGTTGAGAAACACATTCAAATACATAGCGAGATTGTATTTTAATATAAATTCTAATTTTCACTTTCAAAATAATTAAGTATTATGTCAAACAAAAATTAAACAAAAGCTATGAGAGGGAGAGAGAAGGCTTGTGATGGAGGACTCAAAAACACACATAAAATTGTATATTAACCCAAAATAGTGTTATAAAAAAAATATAATGATTCATCAACCTAAAGTTAAGTTGTAAGAAAGAATAAATAATTGAGAAAGAGAATAATCACTTTTTTCGAGAGAGACCTAAATTGGATAAATTTATAGAAAATAAAATGAGAAGAAGAATAGTCAAAATAAAATATATAGTCACACCAAATTATCCAAGTTATGTTATGTAATTGAATAACATTATATTCTTATATTCTATCTTTATAATGCAATATGATAGCATTTTACAATAAAAAAAAAGGAAAAAATTACTTGAAAACACAAAACCAAAAAGTTTGGAGCGTGAAATTCAATTCAATCCTATTTATTTTTTGTAGTGGTATGCATCAACTTAAAGTAGAGTTTTAAAGAACACACAAATTCATCAACCTAAAGTAAAGATATAAAACATAAAAAAAAATCCACACAAAAAAGAAAAAATATATATGAGAGAGAGAGAGAGAGAGAGAGAGAGAGAGAGAATAATAGTAGAGTTCTAAAGAACAAGGAAATTCATCAATATAAAGTAAAGATACAAAAAATATTATTTTAAAAAAAAACTACCAAAAGAAAAGAAAAACACGAGAAAGAGAGAGTAATAACCTTTTGGTGTGATAAAATATGTATAGAGTGAAAGAGATTAGCAAATTTATAGTAAGAGGATGGGGATAAGAATAGTCAAAATAAAAGGAAGATGAACCGATAAAGGAAAAGTGATATTAATGTTAATAGTAGTAAGGAGATGAAAAGGTAAAAGGGAAGAGGAAAAGTTGGAGAAAATGTAACCATAAATTATAAAATTAATAAATAAATAAAGAAAGTCAAAAAAATAAAAAGAGAAATTATTGAAAATAAGTAGGTGATATGACTACTGATGTGGCTCAACAGAAGTGTAGAAATAATAAATGCTACGCTTCAACTTTTAAATATAATTAGATGAAGTCCCGCGCGATGCGCAGATACTTTATAATTTCATCTTGTGGTATAATATTTACATAATTAGCTTTAATTATATTATAAATTTAAAAAGCGGAAAATTAAAAACAATCATAAATTACCATAACATAATTAAGAATATGTGTGTTGTGTGATTGAATTCACAATTATTTAATTATTTCAGTTAAGTTACTTGGACAATTATTGTTTTACATCCTTTGAAAGAGAGCAAGCATATAATTGATTTGATTTGTGAGTATTAATCTAACTCCTATCTAGCAATGAATGGTTTGAGAAATAGATATCAAAACTAAATATTTCATCAACATGGGGCAAAAATTCCCTTAAATTGCCAAATCATTATGAAGTACATTCCTCCAAGTAATTCTTGAATCTTTTTAGCTAGCTACAACAAATATAATAATTCTCAAGGAGCTACATGGTATTGATTTTTTTAATAAATATACCCACTAATGCTCATAAGAGTAGTAAATTCCTGTATGTAAACCACTAAATTATGTCCAACACATAATTTCCCAATCATTTTTCTCTATGGAATAAAGTCCAGAAGGAAGATAATTTTCTTTAACCACAACCATCTTTATAAAGAAAATGAAAGGGGTGATATCTCACCATTGTTCAACTTTTAATAGAAGTGTAAGGATTCATTTATAATGAGTTTTTATCATCCTTGAAGCTTCTAATATACATTATCTATGGCCAAATGCACTAAGAAATACATCCTTTGGCACCAAGACCAAGTCTTCTACTTGGAACTCTCATTATGTATTTCTCAAGAATTTACTGAATACATACCAAGACCTAATGCACTGAAAATGTCCTACATGTAAGGGACATTTTTGCCACCATGAATTTTCAATCCTATTGTTACAAATATGTCATTAGTTATTGAAGAACTGCCTTTTTAGTAATCAAACACCATAGTTAAGGCCTAAAAGAAAATTTTAAAAGGAGACTATGAATTTTCTTTCATAGATCAACTTTATTAAAATCATGATCCAAGTTGGAGAACTAATAAATTCGAAAAGAATTTCATATAGTCAATAGAAGTAGCGTTAGTGACAAAATTTGGTAGTAATTTTTTCAAACATATTCAAAGAATGTCATATGCTAAGTTGCAGTTTCTAATTTGAACTGATTTAAAGTCTAGAACTAAAATAATTATAATTTTTTTTTTTTAAGAATCAGTAGTTGCACTAAGTTTTTAGGCTGATTGACTATACTTAAGAGGATAAAAAAAAAAGAAAAAAAAGAACCTAGTAACCTTCAGTGAATAGGCATGCCAACCCACCCATCTTGAGCAATAGTTGATGCACAACTGAGATAGGTGCAATTGCAAACAATACAATTATTGGAAATTTGTTGAGTATTTGGGAACCATGATCCAACCAAAATTTTAAAAAAAAAAAAAAATCAAAGATTGGAAGGATAAGAACTAATATTAACAATTTTCAAGTTTATGGAATCTTTATAGAGCCTAAGTATCAACAACCAAATCGATAATATGCATCTGGTAGGCTCTAATATACCTAGAACAGATCCATCAAATATATATATACAAATACCTAGGACAGAAAATTATTAAAATTTCTAAGGCAACCATAAAACACATGAAAATTTTGAGTAGGGAAGACATGAATCGAGTGGAATATATACATCATGTATAACAAAGTTAATTTTGGACTTTGCAAATGTTAAGCCCTGGATGGGAATGTTACTTGTATCTACACAGAAAATCTTGTGGCTTCTTCAACATCTAGAAAAAGTCATGAACACATATACCTCTGCACATGTTGTATTGCACACACTACCTTAAGAGTCTTAAACTTCTAGTTATGTCCCTACACTTATTTTGCGTGGCTAATGTTACCTGGACCCAAGACCACTGCCAATTACTTGGAGCCTTGGACGACTACCCGCACCAAAAGAAACTCAACTCAAGACTTTACATTCTTCTTAATACTTTCAAGTATTTGTTCCTCAGTTTTTGTATGTAATGAGCTGGAAAGCTCTGGCGTTGCACCCGCGTCGGACGCGTACCAACGCGGCGATGTGCGTCGGACACCGTTGACCGCGTGTCCGTGCCGCATCGGGCCACGTGGCGAAGCCGACTCGCGCCGACGCGGCTCAAATCGGGCCAACTCGGCCCGATTCGGGCCGTATCGGCCGAAATCGCCGATATGGCCGGTTCAGGCCGAAATTCAAAAAAAAAAAAAAAAAAAAAAAAGGTGCAAAACGCACCGTTTGACTTAACCTAAAACCTAAAACTCTCTCACGCACTCTCACTTTGTCCAGAAACTCCAAAGACCCTCCGTCCCTCACTCCATCTCCATCGCTCTCCATCGCTCGTCTCTCTCTTCTCTTTGTGCTCTCTGGTTGCTAGGCTGCTCAGTTCTCACTCCCTCCCTCACTCCAATCTCCATTGCTCGTCTCTCTCTTCTCTCTTTGATTGTCTTGTTGATTATCTTTTATTTTGTTTTAGTTTCAATCTTGTGAGTTGTATTCTAATTTTCGAACATCATGTAATGTTTTAGACTTTTAGTTTTAATCTTGTGGGTTGTATTTAATTTATGAACATCATGTTTTAGTTATTAAATTTCGTATATGTTTATATAATGTGAAAAATTATGCTTAGCAATATATTAAAAATATAAATAAAAATATTTTTAATAATTTTTTAATCGCCGAGTCCCGCCGCACCCACACCCACCTTTTTCAAAAATTGCCGAGTCCCGCACCCGTACCCGTACCCGCACCCGCACCCGAATCCTGAAACGCACCCGTGCTTCTTAGGTAATGAGCAGATTTTGTGTTTGGCTTCAATCCAAAATTTGTGGGATCCATTTGTATCTACAGAAATATGGATAGTGATGGATATGGAATAACAAATTAACAGGATTTAACTACACCATGCAAAAAGAAAAATTATAAAATAAAAAAACCAAAAGTAGTTTCTTTTTTTACCTTGACAGGTCAACCGTTTTGCTTGAGGTTGATCTTCCGGGTCGGTCCTATATTCCTGGAATCATCATTAAAAATGTTAAATGACCACATAGAAACCCAAAGTTCAAATTCCATTTAACTTTGGCAAGAAATGTTTCAAAAAAAAATCTTTGAAGTGTTACTTTCTATGGAAACAAAAGGGACATTTTCTTTTTAAGAGAAACAGAGTTAGAGAGATTTATGGACCTAGTGAAATCAACGCCAAGCATAAAGAACATCTCGGTCATTTATTTGAGGCCCTTTGAAGTTATTGCTTTAAAATTGAGATTGAAACGGAAAAGTGAAAGGTTGGAACTCAGGATAGCAAGAGGTAGAAAGTGATGAGTTGGTGTAATTGAGGAGAATGTTTGGCTTGGCTTTTGTAATAGACATGAAGAGGAGAGGGTTGTGTTACTTATAAGTGAACTTCAAAGCCACTACGTTAATTGTACCTGGCGTTAATTGTAGTTATTGCATATTACTAATTAGAGTTCGGCTGGGTTAAAAATGGGCTTGGGCTTGCTATGAACTTTGATTTCAGACAAAACCTTTAGTTAATTTTAAAGGGCAGCCCATGTTTTTTGCAAAACTACTCAATTAAAGTACCACATGGCAGAACCTCATGCACTCACGCATGAGGTCTCTGCTTTTATATATATATATATTGATATATAGATATAGACTAGTGAGCTTTGTGCTAACTATTTGATAAACTAAACCAACACCAATGGTGGTGTTTGCCACTTGCAATCACAGCAAATAATCTGACATGTATGTGAATAAGGGAGCTCTTATTGCTATGAATGCTGTGATTCCACAAACAAATTATTAAAATATTTCAATAGCAAAGCAATAAATTGTCACGAAACTATCGTGTCTAATTATATATATTTTTAAAAAGCATGACTAACTTTTTTAGCTTTTACCTTTCTGGCTTTCTCAAGAAATAGAAAAATGCTTTTACCTATTAGCAAGAGGCATGAAATGACTTCATGGATTCTTTGTGTGAGAATAATATCTTGCTTTCCAAGAAAAATTTCTTCTATATCATGAATACAGAGATACACAATCAATCACAAAAATATGTAAGACATGCACTGACGTGGTTAAGTTTTTCTTATGTGCAATTATGAGTTTGCAAGTTGCAAATGTGTTAGGACATATGTGATTCAATGTTAGGAACATATGTCACTATTTTATATAATTGGCTAATCCTTTGACAAAACGTACTTTACTTTTAATTGGGTAGATTTAGGACGTGTTTAATACTTCAAGAAATAAGGTTTCAAGTTCAAGTGTTAAAGCCATGCAAGTCTGTCCAAGAATCAAGTGAAAAAATGTTGTTCATTAAAACTCGACAGCTAGCATCTATCGAGATTTAAAAGCTGCTGAAGCCGATGGCTCAACAGCTATCTCGATAGATGGCTATCTATTGAGTTTATGAAAATCAGTTTTTCAGAGCTGATTTCAATCCAATCCGTGGGTATATGTTTAAGCTTTCTTTTCTTACAACCCTAAACATATATAAGGATTATTTTGAGGACCGTAAAAGGTTACAGAAGTTGCACAAGAGCACAATTCCACAAGTGTGAAGAAAATGGTGACTAGAAACCTAGTTTGCCCTAGTTCTTCTTTCTTTGGAAGAAGTTGCAGTGTTTGTACACCGTAGGGTTTTGCGACCAAGCAAATACATGATTTTCATTATGTGATGAACTGAAGAACTTTGCAGCCAACATCCTTCTCAAGTTGGCGATCAAGTCGCGTACTAGGATCTGCGTAATTGGTTAGTCATATACTAGGAGCCGTGCATTGAAAGAAGAAATTGCCACTACAGAACAAATCCAATTGGGTATTGAGGGTAAGGGTTCAATTGTAGGTTGGTATAAGGTACTAAGATTCCTTTACTTGTAACCGCTTGTTTTGATAATAGTGGATTCTCAGGAGTGGTGACCTTAAAATCACTCAATGAGGTTTTTGCCGTGTAGGTTTTCCCCATTCATAAACAAATCACCGTGTCAATTTATTTTCCATTGCATACTTTAGTTAATTAGTAATTTTTTGTGCTGCTACATACAATTGTATGTTAATTTGATTAATTAATAAACTTGGCTAATTAATTAATTAATTCATCACAAGAGGTCAATACGTTTTTGGCCTATCAAATTGAACTTTTTTATTTTATAATTATCCGTCTCAAAAATACCATTTTTCAAATCTCTATTCTATGGAAAATTGACTAGGCCTAAAAGATCAAACATAAAATAAAAGATTAATAGACAACCATAGTCGTCCAAACTTTGTCTTCTCTGTCAATAAACATCATCAGAATTCTGACCCTACTACTATGGCTTTCTTTGCTTCAATCCAATCCAAACTCACTATGCCCCATTTCTTGGCTTGTGCTCTCTCTCTCGTGCGCATGACCACTTTTCTATGATTTGGACTAGATCCATAAAATTATGGTGGCACTCTTATGAGTTCTATTAAAATTGTTTATACTATTAAATTATAAACTAGTAAGCTGCCTGTGCGATACATGGATAATGTTGTAATGTTTTATGTAAAATAGTTTTGGAGAATGTTGTACAAGTATTATAAAATAATTGTTATAGATTTTTTTTATTTGTAATGAGTTCATCATAAAAAGCAACAATTGTAAATTGTATACATATGTCCATTATAATTATTCAATTGAAGTGATGAAAAATAAAAAATAAAATAAAAAAACTTCAGAGGAATATTATAGAATAAAAATTGATATAGAATGTGTCTTTTTCCTTCTCCTTAAGTGTAAAATAAAAAAATAAAAAAATTACACATCATAAACATCTACAGTCAATTGCATCATTTACAAAACCCACAAATTCACAACGTCCGATCTTAACATTAAAATAGTAATTGCCATTGTCACTCAATATAAAATGCAAGTCCCCCTTCTTTGGTTGTAGTCAACTCATATGGGTTAGGATTAGATGAAACAACAATCATAGAGCTAGGTAGGTGTTGTTGAAAGATTGAAGGTAAATGACATCATTTTTGGTCTATGTGTATTTGACATAGGATGGCATGAAGGGCTACGACTACATATATAAAGGAGTAGAAGTGCAAGAGGTGAAAATAATGAATTAAAATGCAAAGAGGTTTGTGTGTATGTGTGAGGAATGAAAAGTCTTGAAACATTGAACCAAATGATACAAAGAATATTTATTTTTTAATTTGAAAAGTTTTGAAACATTGAACCAAATGAAACAAAAAACTAATATTTAATTTGTTATTATCTTTAGAATATTTCAATTCTCTTTGCATAAAATGCGCCACTTGACAGAATCCCATGTTCTCTCACATGAAGTCTCTATTTTTATATATATATTGATTAGAAAAGTTTTGAAACATTGAACCAAATGAAACAAAAAACCAATATTTAATTTGTTCTTATATTTAGAATATTTCAATTCTCTTTGCATAAAATACGCCACTGGTAGAATCTCATATTCTCTCGCATGAAGTCTCTACTTTTATATATATTAATTGATTGATATGCATTTAAGTTTTAACAAATTGAAACAATAGCTGATTCTGTATTTATGGTGTTTGTGCTAGACATCATCTTCAAATCACGGGTAAATTCATATTGCATAAAGAATTTTGTGTGGACAGCGCTTCTAAGTTATTATGTCTTCTTTGCTTGGGTGGCCAAATGAAGCTATAGCTGAAATATTTTTCAATGCCTGGTTATTATTATCCACACATCCAAATCAGTGACTCTTTTAGTGTTATGATAGGCAATTACTTCTTTTAATAACCTTTAAATTTTCCGTGAACTGAAAGCCCTGTCATTTGGTTTTAATTAGTTGAACTATGAAAAGTTCTCTTTCATATGTTTTTAATTTCTCTTTATGTACATTTCAAAATCAAACAATTAGCTCGAAACATACTTCAGAAAAAGCTCATGCAAACTAACCAAGTTGATGACCTAGGAAGCACAAACACTTCATTTAAGGTGTTGTACTGAAGACCGGCCTTAGGCCTAAGCCAGTTAGGCCACAGCCTAGGGCCCCCTAGTAGAGGAAGGTCCCAAATTTTGGGACAAAAATTGATATATTTAAAAAAAAAAATGGAAATATAGAAAAAAATTAGTTTTATATTTTTCCTCTACTTTTACGAAGTCCCAAATAATTGAGTAATGCTAAAAATAATACAACTTTAAATACATGAGTCTTACAAATAGAGTAATGCTGCAATTACAAAACATTTTTACAAATTGTTGTTGTAGCCAACATTAACATTTAACATCACTTTTTTACTTATTTATAATCGTTTACCACATCATTAGTTTGTAAAGATTTTTGTAAAAGAATTTGTATCTCTAGCATTTTCCCTTACAAATATATGTCACTAATCGCAATAAATAATTCATATAGGAAAATGCTAGAAATATTATTAATTTTACTTGAAAACTTTACAACTTGATGTGACAATTAATATGATATGTGGACGTCAATAACCTATTAAATGCATTTTTGAATTATTTTTTGTGATTAGCGATACATTTTTGTAAGTCTCATGTTGTAAAATTTATAATATCCTTAACATCATTCATTCAAATACTTGTTTATTATCTTCTTGAAGTGTCACTAATTGCATTCATTTCTACATCATTTGAAAGTTTTTTTTAGTAAAATTTGTTATAACTTTAACATTTTTCCCCAAAAAAAAAAAAAAAGCATATTACAAAATAAAAGGAATAGATTTTAGTTATAAAAAAATTATGATATTAAATATTATTTAAGTGATATAAAACATGTCCCATTTAAATATATCGTCTTAGGCCTCCAATTTGTTGGGCAGCCACTGGTTGTACTCGTGTGGTATCCGTGTTATACTTGTGTCGTACCAGTCATTTCATGTTATAATTTTTCAAAAATTGCTTGTGTCACCATGTCATGCGCCTACCCGTGTCCGTGTCCATGCTTCCTTGTCGAAGACTAATAGTCTAATATGATTCTACTCTGCTGAATTAATATAAAACTTATAATTATATGATATTTATAGTCTGTTTTGTCGAGACTGACCACCTTTAGAAGAGATTTTGGAATCATGAAAGAAGAACATGGTTGGCATGCTGCATCTGGAGGGATACCTTGACTGCATGCATCATAACTTTAACCGAATCTTGTGTACAGCTGACTGTAGAATATCAAGCAAGATTAGCTTCATATCACCAGTTTCTCCTAAATGAGAAAAGCTTACACTGTTTGGTCGGCATACGCTATTGACAGTGGTGGATTTCATACAGTTTTGAGACACAATCTCTCTAAAAATATATATATAAGGACCTGAATTTCCAAAGAAAATTGAATCATATTTAGATATTTTTTTTTTTAATAAAAAAACCTCTAGCTGATGAACAAATCTAGTAACCGAGTCTTTTCTCTTATATTTCCCATATAAAGTTACAAGTTGATGCAATTCCTCTCTTTCTCTCTCTCCCCTTACAGGAGGCTTGTATTTTCTAATTTGGATTTCTGTATGCCTAATTTATGAGGTCCTTACCTTATTGAACTCTTTATATAATTTGCATGAAGCCCAATGAAATGAACCTTGATAGGACAAAGCTTGAATACTAATAAATCGGATGAACAGGAGTATCTAATATCTAAGTATAACTTTAATAAATATATTAACTAGTAGAAATGAAAATACTAGCTCAAGCAGTTTTTCTCACACATGGTTCTACCCCATAAAACCTTGTAATATATTTGAGGTTTTTGGTGTTGATACATATTTATATATTAGGCATTCTGTTTTCATTGCAGGGTGATGTAATGACAGGCCAGCAGTGCTAATAATTAATATGTGAACTTCCTCAAAATTGCCGAGTCAGAGTTTTCAAGTCTCACTCTTCATTTGCTTGCATATAGCATCTTCTAAAATTAGTTGTATTGGAGCTAATCCAGAATTTGTAACAAGATAAAGAGGTGTGGCCGTTCTTGTCGAATAATAAGTCTCCATGTCTCAATAAAGAATATAAATCTGTAGCCCTTTTTCAATCTCGCAACTATTTCATTTGTACAGCAATACATGTTTCAATTTTAGCTTCACATACATTTTTCAATTAATTTGGATAATTAAATAATCCAGTGTGATAATTCACTTTTGTTGGACAAGAAAAGGGAAATAATCAAGAAGCCTCACTTTAGAATCAGTAAATTAAAGCTTTTGCTTTTTCTAACCCACTTTCCACTTTTAAATTCCAAAACTTCATCTGGATTATATTGAAAAAAAAAGGCCTGGAGAAGGTCTAGATGTTCATGGAAATGAGTTTCAGTTTGTATATCAGATTCATCTGCTATTAGCAAAATTACTCTTGTCTTACCAGCGATATTATTGTCATACTTCATACAAAACTTCATTTCGTCTTCTACCGCTTGAATGTGTGCTCAATCTGATTATCCATTTCAAAAGGAAAATTAATTTGAGAAATAAAAGAAATTGAATAAGCTGTTGATTTGAAGATACATATACAGTACAAACCAACATATCAACAATAGAAGGTTGGTTAATCGTAGGACCTTTGATAAAACTTGGTTAGAGGATGCATTCCCGAAATGATAGTAGATAGAACAATTGAGATATACGGTTCTGTTCCAAATTTGTAAGTTGTCTAGATACCTGGGATTTTTAGATACTAGAGAGTTGGTTGAAGATTTTTAAGCCCCTTGTGATGTTAGAGGGATTGAGAACTCATAAGAATTACTTTTCTTTAGCTTAGCTTTGTACATCAATGTGTTGGGTTATAGGGACTGAGAACCCATCAAGAATTAGTTTTTTTTTTTGGCTGAGCTTTGGACATCAATGTGTTGGTGGAATGTAATACAGGCTTTTTGGAGTCATTGTTTTGGACACAAATTTACAGTGTAGTTCAGAGTTTTGTTAGGACATTTCTTGTTTATGGCCTTCAAAATGATTTTGAAACTCTTTTGGTAACTACAAACTTAAATTCGTTATGAAATATTCAATTCAAGTCAGTATTGATCACCTTAACAAGCTGAAGTTGTCTCTATATCAGCTAAGAATACAAATATGTTGGAACCTGTTTAAGGTGACAAATCCAACATGGCCTCAGTAAAAGTTATTGGCGACTATACTCATTAGTCCATTAATTACACAAAGTTTATATCAATTCAAATTGTGTCACATGGACAAATTGTGATTTGCCTCTACATCTATTGCGAAAACAAAGCCTTTAAAAAAAATGTAGTCTTATTAAGCAAAGCTAAAGTGATGTGCCAGAAAACATGTATAGATTAAACTGCAATACATATTGCATAGCCATGTTCATATTGAATACTTGCTATTATTCTTATAAACATTGAAAGATAAAAAAATAAAAAATAAAAATCCTGAAAAGGGTATGTATTGTACTCAGCCTAGCTTTTTCAAGTTACTTTCCTGCCATTGAGTCACACATATTATCATCAAAAGGACTAAATTTTTTTTGATGAAGTGCCATCCATAGTCAAGCTTTCTTTCCCTCTCCTTTCACCAACTTACCTACGAATTCATTAATGTTATTATCTGAGCTTCCACCTAAACTAACAGCTCTTATTACAAGATTTCTCCAATTAATTGCCTTCTTTATAATCTCTTCACTTCTTTCTCCTGCTGTAACATCTTTTATACACATCTCTAGCTCGTCACCTGTCACGATCCCCTCTTTGTTCTTCTTAGCCTTTACTCCCACCTGCCACAACTCCTCCTCAAACTTAGCATTAGTAGGCTGATCACTCCACTGTGGCATTGCTACCATTGGCACTCCTAGGCTCAAGGCCTCCAATGTTGTGTTCCAGCCACAATGTGTCACAAAGCAAGCCACAGCCTGATGTGCCAGCACCTGTAGTTGATTGCACCATGCTACAACCAATCCTATTTCTTGTGCTGAATTAATAAATTCGATTGGAAACTTGTTTATGGAATCTTTTGCAACCAACAGAAAATGCATATTGCTTGCTATCAAACCACATGCAATTTCTTCAGCCTGTTTAGCTGTTATGTCTGCCATGCTTCCAAATGATACATATATCACTGACTTTGGTGGTTTCATCTCTAGCCAGCTCAAGCACTGGTCACTACTAAGTTCCCAGAGACTGGCGCCATAAGCTATGTCTCCACTGATCTGCTGATCTAGGTAGGCTGATGGCACCATTGGACCAACCATCACCAAGGGCCAGAGTCCAGACATGGCCTTCACTAGCTTTTCAACAATCAATGAACAAAATGAGAAAGATATACAATTATACAAATACAGGTCTTACTACTTGGCATATAAAACTATAATGTAGAATTTGATAGATTTGGCTCCTAATCTTTGATTCTCAAAAAAAAAAAAAAAAAAAAAAAAAAAAAGAACTTTTTTTTTTTGGGATAGGAGAGATTCCTAATTGTTGACCATTTCTAATTTCAATAAAGGCATAAATAAAACACATGATTTCCAAATTTAAAAAGTATAGTTATATATTTCATACTTATCCATTGTCCAAGATTATCTGAACATATTGAGAAGCAGTAAATAAAAATCTATAGTTATATATTTCATATTTATTTATTGTCCAAGATTATCCTGAATATATTGAGAAGCTCTAAATTATTTTGGAAATTCCTTGGTCTTCTGATCTCATCTCATCAAAAATTAAAAAATAGGAATTCACCAATTCCATCATCTACTTTTTTCCCTCTTAACATCATTTGATTTCTCAATTCCCATGATTATCTTTCCGTTTCAATTTATTTCCGGCAGATTATTTAGTAATGCTATGACCCTGATTTATTTAACCATGTTCAAATAAATCAATGTTTCCAAAATATGTTTCTTCCTGGCATCTATTCTTAACCATGTAAAGTAATAGAACTACCTATGCGAAAAAAAAAAAAAACACACACACACACACACACACACACATCATAGTTAGTTAGTAAAAAGAAAGTTACCTTACTTTCCAACTCTTCAAAACTGTTACAGAATACCCAGTCATTTTTATCCAAACATCTAAATTTTTCCATGATCACTGCCAAATAAGCAGAATTACTTGAAGGCTGCGCAAGAAAACTAGGCAAGTCAGCAGGGCCAAGCGAAGGTAGTCCAGGCAACAACACAGGCTGAGTTGCTTGCTTCTCTGGCAAAGTCAGGCGACCATGATCGATATGCCAGTACATGGAGCACACAGAAGCTGAGTTTGTCAAGAATACTGCTGCATAAATGCCAAATTGCCTGGCCACATCAAGAGCCCATGGAAGCAAAGAGTCATACACAACACAGTTTACTGGTGAAGCTGAGTCTTTGAACTTTGATATGAGATCTGATAAAGTTCTTGAACCAACTGATTTAAAGGACTCTAAGTAGGCTTCTGTACTAGGAGCTTGCTTATATCCACCTTCATCATAGCCATCTGAGATGGGCTCAACACCAACAGTGGTTGCATGAATGGACTTGACAGTGTAATGGGTTGTGGCTGGAGTGGCCTTGAGACTTTTGGAGGCTAAACGTTTGGCAAACTGGAGGAGCGGGTTTATGTGGCCTTGGGCAGGATAAGTGAGCACAATAACATGACCTTTTTGGTTGCTCATTTTTTCTTGCTTTCAGGGATTGGCCTTGATTTGATGAATAGAAGACATACTTATAGGCCTCACTTGAGGTGCCTTGAACTTATTTACCATGGAAAATTTTGGCTGAATATTAGAAAAGTTGTTCACCCTTTTTACTTTAGTGGCCAAATTTGGTGAATAATTTTTTAAATTCTGCAGATTAGGTATTGAATTTTTTGTATCAGCAAATATAAAAAGGTATTGAATTTTTCAAGTTATTGGTTTTAAAATAAACTGGATTTGGACCCACCATTCCATAGGTTTACATGATTTATGTTTTTTTAATAAATAATTTAATACTTATAATAGTGGAAGAAACGGAATTCAAATCGTAGTTCTCTTATTAATAAAGGAGAATATGCTATATAAATGAGCTTAAGGCTTTTAGATTTTTGCATAATATATGTTATGTTAGTCAATTTAATCCAATCATAGACACCAAGCATAAGATTTGGCCAGTGCTAATTTTTAGTTTCAATAAAGTCCGCTAGATAATCTAACCAAGTTGGATTAATAGTATATATTAGAATTATGGTTCAATAGTTAAATTATCAATTTTTTTTAATCTTTTAGAACAACAATAACTTATCATGATATCAAAGTAACAAATCCTAACTTCAATAATTTATCAGTATATTAAAAAATTAAAAATGACTCTTAGAACATTTATTAATAAATTATTTTAGAAAAGTTTTAATATCACTTTTATGAAAAATATTTATAAAAAAAAATTGTAAAAAAAAAATTCTTTTTTTATAATAAATAAATAAATAAATAAACCAATACTATAAGCATCAAATTAACTTTTCCCAATTATACTTCCCCTGTGGAAAGATACATTGAATTATTGCAATCCCATGTGTCATAGAAATTCAAACTGTCATGTTCCAAAAGTAAGTCTTGTACGAATATTTTTTAATTATGCAAGATGCTGACTAATGAAATTATTAGTGCATGAAATTTATCCAATTATTTTACTATTTAGTTATTTTTACTATTATTTATGAGTTTTGTTATATTTTTTAGTACTATTTATGGGTGCTATTATACTATTTTAGTTAACTTTTATCTTTATTTATAGTATTTTCATAAAAAAAATTTAATTTTAGTAAAATAACAAATTTGAAACATAGGTATGTATCAAACTTATCAGTGTTGATTCCCATTTCCCAATATCTTCGGATAGATAAGGCTAAGGTGCTTTTAGGGGATGACGTTATTTCTTTTTTCTATTTTCTTAGTAAAGAAGATTTTATTGAAAGAAAGTCCCAGAATTGAATCAGGATCACTCCCCAATCCCCATGTACATCAGCCAAAGCTTTGTGAGCAATAGATACGGAAATGAATCCAACAAAAGAAGTACAGGAGCTTTACACAGCATTAAATGCTTCTATGATAATGTGAGAAGCAAAACAATTATGAAAAAAAAAAAAGTAATATGTCTACAATATTTTTACAACAAATAATAAATAATAAGTTGTTATTAGTTTTAATTTGAACATACCACTGAAATTATATTTTTGTCTGTCAATAATAACCTGTAACAATCTGCTACATAAAATTTATTGTAAAAATATTATAAAAATGTTATAAACAAAGTAGCCAAAGGGCACTGACCTGCTTTCCTTAGCACCTAGGCCAATAAAGAGAATGGTCCTCTTCTACAACTGCTAATCGGTTCTTATAAGCAACTTGCACAAACTTTTTTTTATGAAGTTCCCTCTTAAAAACTTGAACCTTGGCATTTGCCACTCACACCCCACAAGTACTTATACTTATGGAGTGACCATCGTACCAAGGGTAAAACTAGAAGAAGGAAAAAAAAATTAATGAAAAACCCTCTTATTCATTTAATAAAAATAATACATTAGTTCAAAATGTAATTACATTACTAAATTGCAAGTTAGGTCCAAGTAATTAATTAATCGGATTTAGTAACTTGGAATTATGGATAAATTGTAAAATAAATCGCAACAAGAACAACCACACAAAAGATAAGGAATTGTCCAAATACTCTTGGGTCTAGCCCAATTTTTGTTAAATCCTGTATGAAATAAGATTGCAATTTGATCAAAATTTAGAAGATCTCCAATACATGTAACTTGACTTATACCTAAGCTCCCAGCTACTGCTACAAATGCTTCACCAAGCCTCTGTCTTCACAATGATTTGTTGCCGCGCAAGTCGTGACGCCAACTGCCAGATTGATCTCTTAGTTACTTCCAAGGCCACTTGAAAATTTGTTGTAGTCTTTTTGGTTTCAATATAACACTTCAATAAACACGAATGGGTTATCTAGTGTTTTTGGGTGGCTAAAGTCTCATCTCAATAGTATATCAGTTTAGAGAGGATTGAAAGACAAATAAGATTAACATGGTTTTCTTTTGGTTCCAGTGCCCCTTTTTCTTCAAGTCTCATTTCAATGGTTTTTTCTTTTGATTAGGGTTGATGTGGGATTCAAATGGAAATAGGATTGGGGGTCTTTGGGCTGTAGTTTGGCACAAAACCAACACGCGAAGCAAATCTCAAAAATTCCTGCAATTGAGCAGTTATAAGGCTCTTAATAAAAGTGACAAAGGTTATGTCACTAAATTACAAGACACTCGGCAATTTCATGAATTATGAATTAAGACATAAAAATAACTTTTATTGAACAAACGATCTCATACAGAACTATAGCCCAACATGAAAGCTACAGGATGTTAATGCACCCTGGTATTACTGCTTTACATATCTGAGCAAAAACCAATACCAGAAATGCAGAAACTTGCTCTGATACTGTCAAAAATACATCTACATATATACAACTTGATTTAAGCAGGAAGATAGTTCTATGATCTTTGACCAGAAGGCAAAGTACTTAACTACCATTGTATTTATGTCTACCAAGACCTCCAACTTATCTCACCAAAATAGCACGCAAAATCTTGGCGGCAGCACTCACCAACAATATATTTGCAAATGTCATCAAGCCATTTGTTTTCTCCACTTTTTTTTTTCATAACCCACTCTTGTATCTTGGAATTTCTCGAACTCAGTTTCTTAAAGCCACACGTATTGAGAACCATTTTAGCACACTGAATAGCTTTGTCCATCTCGTCTGAGCTTACCCAATGGCACGTGCAGACATGAAATTGTCAACAGCACTCTGAAGATCTGATTGCGATTCTAAATTCACACTGACTTAGAAGATCAGTATCAAAAAAGTTCAGATGATCGTTATCAAATGAATGGTTCATGGACTCTGGGAAACTCAAAGCCTGTTCATATCTGAGACCCATACTGTCAATACCGTGCAGGGCAAAATCTTCCAAACCACTACTGCCCCCAACAGAATATATGGATGAAATGATATCTGGAGAAGAGGCACTTTGCTGTGCATAATCGAAACCAGCAATCTTGTGAGAAGCCAAAAACTTGCACCCGTTAGAACTCTCCGTCCTAGGCGAGCTTGAAGTCTAAGGAATGTTGGTTAAGTGTGAAGAGCTGCCCACAATAGAGGCTTCATCATCAAAAGAAATGACTTCCCCCCAGTGTTCGAATGCAGAAATCACCAAGTTGTGGCTTCTGTCTTTGCTTTATTGTCAAGGATCATCCTTTATTTACAAATGCATCTCCTGTAAGTAGGGGCTTCTTTCCTTCCCTCTCTCTCACAATGTTGTTTTTAAACTCTTCAACTATCCAATTGTCATTCTCATCACCATCAAAATCACCCTCAAGAACAACAATTTCCACCTTGGTCGAGGACTCTGGCCCAGATATTACAGTTTGCCCAGTAATAGCATCAATCAAAGCTACTTGTATGTTTGAACAATCTTCTCCTTCAATTCAAGCTCCAAGAAATACTGGAAGAGAAAGGTTGTTTACAAACTTTAGCTGTAGGCTTCTTGACACAGAAGTATGTACCTCTTTCCCATAATTCCTGAACAGAAATGCACAGGATGCATCATCTATGTAACAGTTAATATGATAACCTTATGAAAAATAATCTTTTCTGCAGCACCATGCCTTCGGGTACGTCCGGGATCTCCTAGTTGATGCTTACTTGGACGATGAACTGACGCTTCGAGCTGGCTTTGGAAGACTTAGTGAGGTCGGGCTGGTTGAACACTCTAAAGTCTTCCTCTAGATCAATTATCACTGACTCCTGAGTAGGCTCCTATTGCTCCTTGTCCGAAGGTATAACTTCCTCTTCAGCCTAGATAATCTCGGCAACCTGCTGAGCGGTTAGAACAATGTCCTGAGTTCCCTTCGAAGGTGGACCAACGAGAAATCTAGGTGCGGCTAGGTCAATCTTCGCCAACCAATGATCCTTGCTTTGATTTTATCATGTGCTTAGGAGATTGAAAGCTGGAGGAGATCGGAGTGTATCCGAGGATAACGTGGGCGGCATGAAGTTGGCCGTCCGTGTGGAGGAAGATCTCGGACTACAATATTCTGTTAAGATCCTCGCGATTCACCAAATTGAGATTAAGAGCAGTAAATTGTTTATTTGCGGCAAAGTAAAGAAAAGGGGGAAAGTCAAAGGTTAGCAAATGATAATGAAGAGAACAAAAGGAAAATAGAAAGAAGAATGCATGTTCATTTAGATAAAAATATATATATATATATATATATATATATATAAAACGAAGAAAATGATATTCTATGAGCTAAGGGTAAAAAGGGTTTGCTTGGGCCTATTAATATCCTACCTGACTCCACGTCTCGTGTAGGGCAATGTAAACCATCATACCATTCACCTAAGACGATCAGAAAGCCCTTGCACATGCCCTTGTTGGATTAGGGAAGGTAAGAGATCAGCCAGACTAAGGGTACCCTAGTCTTAAAATAGTACCCCATCTCCCTGCTATTTTGACAGTTGTACACTCAGTTGACGTCGTGATGGGTCAATTTAACTCCCAACTTACAGTTTAATATGTCTACACTACCTAGTATTTTAAATACGTTTGGGGAGCATTGGGTTGGGCAAAGTCTATAATAAATTAAAAACTCCCTTGTCACTTTGTCCATGGGGATTTGCATCCCACCTTCTATGAAGGCAATTATGGGGATAACCACGGCACTGGAGGTGACAGTGTTCTATCTCTACCTTGGCAGGAATATTATATTTGGCTTTGAAAGCCTCCCTCCCTCAGGCATATCAACTAAGCTAGCAAATCTACCCATCCTTATAAAAAAAGAGAAAGAAGATGAAGATAAAAAATAAAATAAAAAGAAGGGACTCTAAATTATGTGAAAGCTAAAGACACTTACAGAGATGGGGAGTAGGGCACCTCGGATTGCTTCTCTAATGGTAAAGAAGGATTAGTAAAATGGGAAAAATAGTCCCTCATCCCCTTTATATGGGGGTGAAAAACAAGCGGTCAAATTCCCACTCGATATTGCAGAAAAATTCACAGCCTTTGGATCTTCATCGCGCTGTAAAATGTGGGGGACACAGTGCCATACTTTGCATTTACTACAGCGTTGCAAATGCCCAAGCATCAGGAATGTGTGTTGAACAAATGAAAAGATGCTCTCACATGGGAACACTCCTAGAGCGTGTGAAACCATCAAGGTCCTATCAAAACCCCATTCTCCATGGTAGACGTAGGAACGGAATTTTAAGGGGTTATTGTGAGAGGGGAGGATCTAAACAGGAAACAGAGCCCATGGGCCTAGTCTGAGGATGGAAAAAGGCCCATTCGCACACCAGTCCAGGCCAGACACGTGGATAAAATTCCAAGGAGGGAAAATGTAGAGACCCATCATCCGAGGAGCCTGAAGAGTGAGCACTCCTCAGGAATTCTTCAGCTACCTACTTGTACTAAAGGACAAGATATCGAGAAAGACAATAGAGACGTGTAAGTAAAGAAGAGAGGAAATATCTGGATAAAGTAGTTATAATCTCTGCATTCAATACACTGTACCAACTCAGCTGGCTACATTAATGAAGGAATGACCCAGTAATCCACAGCTCATAGCACACTTTACCACCTCCAATAAAGTCCTGATGGGACAAGCATCCAAATTAATACCTTCAGATGTACAGGTGGAGGGCTCAGATGCAATGGGAGGAACTATATAAGGAAAAAGAATCCCTCCAAGAAGAGGGGCGGATCATTAAGGAAGGATTAGAAGTGATAGAATATCACCTGGTATCAAACACTTAAGCACTTCTTTTATGAACATTGCCTCCTCAGCCAAACCCGAGGAAGTGTTTTATCCATATTTCGTACTTCTTTTTGTCACTTTATAAGCCTTAACTCCATTGACTTCAAATTTGGATCATAGCAAAGCATTAAAGTTGACCTTGCAAGCCTATCCTCTAGCAAATTAGTTGCACTGGGCCTGAAATATCTAACTCCATTTGGGCTCTTACAATATATATAGTCAAATCCCACTATTGTCTCTAGCAGACAAGCAATTGGGATTGATATGCAATTGAGCAATTGTTATTTTGAGCTTCATAAATGATGTCCACAATTCAAAATGAAACTTAATTAGATGAAAATTTGACTAAATTGGATTTGTCACACACGAAGACATGACTCAAAAAGAAACTTAACTTTTCAAATGACAAATTTGCATTAGGAAAATTTCAAAAAAAAATTTCAACGACTCTTCAACTAAAACAAAAGGAATCACAAGCTTCATTGTCCCATCAATTGGTAGTGTACAAACATCAGTTAGAAGGGTCCATTACCGCATCTTGACAGACATAATCAATCTGGCTAATGTGGCACCATGACTGTATATACAAGTTTTTTGGTCTAAGCTTGGGCAACTATTTTGTCTATTTGTATATTTTCCTATGGCTGCAGTAGTTGGGTCAGATTTGGTGTCCTAATATTCTGGCTTCTGTCTCGTTGTATTTCCCTAACAGATGAATTTTTGACAACACCACAGGAAAAAAAAAAATCTTGCTTACTACAACTTTTAAAACTATAGAAATTTTGTTTTTGAAGTTTGCAAAATTGCATTGCAAATTTTATTATCTGAGCAGTTGGATGTGAGATCTTTAGTAAAGTATAAAAACATATGCTGAATATAGTATAATTAACCTTACTTTGAATAAAGTGTAAACAGATTCAAACTTCCACAAACAGAAAATTACATAAGTGAAAATTTTGCTTGCTTAAATCTAGTACTACAACAGGCCACCTAATTTTGTATTGTTGCTGGTTCTCCATCTGTTTCAATAAAGATTCTTGATTTAAAAAAAAAAAAAAAAAAAAAAAAAAAAAAAAAAAGGCCACTTAAACAATTTTTACACCCAAATTATCTTTGTCTTCTCGTTCCCTTGAAGAGAATGCTTGAAATGCTTCTGATTGGAATATCTGCCAGTCATATCGGATGAGCTAATTGATAAATTTGTTTGTACAAACACAGTACCCCTACGATCAGGATTGAACATAAATTAACCACGGATAGCCAAAAGGGAGAAATGATTATGGAGGCAAGTAACTCAATAGCAATGATTCCAAAAACCAGACGGATGAACCTGAATTTGGAAAGGTACTCGGCATCTTGAGGTTTTAGTTTTGTCAACACATATGCAATGCCGTAGACGATTATAGCCACAATGAAAATCAAGATGATAGCAAAATGTTTTTCAAGTGGAGAGATGTGCAAGGGTTGAAGGTGTAAACCAATAAAGGCAACCAGAAGCATGACGAGGAAGACAAGAAAAGTATGAAATGCTTCATAGAAACCGAGAGCTTCAACTTCATCACTGGCACATACAAAAACAAGAAATCCATCAACTTTAATATTACTTTTTCTTCCAAACATAAGAAAATCAAAATCCCACAAAATCCACTTAATTTTTTTTTTTTTTTTAAACTAAAGGAAATCACCTCAGCTATATTAGGTTTCTCTTTCAAACCTACCAAAATGAGTGCAATACAACTTGAAGAGATGAACAAGCCACTAACAATAGTATTTCATTCACCCTTACTACAAGAAATAATATCGGAAAATTTGTCTTATCAAGAATTCTAAAAATTCACTATTTATATGTGCATGACTGCAATGCTGAGTTTGTAATAATTAAAATCATTCAATAAGCTACAGGTCTGATATAAGACTTATTATTCCTCATTCATGCAGAAGTATTGATGTTGAAATGCAAACAACTACAACAATCAAGCCTTAGTCCCAAAACTTTCGAACTGGCTTGGGATCCTCAATAGACTAATGAAAGTTGGCCAGATATTTTCTTTTCTGCCATTCTATCGTATCCAAAATCATACTCTTTGTTCAATTCTATCTGAGAGTCATCTTGGGAGTTTAATGTAGCCAATGAAGGACTAAGTTCAAGCATAGTACTCATTACAGTTTTGCCTTTGAATACAAAATTGACCATAACATGCGAATTAAAACCCATATTGAAACCATTTTAACCTAAGGACACATTACTAAACCTTCAAAAACAAATTATTTTTACTTTAATTGAATTTCACACACAGATCCTTAGAAGAATTTTGAAGTAGTAACAAATTAAACAATAATTAAGAAACTCAACTCACATAAAACAAATCCCAAATGAAAATGGACAGCCCAAAAAACAAAAACAAAAAATCAATTATACAGCCATGAAACAGAGAATTAACAATAAAGTTCCCCTCCAAATTCAACCAATGATTTTAACAATTACATATCAATAAATATAATAGACCTAATATGCTTTATCTGACTCATCTAAATTATCCCAAATTATGCATATCCAGAAGCTAGCCTCTAGGTGATATACAAGAACCCAAATCTGTTCACTAGGTGATATAAAAGCTTTTGAAACCTTCAATAAATTAACAACCATATTGAAGTTGAAACTAGTGGAAAACAAAAGGCAGATAACAATCAAATTTGAAAATTTGAAAAACGAAGGAGAACCCAAACCTCAGTATGTAAGCAAGTGCTTTAGAAATAAGTTCCACCACTTTCTTCGCAGCCGCTTTAAAGCTGAAACTTGTAGAAAACAAAAGTAACAACTATTAAACAAAAGAAAAAGGTCCAAGTAACAATCAAATTTGTAAATTGGATAACAAAAATAAAGAAAATCAGTATTAATGCGAGCTATTTATGACACAGAGGTTTGGGTTTGGGTTAGGATCCAGGTTGAACCAGATCTGAAATCCATGTATCTTAACAGGCCATATTACACCCTAGACCTTTAACGACAAACTTCCATTGAAGCTCACAATGCTTCTGTCTGCCGCTGACCGATGCAAATGCCATACCCATCAATATTATTATTATTATTTGGCCGGAATTTCTGAGAAAAACAATGGAGGAGGATGAGAGAGAGAACCGTCGAAGGAGTTTTGAAGAGAGAGTGTGACTTGTTGCCGTGTATAGCACTCACGATAAAGATGCTAGAATAAAATAAGGTGTGCCTTAAAAATTGAAAAGTGTTGGTTGAAAATATGTGTGAAGGTAGTGCTGGCAACGTTCTTGCTTCCATGTCACAGCAACTTCGACAAGCATATTCTGCAGAAGAGATTGAAATAGTAGCTGCGTGTAAGGCCCTTCAGTTTGCTTCTAATATTGGTTTTACAATTGCTGTCCTAGAGGGAGACTCGCAAATTCTTATGAAAAGGTTAGGGGAGAGCGTAGAGGTGTTGTCCTACAGTGGAGCTTTGCTTAATGATGTGCGTCGTTGTTCTAGTTTTTATAAGCAATTACGTTACTCTCATGTAAAGAGAGAAGGTAATAAGGTTACTCACAGTCTTACTAGGTATGCTAAGCATATCTCTAATTTTGTTGTGTAGATGGAGGGTATTCCACCGCATTGTTTATCTGCCATCTAAGCTGATTTGGCTGGAATTACTTAATAAAAGTTCTTTGTCTTCTTTCTCAAAAAAAAAAAAAAAAAAAAAAAAAGCTATTATTTGAAAAAGCCTTAGCTGAAATTTTTAAAGATATTTTACCTACGTGCTACAGACGCTCAACGTAGCAAGAAGATAAATACAAAAATCACTTTTTTATTCCCAACACCAACGTTTCTTTTTTCCTCAGTCACTTCTCTCTTCTCCTTCCTCTCTCACTTCTCTCCTCTCCCTTTTTTTTTTTTTTTTTCCTTTCTCTCTCACCGGTTTGATTTCTCTCTTTTTCTTTCACCAGCCTGCTTTCTTTCACCCAAGAGGAAAACCTTGAGATTTTGGGTTAGGGTCTGAGCAAAAATCAAGAGAAATGAAGTTTGGGTCTGAGCAAAATCAAAAGAAATGAAGTTTGGCTTAGAGGAAAACCTTGAGATTTTGGGTTTGGTCTGAGCAAAAATCAAAAGAAATGAAGATGGCCGGAACAAGGGCTGCAGAGAGCGGATGGCCGGAGCTTGGGTTTGCGGAGGTGGGGCTGTGGGCTTGGGATTATGGTGGTGGGGCTGTGGGTTTGAGATTGTGGAGGTGAGGCTGTGCTGTGGGTTGGCTTGGTTTGCTTCAGACGAAAGAGAAGATCAGAGAGAAGAGGAGAAGAAATTGAGAAATGAATAAAAGAATTGAAAGGAAGTGAGAGAAATGAATAAAAAAAATAAATAGTGTTTACAAACGGGAAAAATGATATTTTGCCGTTAGGTATAAGGTAAAATGTGTTGTTAAAACTTAAAATAGATACAGTGGTTTTTTAAATTACTAAATATGAAAATTTTTACAATGTCTACAGCCCAAAAAATCCTTATCCAAAAGACATGTAAGCCAACTATACCTGTTTATCGGTTTGTCTAATAACTAATAAGACAACTATGACCGGAACATCAAGTGGGGGGAAATAACTAATCAGCTGATAAGAAAATATTGAAGAAGAAAATGAAAAAACTACCTTCCAGCCATTGTGGGATGTTTTCGAAACCTTAAAATATGTGCAAGTTCAGAATGGGAAGGTATGTTTGAGAAACTAGAGAAACCTACACAAATGCCAAGGTATGTTTGAGAAACTAGAGAAACCTACACAAATGCCTTATATAGAGAGAACACAAAATACCTTCAAAGCTGAGTAGTTATCTCCACCCCAAAGGCAGTACCAAATACCTTGAGTAGAAACTAGAGAAACCCACGCAAATGCAGTAGAAACTACAGTACAAATGCCTTGAGTAGAAACTAGAGCATAGAAACTACAGTACAAATACCTTGAGTAGAAACTAGAGAAACCTACGCAAATGCGTACAAATGCCTTGAGTAGAAACTCGAGCGTAGAAAATACAGTACAAATACCTTGAGTAGAAACTAGAGACTAGAATAGAGAGAACACAAATACCTACACAAATGCGTAGAGACTAAAATAGAGAGAACAAGTGCCTTGAGTAGAAACACAAATGCTTACAAATTAAAGGTAGATTATTCCTTATAAGTACATCTTCATATGCTTTTCTAGACGATGTGGGACTATAGGATTGCTCTTCTCTTTGTTCCTTCACAAAATATTTTACTAATAATGGTAGCAATTGCTTGATCTTGAATGAATTGTCGAATTGTTTGATTTTATTATTTATATATATATATATATATATATATATCTTCTATAGTATGAAGATATGATGCTATTGTCATTTTTTTAAAGCCTCATTGATTGAAATTTCATCCAAAACCTTGATCGAATTAATTATATTGCAGCAATTATACACCTTATTTGATCTAATCCGTGGGGCCTAGCTAGAAATTAGAACAACAAAACCAAACTCCTGAAAATGTTTGCTGGGTTAAAATGAATTGACCCCTTGCAGATTAATTAATTACCCAAGTTAATTAATTAGATCAAATTACATGCAATAACGTGGCAACACAAACAAATCACCAAATTATCTAAATGCAATGGAAAATAAACTTAACACAGGTGATTTGTTTGCGAATAGGGAAAATTACTAAGACAAAACCCCACTGGGTGAATTTAAGGTCACTACTCCTAAGAATCCACTATTATCAATCACAAGCGGTTACAAGTATAAAGAATCTTACCAAACCCTTTGGTTTATCCCAAAATACCAACCTACAATTGAACCCTTACCAATACCCAATTGGACTTATATTGTAGCAAAAATCTTTCCATTCAACGCACAGATCCCAGTACATGACTAGCCAACAATGCACGGATCTCAGTACGTGACTAACCAGTGATGCATGAATCTCAGTACGTGACTAACCAATGATGCACGAATCCCAGTACATGACTAACTCCATCAACTTCAAGAAGATATTGGCTGCAAAGTTCTTCACTTTATCAACAATGAAGATCAAGAAGCTCCTTGGTCACAAAACCCTTGATGTAAAGACACAATAGCTCATTCAGAGAGAATGATGAACTAGGGCACTTTTTGCATGTATTATTTTTGCATTATCTTATGACAACCCTTAAAATAATCCTTATATATATATATATATATATATATATATAGGGTTGTGAGGAAAAAAAAAAAAAAAAAAAAAACCCTACACAAATACATAAGAATATGCGTGTAATCAGATCTAAAAAGTCTGATTTTGTAATTCTCAACAGATACAGCTTGTGTCGAGAATCTGTCGAGTTTCAACATTAGATCACAATAGAAAGGATTCTGTTGAGACTTCTGTTAAGCTTTAATGAACCGCACTTCCTTCACTTGTTTTTTGGTCAAATTTGCATGGGTTCAATACTTAACTTGAACACTTGTTTCTTGAAGTACTAAACCCATCATAGATCTACCAAATTACAAGTAAAGCGCATTTTGTTAAAGGATTAGCCAATTACATAAAATATGTCCCTAACAATCTCCCCCTTTAGCAATCCGTGACAAAACCACAACAAAACAACTAATCATGAGAGAAGTCTTAAATCACTAAACTCATAACCACTTATTGTATTACAAAATAAATCTATCCCTACTACAAACTCTTGAAAAACTTTGCAAGAAGAGAGTTCATAGAAAGATAGACTTTCACAACCTGTCTTTCTAAAACACTTAAACAAAACTCATCAAGGCATCATGTGTGAAACAAAAATAAAGATTGCATACATAAAGAAACATGTGTATAAAGAGAGAAAATAAAACAACACATGTGGAGGTAGGTGAAGAAACACATACATCATCATATATATGAAAATAAAGTACAATGTATGTAAATAAATGGTCCCAAGACTGGTGTACAAGAGGCTAATGTAACTAAAAAGAAAGAAATGTACATATAAACCTCACTACATCCCTTAAAATCTATACACACTCCCCCTATCAAAAATGTCTTATACTAACTCTCTTCCTAAGTACAAGACTACTTTCAATCCCAAAACTACTTCCCCTTTTTGTCACCAATGACAAAGGGCAAGTCACTGAAAGGTCATCATCTCATCATCACTAGGAGAGCTAGCATCATTCTCATCATCATTAGCATCATCACCCTCATCAGTCGAGGCCTCTGGAGAAGGAGAGGGAGAAGGTCCAAAGCCGCTGATGTGTGCCTGTCGACGTGTAATATGTCCTATATTAGTGTTCATTTGACACATCTCATTAGTGAGACAGTCAAGATGACCACTAAAATTAGCATGCATTTGCTACAGCTGCTTCATGAAGGCATCAAGAGTGACACCAGTTGTGGAGGAGGAAGGAGCGAAGGTAGAATGCGTCGAGGAAGAAGGTGGAACAGCAAAAGCTACAAGATCATCCATCTTCACTAGTGGCCGCTTCGGTCGAAACTGGGCCTCGCTCTGTTGGACAGAACCAACGCATATGGCACCCATGATGGTGAAGAGAGGAGAGAGAGGAATGGGAATGTGAAAGTGCTGAAGGATCCATGTAATAGCTGAAGGAAAGATGAGTTTATCACGAATAGCGGTATCCTGATACAGATCTATGATAGATGTGATGAGGTGAGAGGGAAAGTCAATGGAGAGATCCTCTAAAAAAGATAAAAGAAAACAAGCACGAGGCTTAGTGATGGAGTTATAGTGAGACAACGGAGTGAGAGTGAATGTCATCACCATGTTAAAGAACCTCAGGCCTTTGGCAAAGCCCCAGCATGGTGTGTTTAGCTTACCACCCCATGTGGAAGGAGTCTCACAAAAGTGAGAGATAAGCTCGTCTCTGGACACAGTTCATAGATGATCACAGCCAGGGTAGTTAGGATGCGCTACCCTAAGAACATGTAGTACCTTACCTTGGATATAAGATCCGGAGTAACTACGATACGTGTACCTCTGAATGTAGTAACAAACTAAGGCACAGAGGTATTGATGTTGTGTATGTTGGAGTAAAACTCTTGTACAAACATGAAGGGACTCCTCATGAGTCTCTCAAGTAGAGATTCCTAACCCTGAGACCGAATGACTTTAGGGAGAGGAGTGTTGGCAAAGTCTGACAGAATAACCTGGCGTTCTGGGTGAACGCCGCGTTTTTGGAAGTTCTCAAAGAAGTCCATTTTGGGCCTTCTCATCACATAACTGAATATGAAAAGGTACAGGAGGATTAGAAGAAGAAGAAGACCCAGAACCTTGACAAGGTTTCCGAGTGGATTTGCGCTATAGCGCAGTCTATCCAAGAAAGCGAGAGAGAAAGAACACAACACACATAGCTAAGAAAAGGAATGAAAAAAAGAGAACGTATGCATGAACATGTGACATGAGAATTTAAAAGCATCATGGGTAAAACCCAATCCAACCTAACAACACTCACAAGTTTAATCAAGCACACAATCTTAAAATGTATGAAATATTGTTATAATGCAATTAGAGTGCAATGCATGATCATGTGATATCAATTTCACAAACCCCAACCCTTCAATTTCATTAAAAAAAAAAAAAATCAAAAACCCCAAAAATATAGCAAGAACCCAAAACCTAGGTCTAAAATGCATGAATGCATGTAAATGAAGGGATTTAGGATGCTTACCAAGGGATTTGAGTTTGATGTAGGTCGAAAATCACATGGATGAGGAGATTTGAGAGTGAGGAAGAGGTTTGGGGCAAGAGAGAAGTGAGATCTGTCAAGAGAGGAGAGAGAAAAGTGAAATCTAAAATCGCACCTCAACCTTAAATAGAAAATGTAGCTCAATGGATCGAAGAGTCTATCAGGGATTTGTCGAGCATTAAATCTCAACAGGAGAGAATCTGTTGAGGTGTTGTCGAGGATCTGTTGACGACAAAAGACTGATCTCAATGGATAGAGGAACTATCGAGAGGCTATCGAGAGAAAACCCAGAAATCTCGATGGATCGAGAATCTATCGGGCAGACAAAGAGCTCAGAAATTTTCTTCTATAAATCAAGAAGCTGTCGAGATTCTAATGAGAAGAAACCCAGAAATCTCGATGGATCGAGAATCTGTCGAGATCTATCGAGAAAAGAGAAAGAAGGCTCGATAGAAAAAGAATCTGTCGAGGATTTGTCAAGAAGTTGTCAAGCTTGAAGAAAAGGAGTTTTTCAAGGGAAGAAATATACATAAAGATGAATGCAATAAGCAAGCTACTCAAACAAAGATTCAATCAACATAATAAGCTCTCAAGACATCTCTCAACATACAAGCATAGCATCCATAAATCCAAAAACACACACACATACATACACACTAAACAAGTCTAACCAATTTTATATTTCAAAAGCAAGTTAAGATAGTTTAGTGAGCATATATTAACACATGTATTCCTTGTGATGGCCAAATCACATTGTACCTGCATATGTATCAAAAGTAGCAAAGAATTTTGCATGTTGTGTGTGAAACATAGCAAGAGTGCATAAGTGTTTCATATTATGAAGATTTGAGACTAGAGAGAATTAATTATACTTACACACAATCATAATTGCTTGATGGAGACTATCACTTTTGAGGTACATTATATAACTCTCATATCTCCTAGAATGTGCTTACAACCATTTTTAAAAGCATTTTGATTCTTTTTACTTTTATTTTCTTTGCATATTTTTTTTTTCTTTTAAGCACAGCATGCATTGGCATGTAAGAGAGAGAGAGAGAGAAGGAAATACCCAATTATGTAAGCTTAAACATCCCAATTTTGCTATGCTGAAGCATACAGACGTTATATATGATTGGTGGGTTTTAATGGTGAGATGGTTATTTATGCCTTTCTCTTAGGATTTTCTAGTCATTCCTGTCAAAAAGAGTGAAATGAGTATGAGATATAAGAGACAATCTTAATCGTACTCATCACAAACACAAGCCACAAAACTCACTTGCTTAGTTGTGCATTGAGATGCTCATCTAAGTTACAAGAGATACAAAGTTTAGAAAACTTTGTTTCAATGGCCATCCAAAGTACACAAAGTACCAATATATACAAACACACACTGTTTTTTTATTTTTCAATTTTTCAAAATTTTTATGAAAAACAAAATAAAACAAAACTGAAAAACAACCAAACAAAAACATAAAGCATACAACTAGACTAACTTAGGAACAAGAAAGCAAAACAAACAAGTAATGCAAAAGAAAAATATAAAGGGAGAGAAAAAAAAAGTGACTGAATCACTTTGAGCCTTTTTCTTTCCAAACTTTGGAATTGGAGGAAGATCATTTCCTAGAGTTGAACCTTTGTTCTGGATGTGAGGGGGAAGAATTGAAATTGTTCAAGTTCGAAAGAAACATGAGGGCTTTGAGAAGATCTCCAAGAGGACCCAAAGATGGTGGAATCTACCCTTGACCACCAGATGATGACACACTATTGCTCTACTGAGTGGCTAACCACTAACAGCAATTTGGACGAGTGTGTCTTGAAGCTCCACAGTGATGACAGAAATGTGGCTTCTTTGGTTGAGACTTCTTATTTTTAGCCTTATTGCTCTTAGGGTTTCTAGTCTCTTTCTTTTTAACTTTAGGGGGTGCTCCTAGAATAGATTTGCGCTTGTCTAAGTTCTCAGTAGCTATTTCAGATTTAGCTTTATTATTTTTAGCATCATTATCATTAGCAGGTGAAACAAAAACAATTTTACTAGAAGAGGCAATATTAGGAGAAGAGAATTCATACCCCAAATCGGTTTTTTCAGAAGCAGATTTCTGAAAACTTAGCATCTCATCGAGCTTTGCACTGGAAGTCCTCTTTAATTGAGCTCTGACTTGAAATAGCTCCACTTCAAGCTTCTTGGTCCTTTCAGTTAAGAAATTGTTATCAAATCGCAGTGCTCCAATGGTTTGATTGACTTTGTCAACCTTGGTAAAGAGCTCCTCTTGATCTAGCTCTACATCGCTCAGCTTCTTGGTGGTCAGCCTATACAGTTTCTCATGCTTTTCAGAAATCTTGTATAATTTTACATAGGCTATATGGATGTCAACTTGTTCATCCATTTTCTCGAACTTGGATTCCACCAAGTCCTCTTCTTCATCCACTGCTTTTACAATCCCTTCAATAGGATCTATTGTGGCAGTGAAAGCACTCAAGATTCCCTCATTATCACTGTCATCTGACTTAGTCTCAGGCTCAATATCACTCAAGGTAGCAGTAAGAGCCTTGTTTTTCCTAATCGACTTGAGATATGTTGGACATTCTTGTTTCATGTGTCCAAAACCTTGACATCTGAAGCACTTTGGTCTGGAGGGAATAGTATACTAACTACCATCCTTAGCATCCTTCTTTCCTTTGTTTTGGCTTTTGAATTATGAAGAACTGGATTGCTTACAGTCCTTGTCAAAACCTTTCACATGAGCATTCTTCATGAATTTCTTGAACTGCCTAGTGATGTAGGACTTCATCTTAGAATCTTCATCATCTGAAGACTCATTAGTCTCATTACTTTTGGCCTTCAGTGCCATACTCTTACTTTTGGTTCCTTTCCCAAGTCTAGTAAATCCCAATTCATAGGTTTACAAGTTTCCAATCAACTCTATCAAATGAATAAAGTCAATATCCTTTAATTCTTCAATGGCAGAGACCTTAGCACCTTTCTTAAGACCTTGGGTTCGGGAATAGTTTCCCCAAGATTAAAGGCTAAGTTGACTATATTCTTGAGTTTGGCATAGAACTTATTGAATGACTCATCCTACTCCATCTTGATCTCCTTAAATCTTGTAGTAAGCCGTTGAAGTTTAGAATCTTTAACGGCCTTAGTTCCTTCATAGGTCATCTAAAGAATGGTCCATGCTTCTTTTGTAGTTTCAGTCGAGGATATTTTCTTAAACTCCTCATTCGTGACTGCACTGAAAATGGTGTTCAATGCTCTGCTGCTGAAATTTGCCACTTTGATCTTTGCGTCATCCCAATTAGCCAGTGCTTCTTTTGGCTTAGTCCAGTTAATCTTCATAGCTTGCCACACTTTCTCATCTAAAGACTGCAAGAAAGCTCTCATGTGTACTTTCCAGTATGCATAGTTAGTGCCATCAAATAAAGGAGGTATAATAAGAGACTGTCCTCTATCTATGGCAAATAGGGGTCAATGGATCACACAGCAAAGATTAAAACTTAATCAGAGTGTGCTCGCTCTGATACCACTTATTGGGTTAAAATGAATTGACCTCTTATAGATTAATTAATTACCCAAGTTAATTAATTAGATCAAATTACAACCAATAACGTGGCAGCACAGACAAATCACCAAATTATCTAAATGCAATGGAAAATAAATTTGACGCAAGTGATTTTTTTATGAATAGGGAAAACTGATGGAAATAAAGATAAATGCAGCGGAAAATAAGTTTTAAAACGGATCTACTTCATTCGATATTGATAACATGCAGAAAGTAAATTTCAGAATTAGAGAACAAGAGATCGTACCTTGAAGCGGTGAATTTCAAAACAAAGATTGAAGCACTTGGGACTGCCTTTAATCTTCACTCCAATTCCACTAATGCCCAAGATGTGTGGTCTCTCGATTGGTAACAAAGGGATGACTTGTGAGTGATAAGAACTCACATGCACACCATTTCCAAGATGTTTTTCTCACACATACTTTTCTGTACGTTTTTCCCTTTGTATCTAACCAATTGTCTAATTGGGCTGGCCTTTTGGGCCTTTCCAATTGGGCTTAAGTGTGTGGCTTGGAGTGGGACCAAAAGGGACCAATAAGACACTAGCTCCAATGGGCCTTGGGCTTTTCTGTCAACTCTTGACAAGTCCAAAGTTACCATTAACTATATTTAATACCACTATAAAAATATAGTTGCACTCTAGGTCTTATTTATAAATTATATCCCAAAACTTTATTATACATGCAACCCCTTCATAAAATATTCGTAGTAATACAAAGTCATAAATGTAGACTGCCACTTTGTAAATTACTACATCTTAATCCTTGAGTACCCGGTTTAAACCTTTAATGTTATTCATTATATATTTATGAAATCCAATTCCATAAATATATACTTTAGTCTCACTAAAGTGGTTAGGCCTAACTCTCTGAATAACAAACTCATTAAACTTATCTCAAGGGAATATTTTATATCTCCGTTAAGAGACTATGAATTCCATCTTGAGAATACATGTTCCATCAACACTAAATGTAGCTGCCCAACATACTGAGGTTTTGACCATTACTATAGATCTCACTCCTGATATATCAAAGCAACCTACATCTCATGATCAGGTTCATTATTCTCTCAGGATTGAGAGTTCATGCAAATGCAAGTCGTGAGATTTATTATTCATATGACAGTCTTTAGGAGAATAATAAATCTCACAGCGGTCCAGTTCAATATGTCTTAACTCTTAAAACATATTAATACATCAACTAGAAGTCTCCACTTCCATGATCAAGACAAATCATCGTAGTTGATATGTTATAGTCTTCGCAGATGAAATGCCCAATTTCATCACCGACTACGAACTATAATTCTGAGTTTACAAAGAACTTGTGATTTATATCTTCTGTGACTCTTCACATAAATCACATACTATGCATCTCATGGACTATATGATAATGTCTTAATATTCATGTTACCATTATTTCAGATAATAATAAAACAAATTTATTAAACATAATATTAAGTCATACATAATGTCAAACACAATGTCACACTTAATATCATACATAGCATCTTACAATAGGATTTAAGGGCACCAATCCTAACAAAAACTACCGAGGCAAAACTCCATTGAATGAATTTAAGGTCACCACTCCCAAGAATTCACTATTATCAATCACAAGCGATTACAAGTGAACGGTTTTAGACCCCTTAAACCAACCAGATTAACCTAGTTAATTAGCCAAGTGATTAATTTAGTCAAATTATGCAATTCTAGGTTATCACAAACATACAATCATATCAAAAACATAATGCAGCGGAAATATAAATAACACAATGATATGATCACTCAGGAAACCACACACTAAAAACCTAAGAAGGATTTGACCTAGCTATCCTTAAGGTAAACCTGAATCCACTATGCGAAAGAATCGAAATTCATACAAAGGGACTTACAAGCTCCCCGCTTGACTTCCTAATACTACCCACCAGTAGAACTTACTGACACGACCACGTGCAAGCTCCGAATTCACGGACTCCTTCTTTCTTGGATTCTCCAATCAGCTACAAGCACCCACGCTTGTTATTCTTTAAGCTCCAATGGCAGCAACCGAGTTGATCATCAAGATGTTGATACTATCTCTACCTTGAAAACCCTAAGTTTTGTGTAAAGGAAAGCTCCTCTAGATCTCACAAGAGATTTACACAAAACAGAAAAGTATGAGTAACAATACAACAGGAGCAACTCTAAAAACGTGGCTAGGGTTTTGCCTTTTATACTTAGGGTAAAAACAGAAAACCCAAAACGTTTAATGAGTTAGGGCTGAGTTGGAAAATTTTTGCAGAAAAGCATTCTGCCTGAGATTTGATCAATCGAGTCTTTCTTTCGATCGATCGAGCTAGGTCGAAATGCACCAATGCATCTGCAGCCTCTCGATTTCAACTTTACATGAAAGACACAACTTTGAGCAAGCCTAAACAAAACTAAACATAATTTTTTGATCATGGTTTGCTAACATTACACATTAGAGTTCTAATTACATAAATTCCTAAATCTTTAGAACCTTACAAACTCTCCCTTGGGCAATCCGTGACAAAACACAAACACAAAACTCAAAGTTTACAAGTAAAAGCCCTTTACATAAATAAAGCTCATAAACACTAAAATTCAATCCTAACTACTATCCATCAGTTGCAAGTGTAGACAGCAGCTCAATTGAATCAACCTGTATATTCTTGAAATACTCAACAAACGCATGTGTGACAGAAAATAGTAAATAAACAGGTATAACATTCTTGTATGATTCACACAACAAATAATAAAAACAAATATCAATGAATAATCTCATGAATATAAATCAATAAGCAGTGAATCCAAAGAAACAAAAATCATGTATATATCATGTATATCAAAAACAATGTTACTCCCCCTAACATGAATAGCCCCAAAAAAATGATATACAAAGTGAAGCGTATAGATACAATCTAACATCTCCAGTAGCTCCTCAAAACAAAAACAAAAACAATCTACTCCCCCTAACTACAAAACTCCTCTACAAACTCTACTCTCCCTTTTTGTGACGGAATGCCAAAGAGCAATCACAAGCCATCATCAAAAGGAGGTAGTGAGGGTGAACGCAAATGCACCAGATCAACTCGCAAAGCACGGATCTCGTCAAATAAGTCCACCAAAAGCTGACCATGAGCCGCCTGAATGGTCATGACAATCTCCAAGGTACGACGTATATCAAAGTCATCAGATGGAGGTGGAGGAACAGCAGCAGCAGCAGCACCAACAGGATCAGGAACATCCTCACTAGCAGGACCTGTAGAAGAAGAGGGAGGAGGTACGGTATCAGAAGGCTCAGACTTAGGGTGTTTAGAGCCAACTCGAAGGTGAGCAGCCCTCTATTTAAGAAAAGATGCACTTATAGGGGCAATGGCATGAACAGGCTCAGAGGAAGGGAAATCATCTAGACCTAGATAAAGCAAAATCCTATGAATAAAGATAGGATGAACAAGAGCATGAGACGAAGATGAACTCCTATACACTTCGTTCAAAGAACGAAGAAACAAATGGGAAAAACTGATAGGAACATCAGTGACAAGAGCATACAAAAAGACACACCGCTCGAGAGAAATGGTGTGTAGATAAGCAATGGGCCAAAAAGAGTGATACGCTATCGTAAAGAAGAGATAATGTAACTCAGAAAGTTCAGCGGTGGTGATCCTAAGATCAGAACCCCACTGGATAGAAGACCCAGTGATGTAAGACATGACATCACTCAACAAAGGAGACTCATCATAAGGGTAGATTGGGTGCTGGACCAAAGGTACCCCTAGAGCATCAGCCACTACCGTAGGAGTAATGGTGTACTCTACGCCTCGTATCCAACTCTTTACTAAAGTGTTGGAATCATAGATGTGGATAGAAATGTTCGAGAAGAACTCTCTAATCAAAGTAGTAGGTGGAGGAGGATCAGAAATATCCACCAAGGGTAACCAGCCCCTATGCTTAAAATTTGCCCTAATGGCAGGATTTAGCTCATCTAAGCTGATAGAATGCTCAGACCATATCTTCCTCCTAAGGTTCAGCTTATCATAAATCTCTTGGTTTTTCTCACTAGGAAACTTCTCTCGGTCAAAGGGAGGAAGGGAAGGAGTAGGTGAAGGAATAGACCTACGAGCCCTAGTCTTCCTAAGCATAGTGCTAAGGAAAGGACAAAGACACAAAGAGAAAACCAAAAGAACACAAAAAACAAAACCAAAGGCAGACTGCAAGTTAGCACGAAAAAAAAAATATAGACCAAAAATCTATATGATCCATGAACAATTACAATGTCATGATGCATGTACTAATGCAGTTAAAACAAGTTCAATTTTAAGTTCAATTGCACAAAATTGGCTTGAGCATAGAGTTTCTAACAAAAACCCCAAAAATTTGAAAAACCACTTGAAAATTTTGAAACAAATTTGATGAATTGAGCATTACATAACACAACACATAGATTATAATGCCTAATTACATCAAAACAACAAGTCAATTTCATCAATTTCAACCTAATTGAACAAAATCCCCAATTCGGGTTCAATACAAGCCCTAGAATTTTAATTTTTCTCAAAACCCAAAATTGATCAAAATAAACCATCAATATCATGTTTATATCACGTCCCCACAAAAACTCATTGATCAATTTCACAAAATAGGGCTTGAATCAACAAAAATCCCAAAAATGAATAGTCCGAAAATTTGAATGTCTAATGCATGAAAAATGCATGAAAACATGAAAATAAACTCAAAAGGAAGAGCAAAAAAGACATACCGGCTTGAGAAAAGAGAAACCTTGCAAAAGATTCGGAGGAAAACGACAAAAAAATCGCTGTAGAGCCTTGCCTAGTCGGAGAGAGAAGAGAAAGTTTTGAAAAACTTTTGAAAAGTGACTTTGAAAAAGTCAGATCTGAGTTTTAAAAAATTGGATTCACGATATTTGATTGATTGAAAATTACATTCGATCGATCAAATCAATCTAAGATTTCTAAAAGAATTTTAAGTATTTTCGATCGATTGAAAAACAGATTGGATCGATCAAAATAGGCAGCGGCTCACAACATTTTGAGAAAAATTATATTTTTGAAAAACCAAACCAATTTTTTTAAAATAACTCCTCAAAGCATTAAAATTGATGAAACAAAATGCATGAGTATGAGATGAAATGCTTTTTCAAAAACCCAAATTTTAATCTCAGTTTCTCCAAAGAAAATTTCAGCCATTCTCTCTTTAAATTCTCAAGCAAAAAAAAACATTTTGCATACTACTCAAGGTATTTTCAAACTTGGTTGGTCAGACCAAAAACACACACAATAACAAGTACAATGTTTAGCAAAGAGTAACTTGTGTAGTGTGTAAAACTAGCAAAAACTTGAGATACATGTGAGGTGATATGTGAATAGAAATCAATCACAAAGTCTACAAAATTCATCACACAGAATTTAAAAGAGACTATATCAAAAGAGTTACATCATATAACTCTCACATCTCCTAGAGCATAAGCTTGCAATCATGTAAGTTTCTTGAATTTTGTTTCATAATTATGTGAATTGGCATCAAGCCTAATAGTACATACCAATTTTAATTATGTGGAATGGCATCAAGCCTAATAGTACACACCAATTTTAAGTATTAAGCAATTAACTGAGACTACATCTTATGTTCTTTTTGTATATGTGCTACACTTTCTCGAGCACAAAATCTTATGATATGCACTAAGGTGTTCATAATTGGCTAATGAACAGTGGTGAGATGGTTATTTATGCCTTTCTCAAAAGGATCAAGTCCGACAGTCAAATAACATGTGACTTCAAGATTAAGACAAAGTGATAAATACCATAAACATCTTTCCCACACAACATGCACTATAAAGTTTCAACTAGTAAAGTGCAATAAATAAGCTCATCAAAGCTAAACAAGGTACACAAGACATGTTATGTGTAAATAAATTGACCAACCTTGTTTTCAAAGATCAAGAAAAATAGTGCCAAACACAATTTTCTTTTCTCTCTTTTTTTTCTTTTTTTTAATTTTTTTAAAGAGAAAACAAATAAATTCTAGAATGAAATGCATGAATGTAATGCAATGCAAGTCCTAGAAAAAAAAAATACAAACACCAAAGAACAATGGTCATAAAGGAATGAGCAATAAAGCACAAGGACCATGTCAGAAAGACTCAATTAAATCGAGTCTTTTGCTTCCAAAACCTTTTAGATGCACCACAAGCATTGGAGTTCTTATTCACATTCGAGTGATTTCCAACTCCAGGATTGGAATAAACGTTCAACGCCTTTACCAATTCACCAATGAGTGCCATAGGATCTTGTGCTTGAGGCACAGGCACTTTTGGTTTGTTTGCTCTCTTAGCAGCTTAAAACTTGTAACAGTTAGAACGAATGTATCCAGACTTTTCACAAAAATGACAAACCCAAGCAGGTTTACCATGCATCTTGTCCTTAGAAAGGGTAGAATCCTTAGGTTTAGACTCTTTCAGATCAACCCTAATCTTCCTAGATGGTGAAACTTCTATGGGTTTGACAACCTCACTCACAGGGGGTTTGACAGTTTCACTAATAACCTCACTCACGAAAGGTTCAGAAGAAGATGAAGGAACAAAGTTTGTGGAAGTAGGAGCAAACAGAGTGATGCTTTCAACAAAACCTAATCCAGATTTGTCAGAAGGATACTTTTGAACACTCAGCATTTGATCAAGTTTAGAACTAGCAGATCTAGCAATAGATAAATCACGTTCCAAAGTTTTAACTTTATCAAGCAAGAGCATATTTTCAGATTTCACATTGTTCAAAAGATAATTAGCATCAAACAATTTAACAAGCAAATTCTTCTTTTCAAGCTCAAGAGATTCAATTTTTTTCAGGCCAAGTTTAACATTCATAGCATCTTTTGCAGTAACTTTGCAAAGTTTATTATAGGCCTCTTGAAGATCTGCATCCTCAGAGAGTTTTTCATCAGAAGAGTTCTCTTCAACAAATATGCTTTCATTGACTACAGCAGTAACAGTGAAAGTAATGAAGTTTCCATCCTCGTCACATCCAGACTCATCATCAGATGCCTCATTATCATTAAGGGTTACAACCATAACTTTACCCTTAGACCTTAAGAATGTAGGACATTCAGATTTAACATGACCATACCCTTGACAACTAAAACATTGAGCACCCAAAGAATTGTTTGAAGATTGACCAACTTTTTCTCTAGGTTTTTCAAAGTTATTAACCTTAGTGGGATCATTCTTCCTAAAGTTTTTAGGTTCAGCAGTTTTTGTACCTCTTGCCTTTCTATTGTTATTCTAAGAAAGTTTCTAAAGTTCTTGGCAAGGTATGCAATCTCTGTAGCAGAGAGCTCATCATCAAATCCACCAACATCAACATCATCAACAGACTTAAGAGCTATTGATTTGGATTTGTTTGCTTTGGGTAGGTCAGACTTATAGGACTGAAGAGATCCTACGAGCTCATCAACAGGGATGGAGTCCACATCCTTGCTCTCATTAATGGAAGTCACTTTGGGTCTAAAGTCTTCAGTTAAAGATCTAAGAATCTTCCTAACAATTTTAGGTTGATCATAGATTTCACCCAAATTAAATGTAGAATTAACAATATCATTCAATTTAGCATAGAATTCATCAAAAGATTCATCATCAGACATTCTAATGCTTTCAAATCTAGAAGTTAATTGTTGTAATTTATTGATCTTAACTACCTTTGTGCCTTCATGCACAGTCTGGAGGATTTTCCAAGCAGTATAAGCAACCTCAACATTTGAGATTCTTTTAAATTCCTCCATAGAAACAACATTAAAGATGGCATTCATAGCTTTGCTATTGAAACCAGCTGCTTCTTTTTGAGAAGTTTGCCACTCACTCACAGGAGTAGTGGGCTTCTCCCATTCGTACTCAACGGAATTCCAAACCCTCTTATCAATAGATTTCAGGAATGCTTTCATCCTTACTTTCCAATAAGCATAGTTATTCCCATCAAAGTAAAGAGGAACAATAAGAGAGTGTCCATGTTCCATGACAACAGGGGTCAAGGATCAGCTCAGAGATCAAAAAATCTACAACAAAAGAGCTACCACTCTGATACCACTTGAACGGTTTTAGACCCCTTAAACCAACTAGATTAACCTAGTTAATTAGCTAAGTGATTACTTTAGTCAAATTATGCAATTCTAGGTTATCACAAACATACAATCATATCAAAAACATAAAGCAGTGGAAATATAAATAACACAATGATATAATCACTCAGGAAATCACACGGTAAAAACTTGGGGAGGATTTGACCTAGCAATCCTCAAGGTAAACCTAAATCCACTATGCAAAAGAATCGAAGTTCATACAAAAGGACTTACAAGCTCCCCGCTTGACTTCCTAATGCTACCCACTAGTAAAACTTACTGACACGACCACGTGCAAATTTTGAATCCACGGACTCATTCTTTCTTAGATTCTCCAATCAGCTACAAGCACCCATGCTTGTTATTCTTTAAGCTCCAATGGCAGCAACCGAGTTGATTATCAAGATGTTGGTACTATCTCTACCTTGAAAACCCTAAGCTTTGTGTAAAAAAAAGCTCTTCTAGATCTCACAAGAGATTCACACAAAACAGAAAAGTATGAGCAACAATACAACAGGAGCAACTCTAAAAACGTGGCTAGGGTTTTGCCTTTTATACCTAGGGTAAAAACAGAAAACCCAAAACGTTTAATGAGTTAGGGCTGAGTTGAAAATTTTTGCAGAAAAGCATTCTGCCCGAGATTCGATCGATCGAGTCTTTCTTTCGATCGATCAAGCCAAGCCGAATGCACCAATGCATCTGCAGCCTTTCGATTCTAACTTTATATGAAAGACATAACTTTGAGCAAGCCTAAACAAGACTAAACATAATGTTTTGATCATGGTTTGCCACCATTACATATTAGAGTTCTAAATACATAAATTCCTAAATCTTTAAAACCTAACAACAAGTATCAGGAATCTTACCAAACCCTTTGGCCTATCTTGAAATACCAACCTACAATTGAACCCTGTTCGGGGGCCTTTTTCGGTTGCCCAACCACATGTGATCTGTTGGAAGGATGACCTTACTAGGCCAGGGTTATTTTGGGGAGTTGCGTCCGGAACTCAACATTGGGCTACGTGGTCCAAGGGCTACTAGCGTATTTTTAAGCTTACAAAAACATTAAGGCCAAAATCTAAGAATCACGATAATGGTTAAGTAAATATGTAATATGTGTTTGATATGATAGTTTTGATTAGTAGTTGTAATAACAGTTGAAATAAAGCTGTACTTATTTATAGGTAAAGTAATCATGTATTCAATGATGTAAACTTAAAGATATGCAAGCAATGTCACTTATCTTTGTATGGTTTGTAGCCCAGTTGTGTAGCATCAGTGAGCTAATAGGATTCCAATAGAATGCCAGCAGTAGAGGATAGTTAAGCTTGCCTCTCTTATCTCTGATGGTTTGTATCCTAGCTATGTAGCATCAGTGAGTTGATAGGATTCTAGCAGAATGCCAGCAGTAGAGGCTAGTTAAGCCTTTGTATGGTTTATAGCCCCAGTTGTACAACTTCTGTGAGTTGATAATATCCCAGCAGAGTGATGCCAGCGGTAGAGAAATAGTTTGCCATGATAACTTCAAGATTGAAGGGAAAAATAGGTGCAACTAGAGGGAGAGAGAGTATGTCTAGCTGTATGCAGGGGCTGGTTAAGTTTGCCCCTCTTATCATACACTTAAATGAGTTTAAACCTTGGTTAATAGTTGTAATAGTAGTTGGAATAAAGTAATATGTATTTAAATGTGAAGCAATCATATACTCAATGATGTAAATTTAAAGATAAGGAAGCAAAGTCACTTATCTTTGTCTGGTTTGTAGCCCCAATTGTACAACTTCTGTGAGCTGATAATGTCCCAGCAGATTGATGCCAACGGTAGAGAGACAGTTTGCCATGATAACTTCAAGATTAAGGGGAAAAATGGGTGCAACTGGAGGGAGAGAGAGTATGTCCAGCTGTGTGCAGGGGCTAGTTAAGCTTGCCCCTCTTATCATGCACTTAAATGAATTTTTCCCTTGACAATACTCTTTTAGTTTTTGTGAAGTTATGAATAGTGTTGCCTTCTATGAGTATGGAGTATATGTGCCTTCTAAGAGAAGGGCTTTATGTAAGACGTAATTGTGCCTTCTAAGAGAAAGGCTTTGATATGAGATCTTGATGCCTTCTAGGAGAAGGGTTTTAGTAATAGAAGTTCATGCCTTCCATGAGAAGGGCTTTTAGCACGAATGTTTGATATTTCTTGATAAGTGTGAAGATGGTAAAAGATATAGATGTGTTGTGAGATGTAGTATTTGTAATATGTGTGATATATGGAAGTATGAGAGATATGATAGTTAAAGATAGTAAAAACATGAGATTATAACTGTTGGAGAAGTTATAGAGATTGCTTTCCAAGATGAGAGATTTTGTAAGAGAAGAGTATGGAGCTGTGTTTAGGTATTTGGAGATAGAAGCAGTAAAATAGGTGTAGAAGAGTATTGAGATGTGTTTATGGACAACAAAACAGTAGAATTTCAAAGTGAGAGAGTATGAGAGTGGAGCTTAGAAGAGTTGTGGTGTATTATATGTAATGGTGTAGTAAGTGTGTATGAGATGGTGTAAGAGAAGTGGAGAAAGAAATGTTTATAGATATGGGCAGCAAGATATATGTTTTTTCAGAATATGGAGAGTGAGTTGATGAGTATGAGAGAGTAATAGTATTGTAATGTGTTTAGCCAAGCTGTTGGGATTGTATAAAGACTTATGAAGGGCATTTATGAGCTAAGGGTTGAAGAGTTTAGTTCCTCATTTGGAAACTAAAAACTCAGAAGTTTAGCACTTCATTAAGAGTTTCAGAAGATGATTAGAGGGAGAGAGAAGTTTATGAGAGAATTCTTCCTCTCCATTGGTGTTCCTCCCCTTTTGAGGTGTTGATGAAAGGTCCCCTTTAGCTGAGTTTAAGGGGGGATTTTAGCAAAGAATATAAGCCAAAATATATCCCAAATAGCAATGAATTTTTAGAGAATCCATCTTAAGATTTGACCAAAAATGGTATGTTTAGTTTTAAGGTATTTTTGCTGTTTCGGGTGAAAACTGCTGGGAAAAAGTAACAGAAAAGGAAAGTATTTTAGCAAGAGAAAGGTAGTTTCAATAATTTGATTTGGTTTTAGCCAAAAGTGGAAAAATCAGTAATGCTCAAGTTGCTGGGTCAGCTGTCACAGCTGTTCTAAAAAGGCTGTCCCAGCTATTCTGAAAAGGCTGTCCCAGCTGTCAGGAAAAGCTGTGACAGCTATCATGAGACAGCTGTTTGCTTTGGGCAAAAGCCAATGAGGTTAGATGGGTCATTTCAGACTGCTGGAGAGGTCATTTCATGGATTTGGCTGAAAATGGTAAGATCTCTTTCAAGGGTATCTTGCTATTTTGGGTATAGCAGTGGTTGCTGGGATTTCAGTATTAAATGGTTGATAATATCACTCCCAGCTAGGTGTCAAGTGCTGAATACATTGTTGGGGTTTAGCTGGAAGTGTTTCCCTTTTGGTTGTTTGTGTTTTTGATGCAAGGTTCCATTACAACACATTTCTATCAAGTAATAGAAGGATTGGTTGAAAGTCAATAAAGCTCTAGAGATTTAGTCAATGTCTCATTGTGTTGTAACATAATCTTGGTGAGCAAGAAGAGTATTTATTGCTCTGCTTTGGCAGCTAGCAGAGAAATATATGGTCTGATTGTGGCAGACAACAGCTGGGTATGAGAGATATCATGAATATTTTGTATAGAGAGAGATAAAAGATAGTCAATCAGATTAGGCCATGTGTTTGAGTTGGATTTTAGCTAAAAGTAGTAATAACATTTATGTAGAATAATATAATAAAGTTTCTAAATTTGTATAGCAACAGCTGGGGATTGAATGAACAATTATCTTCTCAGTAGTTAAAATGGTTGGAGATATTAAGTATTTGCACATATTGAATATTAAGCTTTAGAAAAAGAGCAATGGGAAATTTTATCATCTAAAGTGCTAAGTGATAAGAGATGCTTACCTTATGTTACCCACTACACACAGACTCATCAAAGTTTAGAGAGTTGAAGAAGACACGCCAAGCAAAATGTTTCTTTTATCAACTTTAAACCACTGGAATTTTACTGAACATACCTCTTGGCCCTCCAAACCATGACTCCCAAAGTTTTCCTAAAGAGACTTATGAGCTTAGATCATAAGCCGAAAATGAGATGAAGTACCTTAGGTTTTATTATCATTTTGTGTAAATATGGGCTCTTGTTGAAGAAACCGCTTGCCATAAGTGTAAGAGAGGTGATATGGGCCGTGAGCTTTGATTCATTGCTTAAGCCCGATCCATATGTTGATGCTAATCATGTCATGGGGTTATGATCCCAATTGATGAAGAGGAAATGTGAACCATGAATCCGCCTCTTGAAGTAAGGATCTCGCAGGCCATGTGAGCTCAATCCATGTAGTTGAATGAGATATGAGCTTACTTTGGGCTTTAAATAAATTTATCCAAAAAATCAATAATATGTTGACATGGCATGGGTTGCCAATGAAGTAATGCCACGTGGGCCGAAAAAATGGTCCTCAACAAACCCTTACCCTAATACCAAATTAGACTTGTATTGTAGTGGCAATCTTTCCGTTCAGTGCACGAATTCCAGTACGTGACTAACCAATGATGCACGAATCCCAATATGTGACTAACTCCACCAACTTGAAAAAGATGTTGGTTGCAAAGTTCTTCACTTCATCAACAATGAAGATCAGGAAGCTCCTTGGTCACAAAATCCTTGGCGTAAAGACGCAATAGCTTCAAAAAAAAAAATGATGAACTAGGGCACTTTCTGCATGTATTATTTTTGCATTATCTTATGACAGCCCTTAAAATAATCCTTATATATGTCTAGGGTTGTGAGAAAGGAAACCCTACACAAATACATAAGAATATACGTGTAATCAGATCTAAAAAGTTTGATTTCGTAATTCTCGACAAATACAGCTTGTGTCGAGAATCTGTCGAGCTTCAACATTAAATCTCAATAGAAAAGATTCTGTCGAGACTTCTGTCGAGCTTTAATAAACCGCACTTCCTTCACTTGTTTCTTGGTCAAATTTGCATGGCTTCAATACTTAACTTGAACACTTGTTTCTTAAAGTACTAAACCCATCCGAGATCTATCCAATTACAAGTAAAATGCGTTTTGTCAAAAGATTAGCCAATTACATAAAATATGTCCCTAGCAATGTTGATGTTTTTTAACATAATTTTGTGTCATACTTATTTTCGGTATCATGGTTGCTGCAACGTCTTCTAAAATCATTAACTTGTCTTCTTACTTGCATTCTAATTGAAACTACTATTGTTTATAATTTGAATAAGAATGACATTCCCTTTGTCTATGTACTATTAATGAACCATTTCAAACATCATAAAAAATTAAAATAGTCCATTGTTTTGGAGTTTTAATTTTTAGTGTTCATAATGCTATTCATTCTTTCATACATTCGACCCATATGTAGATAGTTTTCCATTTGTAATTCTTTAGGCTACTTCGTGACTATTTTCACGAGATAGTCTCGTTTCAATAAAATTATTTTTACCTATCAAAAAAATTGGTTTAGAGCTCATTTGGTTTTGTTTCTATCCTAACTTTCCAACATTTATCTCCTATACAGGTGATAGATAAGAGTAATTTCAGGATAACAACGGATGATGAAATTGAGGTTACTCTTTCTACGAAGTTGAGGAATTTAAGGTGTGAAACTATTTTATTGTGTTTATCCAACCACCAATTACAAAACCACATTTTAAAACATCATGCACAAAATAGTCAAGTATCTGTAAATATGTTTATTTTGTGAGTTATTAGGGGTATTTTCATTTTTTTTTCAATTATATATTTTTTGATTGAATGTAGCTTAAAAAAAAGATTTTGAAATTTTGTCATGGGAGTTGTCAAGTGCCTTTTTGAAAATTTGTTATTCTAATATGTTTTTACAATTTCGTTATTCTCTTCTTCTTCTTCTTCTTCTTCTTTTCACAATATCTATTGTTAGATGTCACACAACAACAGTTCCAGAGGAGTGTACTACAAGCAAGTTTTGTTTGGAGAGGATGGATTAAATGCTAACACTTTTTTGGTTATAAAATATTTTAAGAATAAACTACGTATTTGGTCTCTATCCTATACACTATATTTCAATTTGATCTTTGTTGAGGACAAATTTTTCACACCACATGGATTTATTTCATTGGCAACCTGCACCACATCAATGTTATCATGGATTTTGGAAAAATCTCTTTTAAAACCCAAAAGAGCCCATATTTACACAAAAAGGCGTCAAAGCCCATGGTTCAACCTCATAGCACATCATCTCATTTTTGGCTCATGGTCCAAGCTCATGAGTCTCATCAGGAAATTTTGGGAGTTGTGGTTTGGAGGGACAAGAAGTATGTTCAGTTAAGCTCTAGTGGTTCAAAGTTGATAAGGGACAACATGTTGCTTGGTATGTCTTCCCCAATTCCTTGAACTTTGACAAGTCGGTGTGTAATAGGTAACAATTTATAAGCCTCTCATATCACATAACACTTAAAATGATAAAACTCCCTATACTCTTTACATAAAAATTAATGTCCATCATATAATATAAGTTTAAAAATGTAATTATATCATTTCATATTAATTATATTATTCTTTTCATTTGAATCAATCCCAATCACATGGCTAAATCCATATTAATATCTAGCATTAAATGCTCTCCTTGCTTTGGTCAAAACACAAAGAACCATAATTACATTTCTAAAACTTCATCAAGTATCAACCAACTAGTTTATTACTTACCAAAATTATATTGTAATAAAATCGTAGACTAAACATATAACTTTCCAAAAGAGGAAACTTAGCCAAAAATACTAGCAACAACTCCAGTGGAAGCTACAATAGCTTTAGTAGAAGCTGCAACAGCTCCTATAGAAGCTACAACAGCTCCAGTGGAAGGTGCAGTAGCACCAGCAGCAACTTAGGTAGTTGACACATGTCGTGAAATGACATTCCTTGCCCATTAATGGTCAATCCTAGCAACTGCCTGCTATACCAAAAGAAGTAAGGACCCCATGAAAGAAATCCTACCATTTTAAAGCTAAGATCCTTAGCCTCCAGCTGCAATACCAGAAATAGGAAGGTCCCATAAAGGTTATCTTACCATTTTCAGCAGAAGATGTTATTCAGATGACATCATCCAGCAGCTACTGCTGTAGAGCTAACAGGTGTGACTAACAGCTGTAACATCATCTCTAGCAGCATTAAAGTCTTAAACTTTCTTCTTTTGGCTAAAAAACAAAAACCCACTAATGAAACCACTTACTTTGTCAAAGACTTTTTCTTATTTGCTAAATTCCCCTTCAACTAATTCTAATCTAGTTACATACTTGGCTTTATATAAAGAGGACCAAGCTACACACTAACACAACCACTATCCATTCCTCTCTCACCCCCTTATTCTAAAATATCATCATTTTGCTGGCCCATAAACACATCTTCATTTCTTTCTCTATTTCTCTTAGAATACCTCTCTTCCTAGAAAGCAACATAACCAATGTCAGAACACAAAAAACAACTCCAGCAGCAACTATAAGCTCATGTATTTACTATATTTAACCTTCATATTATCTATCTCATACTCTCATATATTTTACAAACACATTCCTCACAAACTATCCATACATACTTCTTACATATATTTCTAATCTATCTTACAAATACCATATCTTGCAAAACATATATATTTCTTACCATTTCCATACATCTTAAAAGATACCAAACACTCTTTCAAGAACACATTACAAAAGCCCTTTCTCATGGAAGGCATATGAACATTAAAGACTAAAAGTCCTCTTAGAAGGCACAATGATTTCATATTAAAGTCATTCACATGAAAGACATAAATTTCTAATACTAAAAGTTCTTCTTATGGAAGGCAATAACACTTATATTTGATTAAAAACCAAAAGAGTATTACATGGGGAAAATCTTTTAAGTGCATCATAAAGAGGATGAACTTAACTAACCTATGCACATGGATGGACATACTCTCTCTCCCTCTAGTTGCACCCATTTTTCTCCTTCAATCATGAAGTCACCATGAAAGGACTCATAATATCATATTATACTGCTAGACTCATTTTCTCATGCTATTCAAATGTTAAGTCCATTGATGTTATACGGTTGGAGCTACAAACTATGAAGATAAGTCATTATATTTTTATCTTCAAATTTATATTATTAAGTATATTTTATTCATTATCACTATACCACTAGACTAATGTTATTATACCACTAGAATGTTATCAGCTCATTAACGCTATACAGCTAGGCCACGAATCCTATAAAGAACAAAGTGATGCTATACAGCTGAAGCCACAAATCATAAAAAGAATGAAGTGATGTTATACAGCTGGAGTCAAAAACATAAAAGATAAGTCAATGTTTTCTCCATCTTTGAAATTACATTATTAAGTATATGTTAACCCATTATTATTGTGCCGTTGGATGCAAAATACTTTAATATTATCTCACTATTTAATAAACATGGGTTCACTAATGCTTCATTAATAAACATATATATTAATAAATTGAATCCATCTCACTATCGGGCATACATTATTCGGACATGAACCACCGCTGGACATATATCATTTGGACATGAACTACCGTTGGACATATATTACTTGGACATGAACCACAACTAGATATGTATTAGTTGGACATAAATCATTGCTGGACATACATTATTTGGACATAGACCATTGCTGGACATACTTTATTATATTGAACATGAACTACACCGCAACTAGATATGGATTATTTTGGACTCATCCCATTACTGGATATATGACACTTAATTAATTACTTTCTAATATTGGACATCACTTAATAAACATAATAACGTATCAACTCACCATTTAATCAAAGCTATCATGCTAAGTATATTATTTATTTATTTCAACTATTATCATGATTCTAAGACTTTGGGCTTTATCTATTTTGTAGGCTTAAAATGCACCTGAAGACATTGGTCTATGTGGCCCAATGTCGAGTTCCAGATTGGACTCCCCAAAACAAATCCGAGCCTAGCAAAGTCACACTCCAGCGGAAGACACGTGGCTACGGGCAAAAAACCGCCCTTAACAATCTCTAACCTTTCAATTATGTCAATTTGGTCCCTAATCTTTTGTGAGCGCAGTGGCTTCCTCCTTAGGAAATGGGAGTACGTCTTGGCTGAGTGGACTAGGATGGAGAAAAGATTGGAGTCGCCACCTAGATTAGGTCTAGGAACCATTTAATAGCACCCTTACATGGAAGGACTGATCTTACTACCAGAGTATGGGTTTAGAGTTTAGGTACAATTTTGGGAAGATGTTAGGCACCCAAAATTGCTCAACTCATGAGTTAGCTTCCACTCATTGTGTCATACGTCTTAATCTCATTAAAGGCATGTTCAATATTGCATACTAGACTCACACACACACACTAGCATACATCTAAGCATACAATATAACATCAATCACCCCAAAACCCTAATCATACATCTATCATGGCATATCACCTCAACCTTAGCATACATCTATCATGCATATCATCTCATATCATCCAAGGCAGCAAGCATGGCATAAATTACTAGGGTAGAAACACATCATGGTAGGATCAAACAAACATAATATTGCATCTCATTATTAAGGGAAAGACAAACAAGCAAACATCATCCATATTCATCATCCAAAGCAAGATTATATCCAACACAATGCATGTTCCTATGAATGCATGCTTTACCTTTACTTACCTTATCGCATCTCAGCACCTATGCATCAATGGATGGACATATAAATGCATGTTCATGGTATTAAAGCAAGAAATAAAATAAGAAACCCTAATCTAGCATGTTAAAGGCTAACAAATAACTAAACAGATAAACAATAACTCAAGAACATAAAAACAAGACAAAACAAAGGCATATGATGTAAAAGAAACAAAGAAACAAAGAAACAGAAGCAAAAAACTTAGATTAGGGTTTCTAGGCAAGAATGCATAGGCTTGTGTATGCATGCCAGTTGTATGCATACGCATACTACAAGTCTACATGCACGTATAGTATCATGCGTATGCAGACACGCTTGATGAACCCTAAACCAAAAAACAAGAACACAGAACATAATAGAAATTTAAAACAACAAATCTAACAGCCTAACATGCTTTTAAACATACAAACTACTAAACCCTAGGCTAAACAAACATATCTAAGCATAAATAAAGCTAGGAAACAAGATTAAAGCACAAATTAAAGAAAAAGAGTTTAGAACTCACTACCTCAAAACAAATGCTCCTAGGCTTGATTTTAAACATTTCCCTTAGTCAAATCTATTCACAATCAAACAAGGAAGTAATTAGTAATCTTAAAACTCAAAGATCATGGCAAAAAAGGCCTAAATCTAAAAATATTGACTTGAGGATGTTTTTTGAAAAACTCTCTCTTTGATTCACTATTTCTAGTGAATCTTATGTTTTCCCTTTAGATTTTTTGTGTGTCTTTTTGAAATATACCATGTAAGGCTCTATATAGTTGAAAAATGGGGGCTTGGAAAAGCTCCCAGACAATGTGGGATTCATTCCAAACCTCAATCTTTAATGCAAAAAAAAAAACCCTCATTTCATAGCTTCTAGAACCCTAGCTACGTACACAGGCCGAGGGTTTCCTTGGCCTTTATTTTCCAAATGTTAGGACATATGTGAGATTTGTTAGAGACATATGTTATGTAAATTGGCTAATCCTTTGACAAAACGCACTTTACTTGTATTTGGGTAGATCTATGATGGGTTTAGTACTTCAAGAAACAAGTGTTCAAGTTTAGTATTGAAGCCATGCAAATCTGACCAAGAAACAAGTGAAAAAGTGTTGTTCATTAAAACTCGACAGATATCTCGACAGAAGTCTTTCTATCGAGGTTTAATGTTAAAGCTTGATAGAAGCTGAATCTGTCAAGAATTATGAAATTAGAATTTTTAGATCTGATTTCATGCATATCCATGAGCATTTGTGTAGGGTTTCTTTTCTCACAACCCTAGACATATATAAGGATTATTTTAAGGGCTGTCTCAAGTGATGCAAAAGTTGTTGAACTTGTTGTTACATGCATATTGTGATCGGAGACAATTTGCCCTGGTTCATCATATTCTCTCTGGAAGCTGCTGTGTCTTTGCGCCAAGGGTTTTGTAACCAAGGTGCTTCTTGATTTTTATTGTTGGATGAACTGAAGAACTTTGCAGCCAACATCTTCCATAAGTTGGTATGTTAGTCACGTACTAGGATCCATGCATCATTGGTTAGTCACGTACTGGGAGTCATGCATTAAACAGAGAGATTGTCGCTATATAACAAGTCCAATTGGGTATTCGGGTAAGGGTTCAATTGTAGGTTGGTATTAGGTAGTGGGATTCCTTTTACTTGTAACTGCTTGTTTTGATAATAATGGATTCTCAGGAATGGTGACCTTAAATTCACCCGGTGGGGTTTTGCCTCGGTGGTTTTCCCTATTCGTAAACAAATCACCTGTGTCAAATTTATTTTCTGCTACATTTAACTTAGTTGGTGATTTGTTTGTACTACCATGCTTATTGCATGTAATTGAATCTAATTAATTCACTTGGCTAATTAATTGATTAATTTACCAAAAGGGTAATATGTTTTTGGCCTATCACCAAAAATAGATTTATTTGCTCATAAAATAATATTTTCCATTTTAACATTTCTGAAGTCAATTTAGAATATGTTTGGGCCCTAAACCAACCTTAGGCCTTAGAATTTCAGCATCATTGAGGAACGGGGGCCTAAGTCGTAAGGGATACAAAACGCGGTGTCTACACCTCTTAGTACCATATCAATTTAGCCTTGGCTGTTATCTTTTGGGTGAAAATTGATGATGTGTCTAATGACCAAAATAAAAAATTAGTTTATGTTAATGTGCAATAAACTTAAATTTTATTTTGGCCGTTTGCTATGTCAGCAATTTTCATCTAAGATATAACGACATGGACTAAATTGACACAACATTGAAAGGTTAATGACCAAATTGACATAATTGAAAGGTTATGGACTAATTGAGATATGGTGTATAAGTTAAGGACCAAATATGTAGTTTACCCATATTTTAATTGTAGTGTAGAGAATCATCTTCTTGTATTTTGAATTGTTTCAAGTTTTATTTCATATGAATGTATTTTGAATTAGAAAATTTCAAAAAGAATTGTGATCCACTTTATTTCAGATTTTCTAATCTTATGATCTCCTTTTTGTATACTAAATTGTGACAGGTCTTATTTCATATTGATGTTTTTGAATTAGAAATTTTTAAAAAGAACTGTGACAATTTATATCTTGATATATATATATATATATATAAAATAATTAATAGTCAAAATGTTTGATTTTTTGTTGACCACGCCTCATTGCGCCACATGACTACATACATTACTACCACGTCTACACTTAAAAAAGCCTGAAATGAGTTGACTTTTGGTTTGGTGTTTTATGTGAAGCAATTTTATGATTCATTAGATGCAACGTTCTTCATCTTAAAAGTTTCTCAAAAAAATTTAAGTTCTCAAAGAAAAAAAAATACAACATTTTAAACTCTTGCATAGCAGTTACAAACCCATTTTATATTCCTACCCATATAAGACTATATAAAAAATAAAAAAATAAAAAAAAAATCAAACACTTTACTTTCTCCAAAAAAAAAAATAATAAAGATCTCTCTTATACGCTCCTTTCTGCCTTTCTCTCTCTCACCTCTTCTAAAATGTATTTCCTATACACAATTTTGAAACAATTTCTCTCTATTTGGTTGAAAAACTCAGAAAACAAAATTTCTGATTTTATATACAAAAATTTTGATTTTCTATTTCTAAAACCCAATAATAAAAATAAATAAATAAAATCAGACCATCTCCTTCATCGATGCCTCCCCAAATTTGACCATCTCCTTCAAAATCTTTCCTCATTGCCCCATCATATTTATGATTCCAATTACCATTAGATTGAATGAAAGGGATGGCCAGCAAATGAAGCAAGGCTAAACAGATTCGAGATTCTCGATCAGATGGGCAAATAGGCATGCCCAACCCAACCCACAAACGGTTTGCCTATTTGATCTTCTATAGGGTTTCCCTATGTACAACAAAGCCAAAATTGTTTAAATCCGTAGTTGATAGCAAACCTTGATCTTAGACAATTTATAAACAAATTAGAATCTTTACTTTGATGAAATTTGGAACTCTAACGTCAAATTGTTA